>OX359287.1:9878390-10453390 GCA_947179155.2 Hedera helix
CATTAGCATGATCATTATCATGGTTCTAAAAGCATTGTTCGAAAACTATGGGTTTATTCATTTGATTAATTCAAGTAATTAATCATGAATAAAAAAATGTCTTAATTCTTTTTATTAATAAACGAATAAGATTACAAAGTATATGCTTATCACATGAAATGTGATTGACTTGAGGACATACTACTTTCAATAATATCAAGTTGTAGCATATTAATGCACATAGGAGCGAGTTCTGAAAAACTTGTCTGGTTCGCTTCTACCATTTATGCTTATTTGCGTCATTCATTTAACCTACAATTTATATATAAAATCGACATAATCATTAGTTACAATGACTATTAATTAGTCTTAACTTCAGATCTTAATTTCAAATTATTAACTCTTAAGATGTCCGACAAACGAACCCTTAAGTTCTGGACAAAAACCTTAGCCCAAACCTAATTGGACACGTCGGATACACTTAACCAACGTACGCATTCATTACATGTTCTTCACATGACATACTTTTAATAAGTTGTTTATTTACCTTGGTTTAATTCAATTAAACTTTCTTATTTTATATAACATAATGATTTGGACATTTAATAATGTACCAAATACCCCAAGATATCATTTGTCTTTGATAATATACAACTACATTCAAATATTATTAACCATTTAATAATATTTTAATCTCATACTAATATTATTAACTATTTAATAATATTTTAGTCATTTATTAATATTATTAAGCATTTAATAATATTTTAATCACTTATTAATATTATTAACCATTTAATAATATTTTAATCTCATACTAATATTATTAACTATTTAATAATATTTTAATCATTTATTAATATTATTAACCATTTAATAATATTTTAATCAGTTATCAACATTATTAATCATTTAATAATATTTTAATCACTTACTAATATTATTAATCATTTAATAATATTTTAATAATTTATTAATATTATTAACCATTTAATAATATTTTAATCACTTATTAATATTATTAATTATTTAATAATATTTTAATCATTTATTGATATTATTAACTATTTAATAATATTTTAATCACATATTAATATTTTAATCACTTATTACTATTATTAATCATTTAATAATATTTTAATAATTTATTAATATTATTAACCATTTAATAATATTTTAATCACTTATTAATATTATTAACCATTCAATAATATTTTAATCTCATACTAATATTATTAACCATTTAATCATTTATTAATGTTATTCATCATTTAATAATATTTTAATTATATACTAATATTATTGATCATTTAATAATATTTTAATAATCTTCAAACAATACCAATAGTTAACTTTTTAATTGTGTTAACATTAGTCTTTATCTTAAACATTTAGCTACCATTTAGTCACTAATAGACTTTCTTACAATAATTTACCTTTATTTCAATAGTGTAATTACCTTTTGTTAAGTTTTACAATGTCCGACAAGCGAAACTTTCAGTTCCAAACAACTCTGGACTAAAAAAAAATTAATTTTTGACAAGCATAGGCATAAAGACACCGCCCCAAGGCCTTTCTAGGGCGTATCTACGCCCAAAGGCAGAAGACCGGGCGTACACTTGGGCGTCTAGGCGCCAGTGCTTGGCTGTCAGAACCTCTCTTAGTAGTTTGGTCATAACTTTGTCATACAAGAACATTTTGAGGTGATTCTTGAGTCTAAATTCATTAAAATTTCATGATATACAACTTCTCTTTAGATCACAAATCTAAAGTCCAAATGAAAGTATCCATAAAACCGCTCACAAGGACAGAATGAAAAACTAATTTCATAAATCCTTGGTTCGATTGGTTCAAACTTGAATAAAACGAAATCTACACATCCAAATGACATCAACTTAGTGTTATTGTCTTTATAACTTCTTGTATTACAACATTTCATGGTTCAATCACATTTTTGAAAATGTTTGATAAAAAATTTAAGATCGAATCGCTTAGGGTTTCAAAATGCCTTATCTTGCGGTAAAAGTCATAACTTCCTTGTTTTTCCATGTTTTTGAAAGCTTCAAGTTGGGTTTTCTTAAAAACTCATATATGTAAATTTCTAGCTATATAGATTAATTTTCCAAATTGTACCTTTCAATCTGCAACATTAAATAACACATAGCTACCAAGGTTTTTACCGGTAAATCTCTGTATGCACTTTTCTTCTAATTCTTTGCATACCACATATACAAATATATGTACTAACTATATCAAACCATGAATATACCTATATATCATAGTTTTAGACGTTTAGATCATCAAAATAACTTTTGATCGGTTAAAAATATATTTTAACCATTCAAATCATATCTAAACTATAAAAATGAACTAAAGAAGGTTTAAAACACTTTTTTAACCTCTTAGACATGGATTCTCTTCTTCTTCTTGGCATGATCTTGGCTTGTGACTCCTCATTAACTATCCTCTAGCACTTTTCCTTGGTGGATCATCAATCTCACAAGGTAGCTCTTATTTTTCTCTAGAGTTTCTTTCATTACAACACTTGAACTAGCTAACAAATGACTAACATTTGCTAGCTCTTTCCTTCTTCTCTATATATAGCACTCCCTTAATCACCATCAACTCCTACTAATCAACTAACATAGTCAAATTAAGAGTTAATTATGCTTACTATATCATGGAATGACCACATGATAGACATTTTGAATGACCATTTGATTGACTAGGGTTAGTAGGGAGTTTTTGAACCAACTTTGTACCTAAAATCAACCAACAAGCAACCGTTCCATCCTTGTGGGTCCCAAAATTCAGGATTTCCATTTTATTACACCAATTTAGCTTTATTTTTATATCATATATATATATATATATATATATATATATATATATATACACACACACACACACACACACCAATATATATATACATAGACCTATACATGAACATTGGGATCCACTTTGGACCTTAGAATTAAATCTATTGGGTTCATCATTTAATTTGTTTAGGCTCAATTTTAATTATTCTATTAGGCTAACATTGACTAACACATGTTACTTGTAATTAAAACAAGCATTGGGCTTGATTAATTATTATATGGATCAATGTTTAAATTAAATTACATGAATTACTAGGTTAATTAATTTGACCTAGATTAATATCTCATTTGGATTTAAAATATAATCCAATTAGACTTGCTTTAAATTATTCTACCACCTTGGGTTACTCAATTAACTCATCTATAGTTAATTCTCATCATCACATTCATTCACTTAGCAATTAACTAATATTTGGTTAATGCTCTCTCTCATCTTATCACTCTCGCATTTAAAACAACGAGTACAACGCACATAATCTTCATTTAAGGAAATGTGCTAGTTGTTTCGTTATTTTCTCTAAATTTGTAAACAAATAGGTGATTTAGAGTCATATTACTTCGACCTACTTTTGTTAGCCTCAAAAGGAGCAATCTTATCACTATCGCTTTTAAAACACTACGTACAACGCATACAAGTCTTCCTTTAAGGAAACTTGCTATTTGTTTCGTTATTTCCTCCATATTGGCAAACAAAATGTGATTTATAGTACTATTACTTTGTTTTACTTTGGTTTGCTTGAAAAGGAGCAATCCTATCACTCTCGTATTTAAAATAATACGTACAATGCATACAATTTTTTATTTAAGGAAACTTGCTATTTGTTTCATTATTTCCTCTAAATTTGTAAAAAATCAGTGATTTAGAGTGATATTACTTCGTTCCACTTTTGTTAACCTCAAAAGGAGCATTCTTATCAATCTCACTTTTAAAAGAATATGTACAATGCACACAAGTCTTTATTTAAGAAAACTTCCTATTTATTTCGTTATTTCCACCAAATTTACAAAATTATAGGTGATTTAGAGTTTATTACTTCGTTCTACTTTCGTTAGTCTCCAAAGCAGTAATCTTATCACTCTCGCATTTAAAATAATGTGTGCAATGCACACAAGTCTTTATTTAAAGAAACTTGCTATTTATTTCTTAATTTCCTCCAAATTTGTAAATAAATAGGTGATTTAGAGTACTATTACTTCGTTCTACTTTTGTTAGCCTCAAAATGAACAATATTATCATTCTCGCATTTAAAACAATGAGTACAACGCACACAAGTATTTATTTAAGAAAATGTGCTACTTGTTTCGTTATTTCCTTTGAATTTGCAATCAAATAGGTGATTTAGGGTCATATTACTTTGTTCTAATTTTGTTAGCCTCAGAAGGAACAATCTTATCATTCTTGTATTTAAAACAACGAGTACAACACACACAATCTTCATTTAAGGAAATGTGCTAGTTGTTTCATTATTTTTTCTAAATTTGTAAACAACTAGGTGATTTAGACTCATATTATTTTGTTCTACTTTTGTTAGCCTCAAAAGGAGAAATCTTATCACTCTCGCATTTAAAACAATGCGTACAACACATACAAGTCTTCCTTTAAGGAAACTTCCTATTTGTTTCGTTATTTCCTCCATATTGGCAAACAAAAGGTGATTTAGAGTACTATTACTTTGTTCTACTTTGGTTTGCTTGAAAAGGAATAATCCTATCACTCTCGCATTTAAAAGAATGCGTACAATGCACACAAGTATTCATTTAAGAAAACTTGCTATTTGTTTCGTTATTTCCTCTAAATTTGCAAAAAAATAGGTGATTTAGAGTCCTATTACTTCGTTCTACTTTTGTTAGCCTCAAAAGATGCAATGTTATTACTCTTCCATTAAAAACAATGCGTACAACGCACACAACTCTTTATTTAAAGAAACTTGCTATTTATTTCATTATTTCCTCTAAATTTGCAAACAAGTAGGTGATTTGCAGTTATATTACTTCGTTCAACTTTGGTTAGCTTTAAAAGGAGCAATTCTATCACTCTCGTATTTAAAGCAATACGTACAACACACACAAATCTTCATTTAAGGAAACGTGTTAGTTGTTTCATTATTTCCTCTAAATTTGCAAATAAATAGGTGATTTAGAGTCATATTACTTCGTTCTACTTTTGTTAGCCTCAAAAGGAACAATCTTATCACTCTCGTATTTAAAGCAATGCGTACAACGTACATAAGTCTTCATTTAAGAAAACGTGCTAGTTGTTTCATTATTTCCTCCAAATTTGAAAACAAATAGGTGATTTAGAGTCCTATTACTTCGTTATACTTTTGTTAGCCTTAAAAGGAACAATCTTATCACTCCTGTATTTAAAAACAATAAGTACAATGCACACAAGTCTTCATTTAAGAAAACGTGCTAGTTGTTTCGTTATTTCCTCTAAATTTACAAACAAATAGGTGATTTAGAGTCATATTACTTCTTCCTACTTTTCTTAGCCTCAAAAGGAACAATCTTACCTATGTGGTTGAAATGATATAGAAGGACTCTTGATGTAAATAAGGGTCTATAGAATGTACGAGGATTAACTATTTATTAAAGTGTATTAGCGACGTAACAGATCATAAAATTATTATGAATATAAATTCTGATGGTTGAATGGCAATATGATGGATTAAAGAGAAGGATAAATTGTAATGCCCACAATATGGTACTTTGAATAGAATTAATGTAAGACACAGTGTAGCGTCAACATTGGGTAGATTTAATATGTGTATATGTATATGTGATCGAATATAGAAAGAAGAAGAGTTAAGTTAGAAAATTATGGAAATGAGGAAAGCGTATGTAAATTAAGATTTAGTTATGTATATTAATAACTAGCTTAATGAATAGACCTAGAAAGGCGAGAGTATGAGAATGACAAGGTAAGTCAGTAATGAGTGATTGAATGTGCAGAAAATAAGGAACAGTTTGACCTAATTAGTATATGAGAAATTGATTGAATGATAATGGTTATGAAGTTCAATGTTTTTAGTGGATTTATAAATTCATATTAATTGATGGAAAGATGTATGATTATACGATGTGTAAGTATAGAATGTAACACTCCCGAGAATTAGTAGAAAGAATGTTGGATGCAAGTATGGTGTAAATTAGCATATATGTGTGAAGTAAACAAGTGAAAGGATGTAAAAGATCATAAAATTACTATATGAGCGTAAAAATGATAAATGATAATGGATTTTGATAATTTGATCGAGGTTCGCTTTTTGAGAAAGTGGTTCATGGACAAATAAGCAATTTGACTTTATTGAGATGACGAAAATTGAAATTGATTGAATGTGGAACCGAAAAGAGTTCGTAGATAATTGAGAATGAATGTTTTGCAAATTGACAATTTCTTGTGAATTGTTATAAGTTATTAATGAAATTCAATTTTTGGAGTGTGACTGTAATATCCCAGATATTTTCAGGATTTTAGATAATATCTTAATTGATATAATTAATGGTTAAGGTTTAAAACCTAGAATTGGAGACGTAAAATGTGTAGAAAATGGGTAAACATTTTTTTTTAACATAATTTATTTGTTAGAAATTAAATGTGGAAATATTTTAATGATGCATGTGGAGAATTTATTAAGGAAATAAATTCAAATGAGAAGAGAAGGTGATTATATGAATATATATATATATATATATATACCTAAAGTGTGCTTATTAGCCAAATAAAAAGATGAGTAATTAATACTCAACAAAACTAATAAAGTAATTAGTTTTAATATAAGGTAAGAAGGAATGTTGTAAAATATAATTAATTAGGTTAATTATATTAGTTATGAGTCCAAGTAGTTTAATTACTACTAGTGGACTAGCCCAAAAGGATTATATGTGTTAGCCCAATATGAGAATACTTGCATGAAGATGGGTAATTAAATAAGAGAGCCCAATGGAAGGTAAGCTATGTAGCCCAAACTTTTAAAAGTCCAATGTTGGTCAAAGTGTGGGGAAATATTATTGAGTGTAGAGAATTAACTAATATAGGGTAAGTTCAATAACCCTAGTTGGTAGACAAGAGAGAGAGCATTAACCAAACATTGGTTAATTGCTAGGTAAATAAATATGATGATGAGAATTAACTATGTATGAGTTAATTGTGTAACCCAATGTAGGAATAACTATATGGGTATGAGTAATTATATTATAAACCTAAGTTAATGATAAAAGATAGTTAATGAATTAAATTTAATCAAGTCAAATTACTTGTATTAATGTGTATTAAAATTAGCACTACCGCCGCAGCGGTGAAACTCTTGGGTAGGTGAAAATTAGAACTACCGCCGCAGCGGTAGGTTTCACCGCCGCAGTGGTGAAACTCTCTGGAATGTGAAAAATAGAACTACTGCCGTAGCGGTAGTAATCACCGCCGCAACAGTGGTACAGACTGTTTGAAAATTTACTTTAAATAAGTTAATTTAATAACCCAATGTGGTAGATTAATTTAATGTAAGTCTAATTGGAGTATGTTATAAATCCAAGTGATGTTTTAATCTAGGTCAAATAAATTTACCTAGTAGTCCATGTAATATTTGAACAAGCCCAATACTTGTTTTAATTAAATGTAACATAGGGTATGTAATGTTAGCCCAATATAATAATTAAATTGAGCCCAAACCAATTAATTGGATGAGCCCAATATATTAAATCATAGAGTCCAATGTGGAGCCCAAATGAGTGTATTAGAAAACCCAATACCGAATTTTGGGGCCCACATGAATGGGAAGCTTGCTTGTTGGTGAATTTGGAGTGTAAAATGGCTTAACAACTACCCACCAACCCTAGTCACTCAAGTGGTCATTCAAAATGTCACTCATGTGGTCATTTCATGCTATAGTAAGCCTCGATTAGTCCTAATTTGACCAATGTTGGTTGATTAGGAAGACTAAGCAAGCTTATAGTAGTTCTATAAATAAGACCATCCACTAGTCTTGAAAAGGTTGTTGGTTTATTTGATAGTTTATAAGTATTCTAGTGAGAGAAGCTCTAGAGAAAAATAAGAGCTACTTGGAGAGTGATGAGTTTGAGGGCTAAACTACTAAGGGTGTTAGCTATGTTCGGGTAGATCAACAAGATCACGGAAGAGGTCCAACCATTTTCAACAAGAAGATTTTCTTTTAAAGGTTGAAAAGTTTTCTTAACCTAGATCTTTTTATTTATGTTGTTAAATGTTGAACTAGAAAGGTTATAAATGATGTATGATATGTATATGATGTATTTGGAATCATAAAACATGATGGTCTAGCAACTAATGCTTGTAGCATCATGTTTGAACCGATCGAACCAAGGATTTATGAAGTTAGTTTTCATTCTGTCCTTGTGAGCGATTTTAAGCTTAACTCTGTTTGGAATTTGGATTTGTGATACAAAGAGAAGTTGTAGAGGGGAAAATTCTGATGAGAATAGACTCAAGAATCACCCCAAAATGTTTTGAAATGAAGAAGGTATAGCTGTCGGAGCGTTGGAGGGTCGAGCAGTCCTCAAGTTAGGGTTTCAGAAATTTTGTACTACCACCGCAGCGGTGGAAACCACCGCCGCAGCGGTCAAACATTTCTGCCAGAAACCTGTTGTAGCCGTCCGAGTCGAGTTTTTAGTGGAAATTTAAGTTGAAAAGCATATAAAATGAATGTATTTGAATACTAAATCAATTTACATTGAATCTATTAGTGATTAATTGGTATCTAAAGATATAAAATAAAGACTAAAGTTAACACAATTAGTCGAGTTTTTAGTGGAAATTTAAGTTGAAAAGCATATAAAATGAATGTATTTGAATACTAAATCAATTTACATTGAATCTATTAGTGATTAATTGGTATCTAAAGATATAAAATAAAGACTAGAGTTAACACAATTAAAAAGTTAACTATTGGTAATGTTTGAAGAATATTAAAATATTATTAAATGATGAATAATATTAGTATAAGATTAAAAAGTTATTAAATGTGTAATAACATTTGTATATGATGAAAATGTTCTTAAATAATTAATGAAATTATTAAATAAGTAAGATATTATTAAATAGTTAATAATATTAACATGTGAGTAAAATATTATTAAATGGTTAATAATATTAATAAGTGATTAAAATATTATTAAATGGTTAATAATATTATGAAGTGATTAAAATATTATTAAATGGTTAATAATATTAATAAGTGAGTAAAATATTATTAAATGGTTAATAATATTAATATGTGATTAAAATATTATTAAATGATTAATAATATTAATAAGTGATTAAAATATTATTAAATGGTTAATAATATTAATGAGTGATTAAAATTTTATTAAATGGTTAATAATATTAATGAGTGATTAAAATATTATTAAATAGTTACTAATATTAATAAGTGATTAAAATATTATTAAATGGTTAATAATATTAGTAAGTGATTAAAATATTATTAAATGGTTAATAATATTAATAAATGATTAAAATATTATTAAATGGTTAATAATTTAATAATTTTTGAACTTAGTGGTATATTATCAAAGATAGATAATATGTTGGGGTATTTGGTACATTGTTAAATGTCCGAATCATTAAGTTATGTAAAAGAAGAAAGTTTAATTGAATTAAACAAATGTAAATAGTCCATTTGTGACTAATTTAGACAACTTATTAAAAGTGGGTCGTACGAAGATTGTATAATGAAAGCGTAAGCTGGTTAAGAATGCC
The DNA here is from genome assembly GCA_947179155.2 of Hedera helix. NCBI lineage: Eukaryota > Viridiplantae > Streptophyta > Magnoliopsida > Apiales > Araliaceae > Hedera > Hedera helix. The sequence goes on from OX359287.1 coordinate 9,887,982, forward strand.
TGATATGTCCAAACTGTATTTGGACTAGGGTTTTGTCCGAAACTTAAGGGTTCATTTGTCGGACATCTTAAGAGTTAATAATTTGAAGTTAAGGTCATAAGTTAAGACTAATTAAAAGTCCTGGTAGCTAATGATTATGTCAATTTGTTATATAAATTGTAGGTTGAGCAAATGACGCAAATAAGCGTAAATGGTAGAAGCGACCAGACAAGTTTTTCAGAACTTGCTCCTATGTGCCTTGACATGGTATGATGTGATATTAAATTGTTAATAGAAGGATATTGATGATAATTGTGATATGCATGAGGTATGATTACATGTAAAATATGAAGCGTGAAATGCTAGATGTTATATGTGATGCATGAGCAGTATGACATAAACTGAAATGCATAAAAAACATGATGTAAATATAAATTGCAGAGTATATGTGAAGCATGTAATGTGTTATGTGTAACTGTTAAACTTGCTGAGTCGTCGTGCTCACTCTTGCTTAAACCAACATTTTCAGATAGTACACGTATTTAAAGTCTTGATAAGGATCAAGAAACAGGAATGCATATTACATTTACTGAAGTTCTAGCACGACCATTGTAGATATCAGTCCGAATTGGACAAGTAAAATGATTGTGTAGTATAAGAATTGGTTGGTATATATTATGAGTCTTAGATACTCAAATTGATTGTAATAGAATGTCGTATCATGTATGATATTAAGACATACTAGGAATGTATAAAGATTTCGATTCTGTAATAGAAAGAGTTATTATAAAATTGTAATTAAATGGTTATTTATCCGTTATAATATTGTTGTAATTAATGAACAATAAGGAAAAGATTGTACTCGTGTTGAACCGGATCCGAGGTTCAAGGAACCCGGATTTAGGGTCGTCACAAGTTGGTATCAGAGCTGATAGGTTATAAACCTTAGGCTATAGTACCTTAGGCTATAACCGTAGTACAAGATAAGTAAAATGATAAATGAATAAACTCTGGAAGAGTTTAAGTTATAAAAGATGAATTTGGAAAATTCATATAGAGAAGATTATCCAAAAATGGATTTGAGAAGATATAAGAGGAATGAAAAAGGTCATGTTGTACCTAATTTGAAGAAATGATAGAAAATATCTTATGGTAAGATTTTGAGAAGCATAAAGAAAATGCTAATAAGGTCATGAAATGATCATAAGAGATGAACTCGTAATGAGTCAGATGTGCTAAAATATGAATTGAGAGAATTTGTATTCAGTTAAGAAAAATTAGAGGTTTATGGGTTTTTAAATTGAGGACTCATATTAGTGACTGAGTTGTATGATTCCTTGTATGGGCGGGAAATTTATGCTTGGTTTTAGAACCGCTTAGCTTCCTATATTAATATAGTGGTTGAGTTGAACGAACCCTTGTATGGACGGGGGCTATGATATGTCAGCGAACCAATTTGGGAGATGCTGCTGCGAAACTTGCACAATCAGTGTGTATCGAAGAAGAAAGATATGCACTAGTGGCATGTGTTTTCTTATAGTGTTGAACAGTTGGGAAACTGATGTATTTGTTGTTGGTTTAAAGATCGCTTGACTTCCTATATTGATTAGTGGCCGAGTTGACCAATTTCTTGTATGAGCAGGAGATTGTGTTTGGTTTGACGACCACTTAAATTTCTATAGTGATAATCGATTAAAACCTGGTGTCGCGCTATTCGTTATATGTATGTTGATAAGATGATTCTTTTCTCATGTATAACGGATATGTAGAGGATGTTAAGATAAGTTCGTGTTCTGAGAACCGACATGTATGGTAAGTTCGTGACTCATAGTCATGTGGTGGAGCCCCTCAACGAATGAGCGACTTTGGGCTGACTAGGACAAGCTCCTCAAACCATATGATTGTGGTAAGTTCTGAGCCCAAATACGTGGTAAGTTTGATGAACAGTGAGTATGGATAGAGTTAAGTAGTCAGGTTAAGGCTATACTAAATATAGTTATTAAGCTAGAAAAGAATGTGGAGGAAAAATTTGAGGTGTTTTGAGATTTTAGGATATTTCAAATCTTCTAGCTATGCTAGATTTTGGAATTCTTAAAATCGTGCTAAATTCGCACTTTTGTGCTTTTGAAAAGACAAATGTAGTTTAGAGATCATTAATGCACTTAGTGCAAAGATAATAAACGATCGAGTCATCAATGCAGAGTAACCTAGTGTTGGATGTATTTTTAAGCCCACTATGGTATGATATAATATGACAAAGTCAAAATGATTTTTAGTATTTTGAAACGTTTAAAAAAGAGTTTATTCTAATTTTTCGGCTAGACAAATTGATTTGAAAATATCAAAATGTATTTATAAAATCATCACACGCCATTAAAGTCATGGTATAGAGATGAAAAAGACGGAATCCGCAACGCACTGTTGCAACGGTGTGGTAGCATGAAGTCCTAAAAATGTATTTCGATTATTTTAGCTAATCTGAAATGATTTTTCTATTCGTAATATACGAACAATTCAATGATGTGAGTCTACGTCATTTATTTTGACTGGACCCTTTTTGGTCAGAAATGACTCAAGTTTTATTTTCCAATCCAACTTATGCTAGGGCGGAATTTTGTAGTAAGTCTGAGGTGAACAACCCCATAATGGGGGATATGTTAAAGCCATGGATAAAGAACCCGCGAGGGGGCGACCAAGAGTGGTGACATGCTGATAGAACAAAATATGAGCTGGTAAATCTAGAGAGTTCAACCCAAATCGAAGTCGTTGTGCACAACGCTAGAGTACGATAGGCTGATCACCTAGTGTACATAATAATTGTGGAATGTTTTCAGTCTTTGTGATTGATAAACCTTCTCACATATGTTCACAGTCTTTATGACTCCTCAGAATAGTATGAAAGTTTTAATGAATATTTTGATTTTCAATTTATTCTTTTGTAAGATATTGATTTTCAATTTATTCTTTTGCAAGATGTTCCATTGTTTTGCAACTGTGAGTTTAGAAGTATGAACTTCCTAGCAAATGGTGGTCATAGAATTTGATGAGTAAAGAGTTATACTCAGAGATGAAAATTGGTAGAAATGTGTATGGGATAACTTCGGGGACGAAATTCTTATAAGAAGGGGTGAATGTAATATCCCAGATATTTTCAAGATTTTAGATAATATCTTAATTGATTTAATTAAAGATTAAGGTTTAAAACCTAGAATTAGAGACGTAAAATGTGTAGAAAATGGGTAAACATTTTTTTTAACATAATTTATTTGTTAGAAATTAAATGTGGAAATATTTTAATGATGCATGTGGAGAATTTATTAAGGAAATAAATTCAAATGAGAAGAGAAGGTGATTATATGAATATATATATATATATATATATATATATATATATATATATATATATATATATATATATATACACCTAAAGTGTGATTGTTAGCCAAATAAAAAGATGAGTAATTAATACTCAACAAAACTAATAACGTAATTTTTCAGAGATGAAAATTGGTAGAAATGTGTATGAGATAACTTCGGGGACGAAATTCTTATAAGAAGGGGTGAATGTAATATCTCAGATATTTTCAAGATTTTAGATAATATCTTAATTGATTTAATTAAAGGTTAAGGTTTAAAACCTAGAATTGGAGACGTAAAATGTGTAAAAAATGGGTAAACATTTTTTTTTAACATAATTTATTTGTTAGAAATTAAATGTGGAAATATTTTAATGATGCATGTGGAGAATTTATTAAGGAAATAAATTCAAATGAGAAGTGAAGGTGATTATATGTATATATATATACCTAAAGTGTGCTTGTTAGCCAAATAAAAAGATGAGTAATTAATACTCAACAAAACTAATAAAGTAATTAGTTTTAATATAAGGTAAGAAGGAATGTTGTAAAATATAATTAATTAGGTTAATTATATTAGTTATGAGTCCAAGTAATTTAATTACTACTAGTGGACTAGCCCAAAAGGATTATATGTGTTAGCCCAATATGGGAATACTTGCATGAATGTGGGTAATTAAATAAAAGAGCCCTGAATGTAAGCTATGTAGCCCAAACTTTTAAAAGTCTAATGTTGGTCAAAGTGTGGGGAAATATTATTGAGTGTAGAAAATTAACTAATGTAGGGTAAGTTGAATAACCCTAGTTGGTAGACAAGAGAGAGAGCATTAACCAAACATTGGTTAATTGTTAGGTAAATAAATATGATGATGAGAATTAACCATGTATGAGTTAATTGTGTAACCTAATGTAAGAATAACTATATGTGTATGACTAATTATATTATAAACCCAAGTTAATGGTAAAAGGTAGTTAATGAATTAAATTTAATCAAGCCAAAGTACTTGTATTAATGTGTATTAAAATTAGCATTACCGCCGCAGCGGTGAAACTCTTGGGTAGGTGAAAATTAGAACTACCGCCGCAGCGGTGAAACTCTCTGGAATGTGAAAAATATAACTACTGCCGCAACGGTAGTAATCACCGCCGCAGCAGTGGTACAGACTGTTTGAAAATTTACTTTGAATAAGTTAATCTAATAACCCAATGTGGTTGATTAATTTAATGCAAGTTTAATTGGAGTATGTTATAAGTCCAAGTGATGTTTTAATCTAGGTCAAATAAATTTACCTAGTAGTCCATGTAACATTTGAACAAGCCCAATGATTGTTTTAATTAAATGTAAGATAGGGTATGTAATGTTAGCCAAATGTAATAATTAAATTGAGCCCAAACCAATTAATTGGATGAACCCAATATATTAAATCATAGAGTCCAATGTGGAGCCCAAATGGTGGTCAAAGTTGTGGTCAATATATATATATTGGTGTATATGTATATGGATACTTATATAATGATATATGATATAAAAATAAAGCCAAATTGGTGTATTAGAAAACCCAATCCCGAATTTTGGGGCCCACATGAATGGGAAACTTGCTTGTTGGTGAATTTGGAGTGTAAAATGGCTTAACAACTACACACTAACCCTAGTCACTCAAGTGGTCATTCAAAATGTCACTCATGTGGTCATTCCATGCTATAGTAAGCCTAGATTAGTTCTAATTTGACCAATGTTGGTTGATTAGGAAGACTAAGCAAGCTTATAGTAGTTCTATAAATAAGACCATCCACTAGTCTTGAAAAGGTTGTTGGTTTATTTGATAGTTTCTAAGTATTCTAGTGAGAGAAGCTCTAGAGAAAAATAAGAGCTACTTGGAGAGTGATGAGTTTGAGGGCTAAACTACTAAGGGTGTTAGCTATGTTCGGGTAGATCAAGAAGATCATGGAAGAGGTCCAACCATTTTCAAGAAGAAGATTTTCTTTTAAAGGTTGAAAAGTTTTCTTAACCTAGATCTTGTTATTTATGTTGTTAAATGTTGAACTAGAAAGGTTACAAATGATGTATGATATGTATATGATGTATTTAGAGTCATAAAACATGATGGTCTAGCAACTAATGCTTGTAGCATCATGTTTGAACCGATCGAACCAAGGATTTATCACTACAAGAAAAAGGTGATACGGCGACGAGATATGGCGACCAAGGTTAAAATACGTCGCCATAGGACCCCTACTCCGACGGGTATTGATACCCTGTCGGTATAGATTAGGCGGGGAGTCTGCCGCCAAATATCTACCATAAGGCGACCGGAGACCCGTCGCTATAAGAAAGATACGCTGACGGTTGTGAATACCCGTCGCTATAGATTAATCGGAAAACCTCCCCAAATATCTGCTACGTAGAAAATATAAGGCGACGGTATTCCCGTCGCTATAGTTATGAGAAGCCGACAATGATGTATACCCGTCAGTATAGATTAGTAGGAAAAACTGCTAATGATAAACATATGGCGACCATAGGACCGTCGCTATAGGTCGGATAAGCCAACGCGTTTTTATACTACGTCGGTATAGAGGAGGCGGAAAATTAACTACCTTAACTGTTATTTAAAAAAAGGCGACCGTAATACCGCCGCTATAGAGTCTAAAAATGATCAAATAGAAATTTAAAAATAAACAATAACAGCGTCTACTTAAAAAAACAACAACCCAAATTAAACATATAGAAACTTAAAAATAATAATATAATAACACTTATTCCCTTCAAAAAATAAAAAAGTAAAATAAGCTAAGAGTTTTTTCCTTTTTTTTTCACTCCCCGTTCTTTCACACTCCCGCATGCATATCCAACTCAAACCTAATCTCTCTACCCTTTTAAGTCAGCAGTAGAGTAACGCCATGGTAAGACGTAAGTCATCGGTTCAAATCTAGCGCCGGGGCTTTGGTTTTTTTCATAAAACTACAGTCGTATACAATATTCATATTTGAAGCGAGAATAGAGTTATTTAATTTTTAATAGAACAAAGTAACCAATTAACTATATAATAATACGTTATAATCATACTGAGTTATAGTATAGTAGTTTAGTGAATAGTTCTAAAGTTGAACATTTTTTTAGTAAATTAAATTAGAATCTAAATAGGCAACACGTGTTGTATTACTACTTGTTGGTTGTATTACTGTTTTCCGAATTTTATATATATATATTGACAATTAAGCGCAAGTATACGCGACCAGCAAGTAATATAGAGTAAATATAGAGTGTGGAACCCACAAAGATTTATACCTAATAAATTTCAACTAATAATTTTAAATCAATTCGATTCTATTTAAACAATCACCAATGTTGAGTATGATTATAATTAAAGTAGAACTAAAATTGAAATTTATCACAAAGAATAAATATCAGATATTAAAAACTTAAGATTACAATATCCCCAATTACATCACATGAACGTAGTCTATATATTTCCAATTTTTAAACCCAATAAAGTTGTTGGCCAGGAATTCATGATTATTTAAAAGATCTTTTCCAATAATCACATAAAAAATTTAACCTCAATTACTTTGCAAAATAATTAAGAAAAACAAACTCATTAAAATCCAATTCCCAAACAGGTTACATGCAACATATAGATATATTTATATTCTATATGCAACCCTAGTTATTTAATTCACTTAATAACTAAGAATACATGCTATCACATTCAGATCTAACCCTATATTTCCACTAATTGTTGGCCAAACAATTAACAATTACGTACAAAACATGGTATATAGACAACTTTAAATGAATCAATAATTGGAAATTAATAGATATTTAATTCCTACTACTAAAAGGTTCAATTATAGCCTTAATTGATAAATTAGTTCAACTTGGAATCAAATCTTAGGAACATCAAATAAATCATCATCTTAGATTACAAAACTGAGAAAAAAAATAGAGAAGAAAAACTCTAAACGGAATTTCTTGTCTTTCCAATCCTCCGTCTTGATCTCCTTGAGTGGCTCCGTGATTCTCTAAGTCTTCAATTGTGATATTCAATCTACGTCAAAAAGTCCACCTCTAAAGCCTCCTAGTCTTCTACTTATAGTTGTCGATCCAAAATTAGGTTTATTTGCGTACAAACCCTACTAAAAGTCATTAAAGTTCGTCCAACTGCAAAACTGGGCCAACGCCCATTCTGCTTTGAATGGCCAGATGTTCACTTGGGCGCTCCGACTATCAACTTCATCTTATTTACCAAAATGCCATTGTTTTCTCAGAAATTCCAGATATATCCCTCCTTTGCACTTTCCTACAAAAGAACATAAAAAACTAATAATATGCACTGAAAATACTTAGAAATAACAAAATACCAAGTCCAAAAGTGCCCGATTCGTAGGTATAATTCCCACTCATCAAATACCCCAAACTTAAGCATTTGTTTGTCCCAAGCAAAACAAAAGAAATAAATAAAAATGCATGCAAACTACACACATGATAACCTACACAACTCGAGCACGAATCAATATAATCAACAAAGGCTAGCCTCAATACAATTATTAACAATAACCCCAAATAAACTTCAAATTCACGCATCCTTCAAGACTTAACATATCACCAATCTCATTTAATTTTCAACCCTTATTGTGTGTGTGTGTGTGTATTCAATATATTAACTCAATCAAAACTTAACCACATTCATGAATTTCAATGTTCAGTGAAAGATATTACTCAAGATATGAGAATTACAATGCCCCTCTATAACGTACATTTCATATGGTTTACTTTATTCATGAATTTCAATGTTCAATGAAAGGTATACCTCATGGAGTAAAAGATAGAAAAATCAAGACTGAGGACTAACCTAATTAGGTCAATTGTCATCAACGATCTCCTCATCCTTGTTGACTTCATCTTCAGTGTTTTCCTCTTCAGTGTCGGAGTTGGAAGGCGGATATGTTGACAAAACTTGCGGCGTAGGGAATTCAAGTGGATCTGCAGATGGGTACATCTTAGCAAACATTTCCACCATCGCCATGTTGAAACTGATGTTGTACTTATGCATCTCAGATTGGCGTTTAGCAAGGCGATGGTTTTGACGATCCATATCATCCCTTTGTCGATCTATCTTGCGCTGCAACTTCAGAACCTGTTTATTCACTTTATTCAATAATGAACCCTCAGTAGGGTCAGCCATCGGCTCCTCCGCAGCTTGCGATTCGATTCGATGCATGATAAATCCCAGCCCTCTTGGATCAGACTCACCTCCCTCCCATACCTTATATCGGACAATCAATGAATGGTCTAGCGGCGGCATCGGATGTAATATTGGTTCATCCCTTTCCCACTTAACACCTGCCTGCTGACATAACCCACAAATTAAGGATGGGTGTGGTAGTCCTCCTCGGGTTCCCTGTTCAATAGCTCTGAGGATTGACTGCTTAATCACCTGACCCACATTAATATTCTTGCCTTTCACGAGACAATATAGTAAAACCGCTCTTTGTTTTGTATCATCGCTTACATGTGTGGACGGCATCAATTTAGCACAGATGAAAGCATACCATGCCTTTCCATAACGACTCAATGTAGACAGCGGGAACTGCATGGCTTCCTTCTCCTTCACCTTCCATCGCGTACCCGGTTGGTACAGCTCTTGAATGATTTGATCATAATCCGGGCCACCCTCCACATATTCAGCATACTCGTCCTTTTCTAATGCCGGCAGATTGTAGTATTGATTGATAGCGTCGTTGTTGAAAGACACTGTCTTATCTCGTACATGCACATTACAATTTCGGTGATCCTTTGCATTAGCATAGAACTCTTTAACTATCGGGATCACCGCCGGGTCCGGCTGTTCTGTAAAAGTAAACCAATCCCTCTCGGCAATCATCACAACAACATCACCATCTTGGGTTTCATCCGGTCGCAGTCCACGTTCTTGAATTATCGTTTTGTTGGCTAACTTCATAAAACGTTCATAAGCTTCTACACTTGTAAACTTCTTCTTGTCATAGCGCTTGGAGTGTTAAGACGATGACCCTTCACCTCGTTGACGTTTAGATGATGACCTTGCACCTCGTTCACGTTTAGACGACATATACGTTCCTGTAACCAAGTACACCGTCAACACATGATAACTTTAATCAAGCAACTTATGGTAAATAATTTGCAAGATGAAAGCTTGAACAACTAATATCAACACAATAATTCACTCCCCCAAACTTGCTTCACAACTAGTAACAATGTCAATTAATCCATGTTGGAACCAAAAACACATGTGTACTGCCTCTATACAAAATATTAAAGCAAATAGCATATGTTCATTCTCACAGATTTTGCCTCAAACACTTGGTCGGCATTGCTTATAACATAAACATTGGCATAGTTATTGTTCAAGTAATCTAACTGATCATTTTCTAGCATGTTGTTTGCTGCTGTCCCCCAATCTTGCTTCACAGCTAGTAACAATGTCAATTAATCCATGTTGGAACTAAAAACACATGTGTAATGCCGCAATGCAAAATATTATAGCAAATAAAATATGTTCATTCTCACAGATTTTTTATCAAACAGTTGGTGGGCATTGCTTATAACATAACATTGGCATAGGTATTATTTAAGTAATCTAAGCCATCATAACCCACAAAATGAACCAAATCAGATTAATAGGGTAAAACCATCAAAACACATCAATACTTTAACTCACATATCCCGTGCATTAAGAATTCCATCAAAATTTGCCTTACCTTAGCTAGAGAAAGAATTTGGTCTGAACCTAGCGAGTAAAGACACCGCTGTTAAATTTGGAACCCCAAAATCCGTTTGAAGATTGGTTTGTGGGAGGAGTAGAGACGTTTGGAAGATGGAGGCTAGGGCTGCAGATAGAGAGAGAGATACCGTTCGAATGGGAGAAAAATGAGGGCTTTTTAACGCAAGCCTTAAAAAGCCAAATCTGACCTTGAAAGCCGGGGCGTTGAGGTTGTATTGAGGGTGGACGCCGGGGCTTTAAAACCAGTAGGTGGTCTGAGTTGTCGACGCCGGGGCATTCAATCCAAGGCATGTTTGGACGCCGGGGCGTTCAAGGCTTTCTTCCAATTCTGCTTAGGACGCCGGGGCATTCAATACGGCACATTTCAGACGCCGGGGCGTCCAAGGCTTTCTACCATTTCTGCTTTGGACGTCGGGGCGTCCAATACAGGCACATTTAGGACGCCGGGGCTTTCAAGGTTTTCTTCCATTTCTGATTTGGACGCCGGGGCATTAAATCCAGGCACATTTCGGACGCCGGGGCGTTAAAAGTTTTCTTCCATTTCTGCTTTGGACGCCGGGGCATTCAATCCAGGCACATTTCGGACGCCGGGGCTTTCAAGGCTATCTTTCATTACTGTTTTGGACGCCGGGGCATTCAATCCATGCACAATTTGGACGCCGGGGCGTTCAAGGCCAGTTCTGCAATCCAACTTCCGCTCATTTCCCACTCCCGCCATCTTATTTTCACTTCCCGCCAGCTGACGTCTTATTTGTTTCATTACCGAATAGAACCGTGCTTCTCTCCCAAACCAAGCATATTCTCTCTTCTCAAATAGCCATACATGCAAAGCTACGGAGCTGGAGAACAGCAGTTTTGAAGGTTAGATGACTTCTATTTTTGGATTCACTTCTACTTTGGGTATACCGATTGCTTCTTCCAGTGCTTTATGTTATTCTACTTATCAAAATGTGATGTTGGATTGTTAAGATTTTTAATTGGAATTGGGCAAAATTTCTTTTGTGATTTGATTATGATGTTGGGATTCTTTTATTCCCCCACCCCAACTACTGTAATTATGGAGATGAAATCTGGGATTTTTGATTCTTGAGGGCTTAGTAGGTGTTGTGCCAAAGCTGGTTGGTATAAGAGCATTATTTTTGAAAGCAATCAGGATTTTTATTTCATTCTTATACTATATTGGATATGTTTATGAAATTTTATATAGGAATTGATTATGTGAGTACGATGTTGGAATCTTTTAGAAAACCCCTTCTCTGTAATGTGTTAGTTTATTAAATAGATTTCAAGTTTAACATTAAGGAGATTGCACTTGAAACTTTGTCATACTTATTTTAGTCTCTACTTAGGTGTCTTAGTGTAAAGGATAGAATAATGTCGTTATGATCCTTTTATTTGATCATATCAATGATTATATAAATAGTTATGTTTCTCAGTAGGTAGTAAAAGTTGCTGAGTATTATATTTTAATAATTAATAGTTGATCTATTTGATTGCCTTATTCTTTAAACGATTCAACTTTTATTAAGGATAATATTATGGACAAACAATGGATAAAACTACAAAGCCAATGCAAGAGATATGTGGATGGAGTAGATTATTTTCTCTATTATGCATTTAGCAAAGTTGAGTCTACAACATCAGAGATATTGTGTCCATGTAAAAGTTGCTACAATTTACTGCATCAAGATCGTGATACTGTACAATGGCATTGCATTGAGTATGGGTTTACTCCAGACTACACAACTTGGGTGTTTCATGGCGAAACACCATCATCAAATTCAGCTTCGAATAATGTTAAAAGTAATAGAGTCGAAGATGATGATGCTAATCAAGAAGATCAAATGCCTGAGATGAGAAATGATCTCTTCATAAATGATGGGGATATCAGTGGTGATTATGGAAAATATTTTCACAAGTACATGAATTCGGCGAGCTCCCCATTATATCCTGGATGCAAAACAGAGACCACTCTTTCTTTTGTAGTGTGGTTATTTAACTTGAAATGCAATGGAAGGTGGTCAGATTGGTCTTTTGACTCCTTATTAAGTAAGTTGAAAGAAGTATTCCCAGAATGTACGGATTTGCCGAGTAATTTTTATGAAACAAAAAAAATGGTTGGTAACTTGGGTTTTAAATACGAAAAGATTGATGCATGTCCCAATGACTGCATGTTGTACTGGAAGGAGGAAATAGAGTTGAAATCATGTAAAGTTTGCGATAAACCAAGGTGGAAGACAATTCGTGTTGAAACAAAAGACGTTGACGACGCGTCTATAAAGGAGAATAAAGTAGCAATTAAGCAGTTGCGTTATCTCCCCTTAATTCCTAGGTTGCAATGCCTTTTTAGGTCTTCGAAAACAGCTGCAGATATGAAGTGACATCACTTAAGGCGTCGAAAAGATGGAGTCTATCGTCATCCTGCCGATTCTATTGCTTGGAAACATTTTGATACAATGTATCCTACATTTGCCGAAGAGTGTCGTAATGTTAGGCTTGGCTTGTCTACAGATGCCATGAATCCTTTCGACAATGGACATTATAGCATATGGCCTGTCCAAGTTGTTATATATAATCTACCTCATTGGATGTGCCTTAAACAAGAACATTTCATCATGCCTTTGTTAATACCTGGACCTTGCAGCCCTTCAAACGATATCGATGTGTACCTAAGGCCTCTAATTGAAGAGTTAAAGACATTGTGGATGGATGGGGTTGATACTTATGATGCCTCGACCAAATCCGTTTTCAAAATGCGTGCTGCACTTTTATGGACAATTAGCGACTTTCCAGCGTTAGCAAATTTATCAGGTTGGAGTACGAAAGGTAAGCTTGCTTGTCCAATTTGCCAAGGTAACACTAGGTCTCTTAGTTTGCGTAGTAAGCAGTGTTACATCGGGCACCGTTGTTTTTTGCCTCCTGATCATAAATATAGGTCTGATAAAAAAAGATTCAATGGATATGTAGATTATACAGAAGTGCCACCAATTCCATCTGGGTATGATATGCTTGAACAGGTTAGAGACATTAAAGTCACATTTGGGAAAACTCAAAAGAAAACCGTTTGCCATGAAAAAACACATAATTGGAGGAAAAAAAGCATTTTCTTTGAATTACCTTATTGGAGGACACTTCTAATACGTCATATGCTGGATTTGATGCACATTGAAAAAAATGTTTGTGATAACTTGATTGGGACACTATTGGGTATGAAGGGAAAATCAAAAGATACCCTCAAAAGCTCGTTTAGACTTGGAAGATATGCATATACGACAAGAGTTGCACGCAAAGCCAGTCAGTCCATCAAGTTCAGTTTATCAATTGCCAGCGGCGTGCTACACATTGTCTAAGAAAGAAAAGCAAAGTTTTCTTGAAGTTCTAAAAGGCATCAAGGTTCCGGATGGATATTCATCCAATATATCACGATATGTCAATGTAAAAGAATGCAAGATTGTGGGTTTGAAAAGCCATGATTGTCATATCCTAATGCAACAACTGCTTCCAATTGTGATGAGACGTACGCCTCTACCAGAACATGTCAAGAGAGCTATTATTGACCTTTGTCATTACTTTCGGGAATTGTGTTCGAGCGGTTATCGTGAGGAAGACTATGAACGAATGAAGCTGAAAATACCTTTGATACTATGCAATCTCGAGATAGTATTCCCTCCTGCATTTTTTGATATAATGGTACATCTGCCCATACACTTGGCTGAACAACAACGGATAGGTGGAAACGTGAAATTTTTAAATATGTATCCATTTGAAAGGTAATAATATTATCTTATTAAATTTATTTTTTCTTGGAATAATATATTGGTTTTTAAGTTTTTATTCACTATGTGAAATATGCTTACGGTTAGGTCCATGAGAAAGACAAAAGGGTATATTCGTAACCGAAGTCGCCCAGAAGGGTCAATCGTAGAAGGAGTAGTTGCTGAGGAATGTTTGACATTTTGTTCGAGGTACTTGAAAGATGTTGATGCAACATGTAATCGATATGGAAGAAATGAAGATGGGTACGATGAGCATGGATCGAGTAGTCCCATATTTCGACGTATAGGTCGATTTTTAGGGACTCCAAAAATCTATTATCTAGATGAAAAAGATGTTGACATGGCACATTTATATGTGTTATTCAATTGCGAGGAGGTCATGGGGTATCTTAGGTCATGATATACTATTTATAATTCCATCAATATATATTACTATTGTTTATTTATCTCTCTCAAAATAAATATTTGTGTTGATTGTGTCTTGTAGTATTTGGGAAAAGTCCTACATGATGCAACAAGGGCGTAGGCGAAAAGTATCAGCGAGAGACCTTGATAATGTTAAAAAAAAAGAATTTCCACGATGGTTTAGAGATTATGTAAGTATGATATCCACGATTGGTGAACATAAATATTGTCTGTAGGGTAAGTTATGGTCAATTGAGTGACAATTGGTATAAAGGTCTGGTGATTCTGTTTTTGTTGTTGTCTAAATAGGGTAAAGAGATGGAGCTTTCAAATGAAATTAAAGCACTTGCACGTGGTCCAATCAGAGTAGCCAACAAGGGTACTGGTTATTTGATAAATGGGTTCCGCTTTCACACCGAAATGCGAGCGAAGAATAGTCAAACGCAAAATAGCGGAATATATGTCGCAGCAACTACCCGCGGATATTCCTCAGCTAGAGACTCGAATCCTAGGGAAGAGATTGTGGAGTATTTTGGTATTTTAGAGGATATAATTGAGTTAGATTATGAAGGTGATGAAAAAGTAGTGTTATTCAAATGTAGATGGTATAATAGCATAGCACGTGATAAAGGGGTGAAAACTGATCAGTATGGATATACTCTTGTGCATGCAAATAAATTTGGATCAAAAGAGGAGCCTTTTGTCTTGCCATCTCAAGTTGAACAAGTATTCTATGTTGATGATCATAGGGACAAGGATTGGCGTGTAGTTATACGAACAAAGCCAAGGGATATGTGTGATAGTGCTGAAGCAGAATCTGATGATGAGGGCATAACACTACAAATCGATGACTCAACAACTACAATTACAGAGAATGAAGAGGAAGACTATACTTGGGTTAGAGATAATGTTGATCCTGAGGTAGTTGTTGAAAGTAATCAAGGACCTCGAACTAAGAAACGAAAGCACAAGGCAACTAAAAGACATAAAGGTAACTTATTTATTGTTGATGAAGATGAAGATGAAGATGAAGATGAAGATGATGAGGTCATCTCCGAGGATGAAGATGAGTGGCCAGATGCAGAGAATGGGGACGAAGTAGATGAAGTAGAAGAGGATGCTGATGAAGACGAGGAAGAGGATGAGGAATAATTATGTAAAATTTGAAAGTCATTTATGACAGTTATTATACGAATTATGTAATTATGCTTGTAACCATGAACTGATAACAAATCCTTGTGTTTACTGGTACTTTATTGCTTTGCAGTTATATATTTCCTGCTTCATGTTTGATTCATATTAGTTCAATCATATTATGCAGCTGGTTCGTATTTTGAAACAGAAATATTGCCCTCAATAGCGGAGTTAATAAAATAAATAGATGTCTCATTTTTTTATTGGTTAATTGATAGCCAATAGGATGTGTGTCTGGTATATTTTCCTATTGGTATTGATAAATTGATTTACTCTAGTTTTTACATTCATCATTACATTGCATGAACTAACACTCTGTTTTTTTATTCTTAATTTTCATGTGTAGAAATTCATGGCTTACGATAATGGCAATACACCTACTGATTCTGAAATGATTGCATATGTTGAGAGATTGCAACAAGAACAGGAAACACATGATGATGCGCATGCGGGAACAGGTTACTTTACGTTTTCAAAATATAAGATTTGGGTTACTTGTATTGATTGCTAATAAGCTTCTTGTGGTTCATTGCTGCATTTAGGTGATGCATTTTGAAATTGTTATATTTCATTTTCGAGATATGCTTTTCATAGCCTTAGTTAGCAGCATAACATCGGATATGTACAAAATTTCTAGATTTCAGTTGTTACAATTTAACATGCCAGAGAGTATTACACCACTACGTGATATAGTACTGATAAAGTATTTAAAATGGACATTTCTTTTATATTTTTGTAGGCTCCACTAGCAAAAAGAAACGAGGTCCTACTTTGGGTTTGCCTATATGGAGAAGGATGACACAAGTGAATGTGGTTTATGACCACATAGGTAATCCGATTGCTCCAAAAAATGTGGTGAAAGAGTTGATAACTTTTATAGGTTGTTTGGCTCGTATGTCTGAGTATTGCCCAATTGATTTCGAGTGTTGGACGAAAGTGCCAAGTGATGGTAAGGAACTGGCATGGAAACAAATTGAGAAGAGGTTCTCTACCAACCAATCTGATGTTGGGGTCAAAACAAATCTTTTAGCATTGATAGGCAGAGCATGGAAAGAGTTTAGGTTTGACTTGAAAAATAAATACTATGTCCGAGATAATCGTTAAGCTTCAATTAATAACATGACAGATAAGAGGGTGAAGAAAGAACAATGGGCAGTTCTAGTGGATGTTTGGGGTGGCTCAGAAGTTCAGGTTTTAAATATATTTATATATTTACATCTCAATACAATTATAAATCAAAAGAGCGAAATTAACGTGAAATTTATTTATCATTTGTAGAAAGAAGCAGAAAGAAACAAAGAGAATCGCACTAAATTGAGGAGACAACATACTTTAGGACGAATGTCACTTGCGAGGAACAGGCAGGAAATGGTAAGTGTGTGTGTAGCAACTACTATGCGAGATTAGATTACGGTATTTTATTCCTTTTCTTTTTCCATAACTTGGCAGGTGGAGAAAGATAAAGATGGGAAAAGTCCAACTCGAGCTGAATTGTTTATCTCATCTTATACTAGAAAGGACGGTACAGTCCACAAGTCTGCAACAGTAAGAAATAAATGATTATTTCATCTTTACAGGACTTATAAATGTTGATATTATATAATTTTTTTTAATAACCACAGCTGAAGAATGCCTTTGTAATTTTATTTTTTTTATTGTTGATGGTTTAACATTTCCGTCTCGTAATAGATTTGAGAGTTTATTTAATGATTTTTGTCTTTTCAGTTACCTGTAAACCTAAAGTCCGTTCTCTTTTTGCTGAAGTTGAGTTTTTAGGATGGGTAAATAGTAAAAAAAGAAGTAATTAAGTCTAGCCTCTATACAAAGCATAATTAAGAAACAAGACTAAAGTTTGTCTATCTATATAATTCGGAGAAGGTTTTAGTCTGTTCATTTAGTTAAGTTGTATGTGTTACTATCACCCATTTACTTAAGTTCTGAATAGGTTAGCCTCATTAAATAAATGCTGATTTATTGTAATAATATCTTACAGGAAGAAGTAAAGAAGGTTAATGATGTATTGGCTGCGTTTGAGGGTGAGGAACACCAAATTGAAAAGTCTGGCCCGAATGACATTGTCTCCCAAGCTTTGGGAAAAGGTGGACATGGGAGAATCATCTCTGTAGGATTTCGAGCCACATCAACAAACACTTGGAAATCGACTGAGCATAGTGGCACACCTGTGGTACTTGATAATGCAGCACAACAAGAGATAAATACTTTGAAGGCACAACTTGCTGCTTACCAAATACTTCACGAAGAGTTAGTAGCAAAGGTGACTAGGTTGACAGAACTAGTTGAGAATCAACAGGTACAAAAAAGGGAAAGTTATTCCTGTTGAAGTTTATGTTTTTATATTATGTTCATTAAAGTATCAACATGCTACTGTTTTATTTAGATAGAAATTCTGGCTATCTTGTATGATATACATTAAACAATATATCAACTAACACTGGAAAAAACAATTAAGAAGAAGAGTATAGGGACAATTGTCATTTGTGTGACGATTTTGTGTTTTTATTTTGCTATTATATAGATACTAGTGATGATATAGTTGGATAATTCGTTGTAAAAATTATCTAAATTAGATAACTATTAAACCCTTTATGCACAAGCAACATGTATCGAGTATTAAACGTTAAATTAGAATGAATTCCTTAGAGTTATGGAGAGTTGAAGCCAACGAGATGTAGTAGATTCATTATTTACAAAACATGGCTTAAGATATGAAAAAAAGTTATTGTACTAAGTATTGAACTCGTGTAGTTGATCAACTGCCAACTCAAATGAAGCCTCCTTGGATATTTTAAGTCAATGCTCTTAAGTGGTGAGATCAATTGTTAGCTTTGCTTAAATGTGCAAAATATTATACATCCTTGAAGCTTCTCGTGCGTTGAGTTCTTCTAAATTATGGGTTTAGGCCTTCATATAATTTCATGGGGTTATGAATGTTTAAAGCTAAATCTAGGCCACCCATAAACCGTCTTCAACATTTGATTGTCACTTGTTAGCTCAGTGAAGAAGTGTCCTCTATCCACTGCCAAAACAACCGATTCAAGCTGGAATCTTACTTTTGAGTGTTATCCTTTTCTTTTTCCGCCTTTATGGATTGAATTTACTCGGATATAATTATTTAGAAGTCTCACAATTGTCTTTGTACTGCAGTTTCTTTTTTATGATCATTTATACTGTATATTAAAGCATAATTTTCTCTGCCCATTCCCTAATTAATTACATGAGTCTTAAATGAGAGTATATATGTGGTCCATTTGTTGTCTGTCTTCATCATAGTATTCTAATTATTTGTATATCTTGTGTTTTGTTGTAGGTGCTGCCCAGAGCTACAAACTTGGGTGATGACTAGTGATGGTTATGTTGTCTTATGTTCAAGTATATATCTTAATTAGAATTAAAGTTATATGAAGCTATAAGTGAAACGGAGTAGAACTATTAATGCACCTTTTGTTCAAGTATCTTATAGATCCGTACACTGCAAGTGAATCTCAGGAATGTTAATTCATGTTCATGGCACCTTTTGTCAAATATTTGCCAATCGTATGTAAATTTAACGTTCATGGCACTTTTGTTAAATATTTGCAAATCGTATGTAAATTTAATGTTCATGGCACCTTTTGTCAAGTATTTGCCAATTGTATGCACAGTGAATTTATATTATTAATATTCAAAATTGGTTAACTTTTACGTTTAATGTATGTAATTTTAAGTTTAATGTATGTAATTTTAAATAAGCAGGTCTTTATTATAGCTACCTGCTATATAAAAATAAATAAATAGCAAGATCTATGCCGACGGTATTGTAGTCGCCATAGTATTATAAATTTCACGTCTACACCGACAGTAGTACTGTCGCTATAGTGTATACACACTAAGTTTTAGTCTCTCTACACCGACGGCACAACCGTCGCTATAGTCTCATAATTTTGGGTGTAATTCTGTCTACTCCGACGGTAGTACCGTCGCTATTTTACTTTTTCCGACAGCGATTTTTCATCGGCGTTGATAAAGAGACCGTCGCCATTTAGGCTATAAAGTGTGGTGGGGAAATGGTATGGCGACGGTCTAACCGTCAGTATATGGGAATATATACCGACGGTTTATATCCGTCGGTGTTGATTACGATGGCGTCGCCATTTTGACTGTAAAGATTGGCGCCAAAAATGGTATGGCGACGGTCTAACCGTCGGTATATGGGCATTTATGCCGACGGTTTATATTCGTCGGTGTTGATAACTATATCGTCGCCAGTTCTACTCTAAAGTTTGGAGGCAAAAATGTTATGGCGACGGTACTTGCTGTCGGTATATGTGGATCATAGAGTCGGCATAGGTCTATGGCCTCGGAACTATCGGCCACGGTGTGGTGCCGTCGGCATATCCTATGGCGACGGCTTTAGGTTTTATGCCGACAATTTCATACCGTCGCCATAGCTGTGTTTTCTTGTAGTGTATGAAGCTAGTTTTCATTCTGTCCTTGTGAGCGATTCTAAGCTTAGCTCTGTTTGGAATTTGGATTTGTGATACAAAGAGAAGTTGTAGAGGGGGAAATTCTAATGAGAATGGACTCAAGAATGACCCCAAAATGTTTTGAAATGAAGAAGATATGACTGTCGAAGTATCGGAGGGTCGAGCAGTCCTCAAGTTAGGGTTTCAGAAATTTTGTACTACCGCCGCAGCGGTGGAAACCACCGCCGCAGTGGTCAAAAATTTAGTCAAAAACCTATTTTAGCCGTTTGGGTCGGGTCGGGTCTGTCCGGGTCGGGTCAGTCCGGGTTGAGTTTTTAGTGAAAATTTAAGTTGAAATACATATAAAATGAATGTATTTGAATACTAAATCAATTTACATTGTATCTATTAGTGATTAATTGGTATCTAAAGATATAAAATAAAGACTAAAATTAATACAATTAAAAAGTTAACTATTGATAATGTTTGAAGAATATTAAAATATTATTAAATGATGAATAATATTAGTATAAGATTAAAATGTTATTAAATGTGTAATAACATTTGTATATGATGAAAATGTTCTTAAATAATTAATGACATTATTAAATAAGTAAAATATTATTAAATGGTTAATAATATTAATATGTGAGTAAAATATTATTAAATGGTTAATAATATTAATAAGTGATTAAAATATTATTAAATGGTTAATAATATTAAGAAGTGATTAAAATATTATTAAATGGTTAATAATATTAAGAAGTGAGTAAAATATTATTAAATGGTTAATAATATTAATAAGTGAGTAAAATATTATTAAATGATTAATAATATTAATATGTGATTAAAATATTATTAAATGGTTAATAATATTAATGAGTGATTAAAATATTATTAAATGGTTAATAATATTAATCAGTGATTAAAATATTATTAAATGGTTAATAATATTAATAAATGATTAAAATATTATTAAATGATTAATAATATTAATAAGAGATTAAAATATTATTAAATGGTTAATAATATTTGAATTTAGTGGTATATTATCAAAGATAGATAATATGTTGGGGTATTTGGTGTAACGCCCCCAAAATCCCCGCGCTTTCGATGTGGCGGACCTTGTGCGTTAATTTCGTACGTCTATCGACTTAACCGATGATCCCATAATCATATTAGTTGAATTAATCTTATTTTAGGCTATACATTAAAATTTTTCTCTTAACTTTGTCCTTGGATCTTAACTTGATCTCAGTCTCATAAGTATACAAGTATCAACTTGTATTTCATCCGTATAAATGAATAAAACCATATATAACGGTCTAATTTTAACCTTAGGATTTAAATATTCTATAACTTTACATGTTCCAACATCCACAGTATTAAATCATTAGGACGGCTTTTGGGAACAGAGAATTTTGCGGTGGATGTTTGTATCTTCACCCATGATAAATGTTTCATCTTTATCCGTGACAAATACAAAACAAGTAGCACATAGCAAGAGTTAGAAGACTTGCCTTAAAACCATGTTAGGGTTTTCCCGGGAAATCGTTAAACGCCTACAAAAAGGGTTACGCGACCCCGAACGTTAGTTTATCTAATTTTCCTTTTGAATAAGTCTTAGAATAATTTAACTAGACTATTTTTATTGGTGGAATCATTTGGAAAATTGCCTAACTCAAAAACTCATTTTTAAGCCCTAAAATCCGAATGCCCCTTAAAAAATCAGCTTTGACCTCTTTTCCGGTAACTATCATAACTTTGTCATAAGAAAACATTTTGAAGTGAATCTTAAGTCTTAATTGCTTAGAATTTCATGATCTACAACTTTCATTTAGGTTGCTAAGGCAGATTCAGACTTTAAAATTTTGGATTTTAGCAAAACATTCTACGACTATATTAGACTTAACTTTCTTTGATCCGATTGGTAAAACATGATACCTCAAGCATTAATTTGCTAAGATAACATGTTCTAACACTCCATATCACTTCATAATATAAAAATAACAAAATCATAAACCTACTTATATAAGATTTCATGACTTTTTCTCAAGAACACGAAGAACGAATCGAAGAACACGAAGAACAAAGTTTCATCGTTCTTCGTTTCGACTACTAAAACTTGATGCCACAAGCATTATTTAGCAAGGCCATCATGTTTCATCATCCCATAACACTAAATTACCAAATCATAAATCTATTTATGTAGAAATTATGACTTTTGCTCAAGAACACACGAAGAACACGAAGAACGGAAAATTGTACATGGTAACGACTTATGTTCTTGAGCTTTTGGATTTCATACTTGAAATAATTTGAGCATTATAACTGCTTACATATGTGATTATAACACTTAATAATTGACAAAATTTGGTCATTATAACGACTTGTTTACTTAATTATAACAATTTATAATAATGTTCCAGAACATACGAAGAACACGGAGAACGGATAAGCCGTACATGGCTACGATGTATGTTCTTGAGCTTTAAACTATGAAATGAAATTTGACATAACAACGACTTGCTCAAGTCATAAGGAACACGGAGAATGAAAAATCGTACATGGCTACGACTTATGTTCTTGAGCCTCATCGATAAAATAAAACTTTAAGCATAATAATGATTAAGAATCGTACCTTTTATTATTGCTAGCTTTAACTATTTCTTTGCAATCTCTTGATTATAGGAATTTTGCTTTGAAAATTATTGAAGAAATGAATGAGGTTAGCTCTCTATTTATAGGAAAACCAAGGGTCGGGGTAGTTTGATCATTAGTTTAAAAGCCAAGGGCATTTTAGTCTTTTCACACATTATTTAATTAATAAAACTAAAATAATATCTAGATATTTTCCAAGCCAAAACCGCCCACTAGCTTCTAGAAGCTTCCTGAGCTGTTTCTTCCGATTTCGGTATATCGGATAAATCACGTGCGATTAATTTAAAATATTTCGCATTAGTAATATAAGTTTTAATTACTTATACGTATTTTATTAATAAAATACATCATAAAGTATTAATATGATGTCTCGTCTGACCCTCGAAGTTTTTCTTGAATTAATCTTGGATAATCTTCCGTGTATTTTTCTCAAATATACGTACTGGGCGACGCGATTGATAAATTTCTTTTATTCTAGACACACCTTATGATTGAATAATATAATTAGGTATTAATTTGATAAATTTGATTATTCAAATTTAATGTTAACCTATCTCGTGTTCCGTTTGATGAAAACCATACGGATGCATTAGCAGTTAATTATATAACAGTCCGATTCCAAATAAATGGTTAACTTCTACTAATTTAAAATTTTGATTTTACTGAGTTTTGTTCCGAATGAATACTATTCTGTAAAGTGAAAAGTCCAAAAGACTTGGCACGTTTTTTGGTGAATAGTGTTTTTAGCGACCAATTCTCATAAAATAGTTAGACGACCAAAAAGTCGAAAAAAATATTTTTCGTCTTTTCCCTATTTCGTCTTATTCCCGATGCGCTTTTTGAGAAAAACTTTTAATGCTTATTACGCATCGTTGTTGCTTACAAACACTATATCTTTTAGCGGAACGTTCAAAAATGGAAAAGGTTTCCGTTTGAAGAGCGTTTTACGTATTATTTTGGGAAAAATATCAGTGGCTCCCTGGTATCTATTCCCCGTATAAATGCTATATCGTGAAAAGGAAAAAGCCCAAACGTTGAAAAGAACGTTCAAAAAGACGACAATCGTTTTCTCGTAAATCGTGTCTTTTTTCGTCTTTTTCTCCGAAAATTTTTATTGGTTCTCTGTCATCTAAACCAGGAATATTTTGTTGTGAAATGTAAGAAGTCCTAAAGATGAAATAAACAGTCAAACTGTAACGACCAGGAATATTTTAATATAAATAATGGAAATTAGTAACAATAATGTAAATTTCTGGGCGATAAATTAAATCATTATATAATGGCTTGGTTTAATTAATTATATGTTGAGATAATTAAAGGGATTTAAGGAATGTTCAATTAATGGGTTAATTAAATTAATGGACAAACCTAAGTTGTGTAATATAAGATTTTGATAAGAGTAATGAGCTATGAGATTTTTAATTAAATAGCTGGCAAGTTAAATTGAAGGTGTAAATTAATTAATGAGATTATTAATTAATAAGAATGCGTGCACATTAATAAACATTATTTTTGCTTCCATTTAGAAAGTTATTAATAGTGGGGTATTTATATTTTATAATTCCACTAGGAAATTTGTTAATAGTGGAGTTATACATTTGGTTTATTTAAATAAATTCAATCTTTATAGAATTTAAATTTGGATATGTAATTAATTAAATTGGATCTAAATTAGTAGTCATGGGAGGTTATTTTTAAAACAACCGAGAATAGATATATATTAATATACATTTTCAGTCTCTTTTTTCCTCGAGCTGCGCTGGAAAGGGAGGCAGCTTTCTAGAGTGTGCTTAATTATTTCATTTTCAGTCGGCTACACTTATTTATTTTTAGTCGGCTATAGCAGAGGGGTTGTTGTTTTTAACACGCACACCCAACTTCATTTCTCCTTAAGTTGTTTTACTGAGAGTGAGCGAGAGGTTTATCAGAGGAGTAATTAGAGAGGAATGAGTAGTTGTTGGAGCATTGAAGGAGGAGAGCAGAGCATTTAAGAAGGAGTTCCTCAGACCGGTTAACATCTTCCATTTCACCGTTCATTTCGGAAGGTAAAACGAAACCGAGAACGCTAATTGGAGTTGAAATAGTATATGTGGATATACTAAACTAATGCAAGGGTTATGTTAATGGAAATTTTGAGGGAATGTAAAGAACAAGTATGATGGATATTTAAACCACAATGGTTAAGGATTATGTATATAAAGCTAAGTGCCAGTCGATTATGAAACTTAAACTAAGACATGGTGTAGAGTCCATGAAGGATTAAATGGGTAATTGACCTTATTAAATACGTAAGGCGATAACTAAAGTAAAGGTTTTAAAATAAAGATAAATTAATTGAATCAAACTTTGTCTAATATTGTGCGTTATTGAATTCACATATTGTGTAGGACATACGAAGGACACGAAAGGTTAGCATATTGGTAAAACGCCGGTTTAGGCAAGCTTTTCAGGACGTGTTGCATTATGTGCATGATTTATAAATTTGTTTTTAAACTGTAATTGGGCATATGTTGTTATGTGCAATGACGTGTTAATGTGCCTATGTGCAATGAGATGAAATGAACTATTAACATGCAGTAAATGATTTACTATGATTGTTCTGTATTGAATTATATGACATGATAAATGACATGCATAAAAGCATAAAGCATAGATTTAATGCAAAGCATGATATGCATGAGATATGTATTCACTGCAAAGCATAAGATGCTTGAAGCATGATGAAATGCGATTACGTGTTATGTGAAACTGTTAAACTTGCTGAGCCGTCGTGCTCACTCTTGCTTAAACAACATTTTTCAGTTAAAGCTCGAAAAATTTAGACGATGTCGATAAAGACAAAGATTGAGACGGGAATGTCAAACATGTGCGAATGATATTAGACATGGTAGTGAAATCTCTGCGTAGAGAGAGTTAGATGCTTTTGCGAAAACCTGTTAAGGTAGTTTGTTGTATAAATCAAAGTTAAAAAAAAACTTGAATAGTTAGTATAACTTGCGTTTTGGAGCAAATATGTGATATATTGTCATACCTAGTTATACAAAGGAAGATTTGCATTAATAAATAAAAATTTGAATATGGTATGTAGTGAGGTTATTGTACTCATATTTTTGTAACAGACTAAATCATATTATAGTCGGTATGAGATGTCAATAAGTAAAGATTTCGATTCTGAGACAAGATCATGACATAGTTTTGAATAAACTCTGTTTTAAATAACTACAATATAGTTGTAGATTGTGAATGAGATTGTAATAGATTTAAAATAAACTAGTTTCATCAATGATATTATTGAGGTTTATTGTGGATTTAAGTACAAGATTGTACGTCTAACGAGTGGGATCCGACGTAGCCAGCACGCGGATTTTCGGGTCGTCACAGTTGGTATCAGAGCTGATACGTTATAGTTCTTAGGTAGCAGTACCTTAGGCTATAATCGTGAAAATATCGTGGAAATGTATTGAAGGCAGTGAAAGGATAAACTCATATAGAGTTTAAGCGATAAGAGTTGAATATATGAAATTCATAAAGAAGAAATAAGGTATATTTGAGAAGATTCAAAGAAGGATCTTCATGGATATATTCTAAATAAATGGAAAAGAATCAGGGAACACTTTATTCAAGAATTTAAAGGGAATGATCGTAAAGTGAAAATGATCAAAGATAAGTGAGAAGATTGTAGAATTAAACGATTCTATAGTAAGTAAGAAATCATATAGTGAATTCAATTGTGAATTAAGACCACATGGTGATCATAGTAAAATCATGGAATGACAGATGGAATGTTAAATGATTAAGAGGTTGTGTTAATAGCATGGTGCTATAACAATGAAGATACTGTGAAATAGTAATAAGTGAACTCTTGAAGTGTTAAGTGTGATAATGTATGAATTAAGAAATTCATATCAAGCAGAGAGAATTTAGAGGTTTGTGGGTTTTTAATTGAGGACTCATGTTAGTGGCTGAGTTGTATAATTCCTTGTATGGGCGGGGAATTTGTGCTTGGTTTAGAACCGCTTAGCTTCCTAATTAATATAGTGATTGAGTTGAACAGTCCTTTTTATGCGTAGGGGATTTGTTCTTGGTTTAACGACCGCTTAACTTCCTATATTGATTAGTGGCCGAGTTGACCAATTTCTTATATGAGCAGGAGATTGTGTTTGGTTTGACGACCACTTGGCTTCCTATAGTGATAATCAATTGAAACCTGGTGTCGCGCTATTCGTTATATGTATGTTGAGAAGGTGATTATTTTCTCATGTGTATAACGGATAGGTAGAGGATGTTAAGATAAGTTTGTGTTTTGAGAACCGACACGTATGGTAAGTTCGTGACTCATAGTCATGTGGTGGAGCCCCTCAGCGAATGACCGACTTTGGCCTGACTAGGACAAGCTCCTCAAACCATATGATTGTGGTAAGTTCTGAGCCCAAATACGTGGTAAGTTTGATGAACAATGAATGTGGGTAGAGTTAAGTAGCAAGATTAAAACTATACTAGATATAATTATTAAGCTGGAAAAGTAAACGGATGAGAAATTTGAGGTATTTTGAGGTTTTAGGATATTTCAAATGTTTTAGCTATTCTACACTTTGAAAATCTTAAAATCGTGCTTATGTGCTTTTAAAAATACAAAAGTTTTCTGGTTATCATCAACACAATAATTTGAGGTGTGAAATGTCACGTCTTTACTATTGTGGTATGATAAAAACAAAAGTAATTTTTCAAATGTTTTGAAACGTTCAAATGAGAGTCTATGCTACTTGATTCGGCTAGGCAAAATTGATTTTAAATATCAAAATGTATTTACAAAACCATTTTACGCCATTGAAGTCATGGTGTGGAGATGAAGTATGACGGAATCCTCAACGTATCCTCTGTGAAGGTGCGGTATCATGAAGTCATAGTGATGACGGAATCCTCAACGCACTGTGCCAAAGATGCGGTATCATGAAGACATAAAATGATTTTTCATTTTCACTTAAAATACTTTAAAAAGTTCTAAAGTTCATGGTTCATGAATAATTTAATTATGGTGGTCTAGGCCATTTGATTCGGCTGGACAACTCTTAATCGAAAGTGATAAACTTCAAAATTTTATTGCACGTGTGTGCTCTTGAAAAGTTTAAAGTTTTGATTGATATCCGAACTATTATTGTAGGTCTATGCCAATTATTTCGGCTAGACATTTGCATGTTAGACATTTAAAATCTATCCAAACCTGTTGTTGGTGCAGATTCTAAAGCTGAGAGAATAACCCATAATGGGGAGCAACCTAAGTATCAGATAATTGATACATGAAGAAAAAAAAACCTAAGAGGGTCAATCAAGAGATTGATGCCTCAAGTGCGGTCTGGACATGTAACCTAAGAGGATCAATCAAGAGACTGATGCCTCACCAGACGTTTATGGTCAAGGTGACCACTCAGCATTTAAAATCAATTGTCACTTATCAAATTGTG
Source organism: Hedera helix (assembly GCA_947179155.2). Classification (NCBI taxonomy): domain Eukaryota; kingdom Viridiplantae; phylum Streptophyta; class Magnoliopsida; order Apiales; family Araliaceae; genus Hedera; species Hedera helix. The sequence goes on from OX359287.1 coordinate 9,916,042, forward strand.
CATTGATTATATCGAGTTCATATTATTGAATCATTTTGTGAATTTAATAGGGTTAGTCGAATGATTTATTTCTTGACATTTATTCATGGTCTTTATAATCTCTCAGTCAAATATGAAATTATTTTAAAGGAATTCTTTTTATTTCCTGGTTATTTAAGCTCCTTCACAATTATTGAACAATTGGTGAAGACTTATGGGGGGAAATATCCCAACATTCTGGAAATTGAATGGACAGGGGTGTAATTTTAGAGGAGATTGGTTATAGAATTTAAATGATCAATGAAAAATCCTCAGGGAATGAGATTTGATAGGTTTGGTTGATAACCTAATGGACAGAGTGAGCATAATTATGTATGCTGTAAATTTCGAGGACGAAATTTTTAGAAAGAATGGTGAATGTAATGACCCGGAAATTCATAAGACTGATGAGTATAGTCCTAGGTAAATTATGGATATTAATAAGACTGATAAGTATGGTCTTAGGTAATTGATGTGATTTAAGGCTACGCTAATCCTTGGATGAGAAAGTAGTGGATAGTCGATTTGAGGAAATTTTAAGCTTTTAAGGATTCGAGCGAAATTTGAGGTTAAGATATAAAGTTAACCCTGGTAAAGTGATGGACAATCACTGGAAAGGAATTAGAGTCCTGTCACTAAGAGACTATGATAGTGTTTATAAAACATGAGGTAAAGCAATGCCTAGAATAAGATAATCGATGTGTTTTGTCAGACAGGCATGAATTGTAAAGAGTTAGAGATGAAACAAACTCTGATATTTTATTGGTGATAGAAATTCAAAGGATGGAATCATTTGTAAATATTTAGTCTAAAACTTAATCTAAGGAAAACATGGGTTGAAAGTTTAAAACCTAAAATTGGTTGAAGGGGTATACGTTAAATATACACCAAGTTAGGTATCTATATAGTATATAGGTACAGAAAACCAGACGAGGAGGAATTATCCTAATTTATTTGAGTAACCTTATGATGGCAATTTCGGGGACGAAATTATTATAAGGGGGAAAGAATGTAACAACCAGGAATATTTTAATATAAATAATGGAAATTAGTAATAATAATGTAAATTTCTAGGTGATAAATTAAATCATTATATAATGGCTTGGTTTAATTAATTATATGTTGAGATAATTAAAGGGATTTAAGGAATGTTCAATTAATGGGTTAATTAAATTAATGGACAAACCTAAGTTATGTAATATAAGATTTTGATAAGAGTAATGGGCTATGAGATTTTTAATTAAATAGCTGGCAAGTTAAATTGAAGGTGTAAATCAATTAATGAGGCTATTAATTAATAAGAATGCGTGCACATTAATAAAGATTATTTTTGCTTCCATTTAGAAAGTTATTAATAGTGGGGTATTTATATTTTATAATTCCACTAGGAAATTTGTTAATAGTGGAGTTATACATTTGGTTTATTTAAATAAATTCAATCTTTATAGAATTTAAATTTGGATATGTAATTAATTAAATTGGATCTAAATTAGTAGTCACGGGAGGTTATTTTTAAAACAACCGAGAATAGATATATATTAATATACATTTTCAGTCTCTTTTTTCCTCGAGCTGAGCTGGAAAGGGAGGCAGCTTTCTAGAGTGTGCTTAATTATTTCATTTTCAGTCGGCTACACTTATTTATTTTTAGTCGGCTATAGCAGAGGGGTTGTTGTTTTTAACACGCACACCCAAGTTCATTTCTCCTTAAGTTGTTTTACTGAGAGTGAGTGAGAGGTTTAACAGAGGAGTAATTAGAGAGGAATGAGTAGTTGTTGGAGCATTGAAGGAGGAGAGCAGAGCATTTAAGAAGGAGTTCCTCAGGCCGGTTAACATCTTCCATTTCACCGTTCATTTCGGAAGGTAAAACGAAACCCTTTCTTCTTGCTTATATCAGTGTGTTCAAGATCTGTGGTAGTGTGTATTTATTAAAGTGGGGTTATATATGTTGAGCTCTCCTTGCTAAGAAGATGTATGTATGTGTTTGGGTGTGAGAAAACTCACTATTTTCCATAAATGCCGAGTAATTGAAGCTGAAAACACAAAAATTCTGGGTTGGGTATTGATTGAGGAACGGCCGAGCAATCGGAGCTGTGAGTATAGGAGAAATCTAACAAGCTAAATGATTCATTATATTGTTGAGAAACTAAGGAGAAATGAGAATAAAATTTTGCCGAAAAATATTTTCGGATACTTGTTTCAACGTGAAATCGATAATTAATTTTGAAAATAATTATATGTATAGACACTTGAGAATGTGTAGATGAGATCTGGGCAAGAAATACCATGAAAACTCGCCGGAAAATCTGCACAGTCGCCGGAGAAGATGGCCGGATTTTTGCCGCTGGCGAACTTTTCTGGTAGAGCCCGTTTCTCTATGTTAGAGTCAGAATCTGGAAATAAATCCTTCTAAAAAGTTGTAGATAATTAAATTTCGTGTGGAATGGACATAACATTCGTAATTTTTGAATAAACGGGATAATTATTATGATTTTCGGAAGTTTCAGCACATTTAAAATTATAATTTAATTAGAGAAAAAATATTTTTTTCTGAAAATTATTTTACAGTAGTGTTATGATATTATTTCTGAATTACTGAAATTTTGGTGAATTATTGGAGAGCTTAGATATTTATTGTATTTTTATGGTTATTTAAAAATATTGGAAATTCATAGAAAATTCTATGAATGGTGAAAAATTACTAAATTTTGTGGAAAATCTTATAATAATATCAGATTAATATTTGTGATATTTGGAGGATATAAAAGTGTATTGAGTTATTATTTCTATTTTTGAAGCTATTAATAATAGTTTTTATAAATGAAAATAGTTACAGAAATTTGTCGGATCATCCAAAAAAATGTGGCAATTGGTCAAAAAGTCTAGAATAATATTTTAAAAACTTTATAAGTTAGTAGACTTGTGAGGTGTCGGAGCATCACAATACATATGCGAAATTTAAATTGTCGAAGTATTTGTTAAACGGTACTAAACAAACAACCTGTGTGAACGTAATATAGAATAATTAAATGATGGATGTGAATTGATTTAGGGTTATAAGAATAACCTAAGTTATATGATTTAACGATAAATGATATGTGCTATGTGATTCATGTAGTAATGTAATTATTAACAAATGATAATCCAAGAAAGTACGCATTGGAGATAAAATTGTTCTTGTGGTTTTCAGTAACCAAGCATGTGTTCCCACTACGAAGATATGATATATTTACGATATTTTGAGACCCTATTAAGTTGAGCGAATCCAATTAGGATATGACTAATAAGCATGGAAATTAAGACTTTATTTTTAAGGAATTAGTTCAATAAGCTAATTAGATTAAAAATGAATAGAAACTTGAATGACTATATATATAAATGCTAAAATGGGATGTGAGATATGGTATGCTATATTCCCAACATGTATTGGTATATGAAACTAATACATAAAATGAATCAAATGGTACGGCTATAAGTTATATTAATGACTGAGGTATGATTGAACAACCAAAGCTATATGTCTAAATGAGTCACGTGAATTAAATGAATGCATGATGAATATTATATGAATATAGTTAAAAATTTAATACTACGTATACTACGAACTAGTATATTAGAACTAGAGTGTATTTATATTAATTGAACAGAATGATGATTTATGGTTTAAAATTAGACAAGTGGGACTCGGTCATGACGTGTTACTTTATAAAAGACCGAGAACGCTAATTGGAGTTGAAATAGTATATGTGGATATACAAAACCAATGCAAGGGTTATGTTAATGGAAATTTTGAGGGAATGAAAAGAACAAGTATGATGGATATTTAAACCACAATGGTTAAGGATTATGTATATAAAGCTAAGTGTCAGTCGATTATGAAACTTAAACTAAGACATGGTGTAGAGTCCATGAAGGATTAAATGGGTAGTTGACCTTATTAAATACGTAAGGCGATAACTAAAGTAAAGGTTTTAAAATAAAGATAAATTAATTGAATCAAACTTTGTCTAATATTGTGCGTTATTGAATTCACATATTGTGTAGGACATACGAAGGACACGAAAGGTTAGCATATTGGTAAAACGCCGGTTTAGGCAAGCTTTTCAGGACGTGTTGCATTATGTGCATGATTTATAAATTTGTTTTTAAACTGTAATTGGGCATATGTTGTTATGTGCAATGACGTGTTAATGTGCCTATGTGCAATGAGATGAAATGAACTATTAACATGCAGTAAATGATTTACTATGATTGTTCTGTATTGAATTATATGACATGATAAATGACATGCATAAAAGCATAAAGCATAAAGCATAGATTTAATGCAAAGCATGATATGCATGAGATATGTATTCACTGCAAAGCATAAGATGCTTGAAGCATGATGAAATGCGATTACGTGTTATGTGAAACTGTTAAACTTACTGAGCCGTCGTGCTCACTCTTGCTTAAACAACATTTTTCAGTTAAAGCTCGAAAAATTTAGACGATGTCGATAAAGACAAAGATTGAGACGGGAATGTCAAACATGTGCGAATGATATTAGACATGGTAGTGAAATCTCTGCGTAGAGAGAGTTAGATGCTTTTGCGATAAACCTGTTAAGGTAGTTTGTTGTATAAATCAAAGTTAAAAAAAACTTGAATAGTTAGTATAACTTGCGTTTTGGAGCAAATATGTGATATATTGTCATACCTAGTTATACAAAGGAAGATTTGCATTAATAAATAAAAATTTGAATATGGTATGTAGTGAGGTTATTGTACTAATATTTTTGTAACAGACTAAATCATATTATATTCGGTCTGAGATGTCACTAAGTAAAGATTTCGATTATGAGACAAGATCATGATATAGTTTTGAATAAACTCTGTTTTAAATAACTACAGTATAGTTGTAGATTGTGAATGAGATTGTAATAGTTTTAAAATAAACTAGTTTCATCAATGATATTATTGAGGTATATTGTGGATTTAAGTACAAGATTGTACGTCTAACGAGTGGGATCCGACGTAGCCAGCACGCGGATTGTCGGGTCGTCACATAAACGAATTAAAAACGTCACCTCGTGAATAATGTTGTTACACTTTTTTTGAGAAAAGCTTTATTGACTGTTACGTGTTTTCAAATCGTGGGAAGGTTGAATCTTGAAACGGAATGTCAATTTGACCTTCACGTTTTGCTCAAGGGCCTAGGTTATTTTAGAGCCTAGGGTTTAGGTTTTAACTTTTTTTCCAATTTAGGTTTTTGTCCTAAATTGACTTCTGATTTTTAATAAATGTTAAGGTTAGCTACTCGAACCAAAACACAGAATCCTACACCTAAGTAATTCACATAACACATTTAAAAGCTCAATTCAAGCTTTACTAATCACATAACACATCGTTTAGGTTAAAGATTTTAACCTCTTAGTTGTATACGATCGTAGTTTCGAGTCGTATATATTCTTTAAGATAGCTCAAGGTATGCTTGAGCAATCGATCTTAGGTTTTCAATTTACAACCTTCCTTAGATCTTGTTAGATCACTTTGGAAATATTTGGGATATTACATTTAGTACATTGTTAAATGTCCGAATCATTAAGTTATGTAAAAGAAGAAAGTTTAATTGAATTAAACAAATGTAAATAGTCCATTTGTGACTAATTTAGACAACTTATTAAAAGTGGGTCGTACGAAGATTGTATAATGAAAGCGTAAGCTGGTTAAACATGTTTGATATGTCCAAACTGTATTTGGACTAGGGTTTTGTCCGAAACTTAAGGGTTTGTTTGTCGGACATCTTAAGAGTTAATAATTTGAAGTTAAGGTCTTAAGTTAAGACTAATTAAAAGTCCTTGTAGCTAATGATTATGTCAATTTGTTATATAAATTGTAGGTTGAGCAAATGACGCAAATAAGCGTAAATGGTAGAAGCGACTAGGTAAGTTTTTCAGAACTTGCTCCTATATGCCTTGACATGCTATGATGTGATATTAAATTGTTAATAGAAGGATATTGATGATAATTGTGATATGCATGAGGTATGATTACATGTAAAATATGAAGCGTGAAATGCTAGATGTTATATGTGATGCATGAGCAGTATGACACAAACTGAAATGCATAAAAAGCATGATGTAAGTATAAATTGCAGAGTATATGTGAAGCATGTAATGTGCTATGTGTAACTGTTAAACTTGCTGAGCCGTCATGCTCACTCTTGCTTAAACCAACATTTTCAGATAGTACACGTATTTGAAGTCTTGATAAGGATCAAGAAATAGGAATGTATATTACATTCACTGAAGGTCTAGCACGACCATTGTAGATATCAGTCCGAATTGGACAGGTAAAATGAGTGTGTAGTATAAGAATTGGTTGGTATGTATTATGAGTCTTAGATACTCAAATTGATTGTAATAGAATGTCGTATCATCTATGGTATTAAGACATAGTAGGAATGTATAAAGATTTCGATTCTGGAATAGAAAGAGTTGTTGTAAAATTGTAAATAAATGGTTATTTATCAGTTATAATATTGTTGTTATTCATGAACAATAAGGAAAAGATTGTACTCGTGTTGAACCAGATCCGAGGTTCAAGGACCCCGGATTTGGGGTCGTCACAGTGACAAGTGTTATGGGACAATAAAGTTATGGAGTATTTGATTATGTTATGAAATTTAAGCCTAATGAAACAAGTTTGGATAAAAAACAACTTGAATTGGATTGCAATTAAGAAAATATGATTTATTAAAGATTAAACTCTCTAGATTTTGGTAACAATGACCGTGTTGCCCTTGATAAGTTATAATATGACATTTGGGTCCTAGAATGGTTTAATGACCAAAATGTCCATACTTGGTCAAGTGAATTGTCTTTAATGCCCCTAATCATGTAAGGTTAAACTAACTAAGGATGAGTTAAGTGCTTGATTAGTATATACAACATATGTGTAAGCAACAACAAGCTTGGTTCATTTTACTCCATTATTCATATTTGCTTAGTGTTCTTGAGAGAAAAGAGCAAGGAAAGCTAGGGTTTCCATAAGAAGCTCAAGAAATTGTTGGAAAAGTGAGCAAGAGAAGGAGAATAAGCCATCTAAGTGGAGAATACAAGACTAGAAAGCTTCATAGCAAGGAAGGGAAGAGTTTATTGAAGGTATAAATATGTTTGTGGGTTAAAACTTGATGTTTGTGTATTTAAATTTAAGAATATGCAAAGCCATGCAAGTATCCATGGTTAGAAGTAAAGATTATGTGAATTATATGCTATTTGGTTGGTTTATTATGATTTATTAGAAACATGAACTTGATTGTTGTATGGTCACAATGTGATGACCCCAAATCCGGGTTCCTTGAACCTCGGATCTGGTTCAACACGAGTACAACCTTTTCCTTATTGTTCATGAATTTCAACAATATTATAATTGGTAAATAACCACTTATTTACAATTTAACAACATCTATTTCTATTCCAGAATCAAAATCTTTATACATTCCTAGTATGTCTTAATATCATACATGATACGACATTCTATTACAATTAACTTGTGTGTTTAACACTCATATAACATACCAACTAAAGTTTTACACTACACAATCATTTACCTATCCAATTCGGACTAATATCTACAACAAATATTTAGAGCTTTAGTGAAAGTAATATGCTTTCCTGTTCCTTGATCTTTATCGAGAACTTCAAATGATTTGCACTATCTGAAAATGTTGGTTTAGGAAAGAGTGAGCACGACGGCTCAGCAAGTCTAACAGATAGCACATAACACATAGTTCATGTTTATACATGCTTCTCATGCTTTATGCATTACATTATATGAATGCATCATGCTTCTCATGCTTTGCATTTATTCATGCAACATACTGATCATGCATTGGAATGAATACATGACATACAGTTCAACTTATACAATTAATTCAGGCTTTCTATCATATAAAATCAACACACCTCATATGATTTCACAAAAACATATTTAATTCAAATTCTCACATGATTCAAGTGCACACACAACAGTTATACACATAGTAACAATATCTGAAAAACTTGCCTGGTTCGTTTCTACCAGTTATGCTTATTTGCGTCATTTGCTCAGCCTACAATTTATATAACAAATTGACATAATCATTAGTTACAATGACTATTAATTAGTCTTAACTTAAGACCTTAACTTTAAATTATTAACTCTTAAGATGTTCGACAAACGAACCCTTAAGTTTTGGACAAAAACCTAGTCCAAATACAGTTTGGACATATCAGGCATACTTAACCAACTTATGCTTTCATTATACAATCTTCGTACGACCCACTTTTAATAAGTTGTCTAAATTAGTCACAAATGGAATATTTACATTTGTTTAATTCAATTAAACTTTTTTCTTTTACATAACTTAATGATTTGAATATTTAATAATGTATCAAATACCCCAAGATATTATCTACCTTTGATAATATACAACTACATTCAAATATTATTAATCATTTAATAATATTTTGCTCACTTATTAATATTATTAATCATTTAATAATATTTTAATCACATATTAATATTATTAACGATTTAATAATATTTTAATCCCTTATTAATATTATTAACCATTTAATAATATTTTATTCACGTATTAATCATTTAATAATATTTTAATCACATATTAATATTATTACTCATTTAATAATATTTTAATCATTTACTAATGTTATTCATCATTTAATAACTTTTTAATCATATACCAATATTATTGATCATTTAATAATATCTTAATAATTTTCGATCAATACCAATAGTTAACATTTTAATTGTGGTAACCTTTATCTTTAACTTAAACATTTAGTTATCATTTAGTCACTAATAGACTCTCTTATAGTAGCTTATCTTTATTTCAATAATAAAATTATCTTCTGTTAAGTTTTACAATGCCTGACAAGCGAAACTTTCAGTTCCGAACAAGTTTGGATTAAATTTTTTATTTTTTTTTAATAAGCACGGGCGTATCTATGTCGGCCCAAGGCCTTTCTAGGGCGTATCTACGCCCATGGGCAGAATCTGGGCGTATTCTGAGCGTCTAGACGCCGGGACTTGGCTGGCGAAACCTCTCTCAGTAGTTTGGCCATAATTTTGTCATACGGAAACATTTTGAGGTAATTTTTGAGTCTAAATTCATTAGAATTTCATGATCTATAATTTCTATTTAGATCACAAATTCAAATTCCTAACGGAACTGGACTAAAAATGGCTCAAAAGGACAAAGTGAAAACTAAAATCACAAATCCTTGGTTTTAAAGGTTCAAACTAGAATAAAATGACATCTATTCATCCAAATGACACCGACTTAGTGTTGTTATCTTCCTAACCTCTTGTCTTACAACATTTCATGGTTTGATCGCACTTTTGAAAACGTCTGACACCAAATTTAAAGATCGAACCCCTTAGGGTTTAAAAATGACCTATTTTGCGATAAAGGTCATAACTTTTTTGTTTTTCCATATTTTTGAAAGCTTCAAGTTGGGTTTTCTTAAAAACTCATATATGTAACTTTCTAGCCATAGAAATTAATTTTCCAACTTGTACATTTCAGTCTACCATATTAAATATAACATGCTTCGTTAGGGTTTTACCGGTAAAGTTCGATATGAACTTTTCTTCTAATTCTTTGCATAACTCCCATACAAATACATGTATTAACTATATCAAACTATGAATATACCTATATATAATAGTTTTAGACTTCTAGAGCATCAAAATAAGTTTTGATCGGTTAAAAATATATTTTGACCGATAAAAACTTATATAGACTATAAAAATGAAATAGGTGAAGGTTAGATCACTTTTGAACCTCTTGATCTTGGATGTTCTTCATCACTTGACTATGATCTTGGCTTGTGACTCTACCTTGATCATCCGTTAGTAATCTGCAACAATGCTCTCCCTTACCTCTAGAATGCTGATAATTAGATTTTATATCTATTTATTTAATATTTTTAGACTTAATTATTTGTGAGTTTCTAAGTATTTTTAGTAATTTAAGTATTTTATTTAATGTTATGAATTATTATTATTTTTATATTATTTTTATTTATTTTTAATTAATTTATATTTTATTTTGTAGGAAATTAATCACTGGTGGCATTGTTGTAAATTCTGCAAAGTCTGAGGGCCAAAAACGTAATTATAACAAAAGGAATGGCATAACGGTAATTAAGATGTGCGGTGGCAAAATTGTAAATTCAGCCAACATGCGTCAGCGCCATGCGCGAGAGAGAATGAAGGAACCGGAGATCAAACGATGCCGTGCGCGGCCATGAACGAAACAGTTGTAAAACGACGTCGTTTCAAAGGACGCGACAGAAGCAACAGTTCGCGCAATGCACTGATGTTCAACGGAAGAAAAAAAAATAAACGCGCGTTGACCAAGTCAACGCCGCGTTTGGCTGGCGCGGTAATTCCGGATTTCACGAATTTTGAGATTTTTTTGATTCCAAATTGGATTTTAATTCCTATTAGGGTTTGGAAAAGTAAATCCTATTAGGGTTTGGATATATTTGAGGCCTATAAATACATGACAAAGGGAGAGCACATACACACAATAACCTAGAGCTACATTGAAGCATTGAAGCAAAGGAGACAACATAAAGGGTTCAAGAATTGGAGATTGAAGAAACGCTACAAATATTTTATCCTTTATTCTTTTATCTTTAATTTTTGCTACGATGTTGTTTAATTTATGGAATTCTTTTTATTTACTTATGAACTAATTTTATTTTAAGATTACAATGGAACCAAATGTTTAGTATAAATTAATTCTCTCTTGTTTCAATTATTAATCTTTATAATTAATTTATCATATTTTATGCTTACATGTTATAATTGTTTGACCATACAATTATTTGATTTCCTAGATGGCATTGGAAGATAAAATCTAGGTTTTGATCTAAATATGATAACATACATTACGTATAAAATAGGAATATATTTATATGTTGCATGTAAGTATATTGGGAATTTAAACTTAATGAATATATTCTTAATTATTTTACATAGGAATATAGTAAATTAATTAGAATAGATATTTTTATCAAACTCTTGGAAAAGGTTTAATAAATATTTATGAATTTCCGCTTAATGAATTGTATCGATTAAATAGTTGTCAAGAGAGTGAAAATATTTATGCAAAACATTAGGGGAAGTTGTAGTCTTAACTTTTAAATCTGATATTCATCTTTGCCTAATAATTTGCTTATTTTAGTTAGTTAATTTAATTCCATAAAATTTGAATCGGTTGTTTAAATAAAATTGAGATGATATAAAATTAGTACTTGAATATTATTATTATTATTTCCTCATAGGATCGATACTTTACTTACTATTATATTATTTGTTGGCCACGTATACTTGCGTGAATTTGTCTATACATAAAAGTGACAACAAGTTTTTGGCGCCGTTGTCGGGGAAATATTTATAATAATTAGTTCAATATTAGTTACAATCAATTCGATTTTAATTTAAACGTTTCTAATTTTCTATATTAGTTGCTTTTGTAGGTTTTCATCAAGTGTTAACAATTGTAAGTCATCGATCATAGCTTAAAATTTCGCTAACGTAACATTACGTTTTCCCGGAATTTTAAGGTTTGGGGATACGAAATTTGTGTATGAACACGAGATTGAACGGATAAGAGCCAACTCCATACATAGACGAGATTGAGATGAGGTGCCGAGCCTTGAAAAGAGTTTGCCAAGAAACCGAACAGGAACAAGGAAACATGGATGCTGAAGAGCAGAAATCATTGAGGGACTACGCAATGCCACACGTCACGGAGATCCAATCAAGCATTCAAAGGCCCACAATTCAGGCTAATACCTTTGAGATCAAGCCTGATACGATCTAAATGATTCAAAACTCTGTGCAGTTTGGGGGTTTACCGAATGATAACCCAAACGATCACTTAGTTAGCTTTTTGGAGATTTGTGACACCTTCAAGTACAATGGTGTTACGGAGGATGCAATTCGACTTAGACTATTTCCTTTCACACTCCATGATAATTCAAAGAGCTGGCTTCATTCACTACTGCCAGGTTCCATCACTACATGGAATGATTTGGCGCAGAAGTTTCTTGCAAAATTTTTCCCACTAGCCAAAACCGCTAAAATGAGGAACGATATCACGGCTTTCGTTTAGCATGATGCAGAATCACTCTATGAAGCGTGGGAAAGATTTAAGGACTTGTTGTGACGATGTCCTCACCATGGCATTCCCAAATGGTTGCAAGTCCAGACATTTTACAATGGGTTATTTAGTAATACAAGGACGAGTATCGATGCCGCGACAGGAGGAGCATTGATGGCCAAGAATTTTGATGATGCCTACGAGTTGCTAGAGACAATGGCATCAAATAATTATCAATGGCCATCTGCAAAGATGAATCAACAAAAGGTGGCTGGAATTTATGAGGTAGATGCGGTGACGGCATTGGCAGCACAGGTTGCTACATTAACAAAGAAGATTAATGCTTTAGGAGTAAAGTCGATAAAGAATATAGCAACTATTTGTGATTTATGTGCAGGAAGCCATCCAAGTGAACAATGTGCTATTAATGCAGAATCAGTTCAGTTCGTTGGAAATTACCATAGGCAGCAAAATAGCAACAATTACAATCCAAGGTGGCTGAATCATCCAAATTTCTCATGGAGCAACAATCAAGCACAACAACCTGCTCCAAAACAACCATATCCACCCGGATTTCAGAATCAAATCCCATTGCAGCAGGAGAGAAAGGCAAATTTAGAGGAGTTACTTTCTAGGTACATTGCACAGAATGAGACAAGGATAAACAGTCAAGAAGTGTTAATCTGAAATCTGGAAAATCAAATAGGGCAACTTGCTAACGCCATCAACAACCGCCCCAAGGCACCTTACCAAGCAACACGGAGGTCAATCCTAGACGAGATGGTAAAGAACAGTGCAAGGCAATAACACTTCGTAGCGGTAAGAAGTTACCCGAAGTTGTTGAGGAAACTCCCAATCAGACACAGAAAGATGATAGTGAGGGTGAGAAGCAAGATGAAAATAATGGAGAGCATGAGACCCCACTGTCAAAGAAAGACGCAGGCAAACAGAGCTCGATTGTACTACTTGTGCCTTTCCCCCAATGACTGCAGAAATCAAAGTTAGATAAACAATTCTCAAAATTTTTGGAAGTGTTCAAAAAGCTACAGATCAACATTCCATTTGCCGATGCACTGGAGCAGATGCCAAGCTATGTAAAGTTCATGAAAAATATCTTATCCAAGAAGAGAAAGTAGGGCGAATTTGAAACAGTGGCGTTAACTGAGGAGTGCAACACAATACTTTAAAAGAAGTTACCACCAAAGCTCAAGGATCCGGGTAGCTTCACAATCCCATGCACAATTGGCAGATAATTCTTTGGGAGAGCGTTATGTGATTTGGGGGCCAGTATCAACTTGATACCGCTCTCCATTTATCAGCAGTTAGGATTGAAAGAAGCAAAACCTACGAATGTCACACTGCAGCTTGCAGACAAATCACTCACTTATCCACGGGGCATAGTTGAAGACGTCTTAGTCAAAGTGGACAAATTTATTTTTCCAGCTGATTTCATAGTCTTAGATTTCGAGGAGGATAAAAATATACCGATTATTCTTAGGCGTCCATTCTTGGCCACAGGGAGAACACTAATTGATGTGCAAAAAGGCAAGTTAACTATGAGAGTTCAAGATGAAGAGGTGACCTTCAAGGTGTTTAATGCAATGGAATCTCCAAGTGGTCAACAAGAATGCTTTCAGATTAATGTTGGGGGTTTGAAAGGTCGGTGTTATTGGAGGAAGAAGGATGAACGCAAGTTTGGGGGTCTCAAGTCTCAAGGAAAAGTTACGCGGGTGTTCAAGGCATGGCTTCCAAGGCACTTCATCAAGCATAAATTCAATCCAGACTAGAGAAAAGAGAGTAGTCAGGCTGAGACTTAAAAACAAGCGCTTATTGGAAGGCAACCCAAGTTTTAGTTTTAGTTTTTAGTTTATTTTTATTTTTAGTAGATTTTTCTTAGTAGTAAATTTTAGTTTATTTTAATATTTTATTTTGTTTTTGTTTTGTGTCAGGTTTATTCAATGCAGCTCAGACTTAGCGGATGAGGAGAAAAAATGCTATATATTCAGGGAAGTCCCTTGTTCTTAATTTTCTTTATTTTATATATTGAGGACAATGTCTGTTTTAAGTTTGAGGGTGTGAGTAAATTTGAAATAATTTTTTTATTTATTTAAAAATTAGGTTTTATTTTAGTATAAAATTTTAGAATTTTGTGGATAAATTCACTACAAACCCTCACGAGACACAACTCGTCCACTTGGGGTAACCATGAGGTTTAAAGTCTTGTTGCATATGCTAAGTGCAATCGTGTTTCCTACGAAAATGGGGTAATTTAGTTTTTTAGGATGTGTCACTTGGGCAATGAATTAGTTGAATTAAATGTTGGTCGATGATAAAAATTGGTTTTTGAAAAATGGATAAATTTTTGCATAGTTTGAATTTTGGTATATTGTTGGTTATTATTTTATTCAAGATCCTTTAAATTTTTATGCACATGTCCATTTGTTTGAGCTAGTTTTAACTTAAGTGAAGTTTATTGGGTTAAATGCTCATGATAGATATTTTTGAATTCTATATTTTTATTTGATCGTAACTTGAAGCGAAATTTTGGTAAAATATGATTTAGGAGAGATGATTTAAGTGAATTTTTTGGGATTATTAAAATTAATTTATCTTGTGGAGAAAAAATAATTAAGAGAATTATATGATGAGTTGATATAGAGCGTAAAACGCACTCACTCATAAATATGTGAAGAGAAGTGAGATGGAGCATAAAATGCACTCACCGTGGTTGAAAAAAAAGAAGAGAAAAAATGGGATGGAGCATAAAATGCACCCATTTAATTGAAAAAAAAAGCTTAAAAGAAAATTAATAATCCTAGTGGTGCTTTAAAGATTAAATACTTTTTGATCCCCTAAGTTATATTTGCATGTATTAGCTTTGAGTGATGTGAAAAATAAAAATATAGAGTTTTGTGGTATATATTTTTGATATCTTTTAGGAGACATTTAATTATGTGAGCGGATCTAAGTTTTTTCGCTAGTTTGACACATTTGGATTCACACACACACGAAGGGTCTTGAGTAGAATAAGATTAATGAATATGTTGAAATTTTGGACTTTGCATAATTTTAAAATTTTCTTTGGGTTATCATTTAAAAAATCTTTGAGGTTAAAGTCGAAATTCACATTAATTCATTGCTTGAGTTGTTGAGTAGTAGAGCCTTAGTTTTGATTTTTGTTTTGCTTGAGGGCAATCAAAGAGTTAAGTTTGGGGGTATTTGATAATTAGATTTTATATCTATTTATTTAATATTTTTAGACTTAATTATTTATGAGTTTCTAAGTATTTTTAGTAATTTAAGTGTTTTATTTAATGTTATGAATTATTATTATTTTTAGTATTTTTATTTATTTTTAATTAATTTATATTTTATTTTGTAGGAAATTAATCACTGGTGGCATTGTTGTAAATTCTGCAAAGTCTGAGGGCCAAAAACGTAATTATAGCAAAAGGAATGGCATAACGGTAATTAAGATGTGCGGTGGCAAAATCGTAAATTCAGCCAACATGCGTCAGCGCCATGCACGGGAGAGAGTGAAGGAACCGGAGATCAAACGACGCCGTGCGCGGTCATGAACGAAACAGTCGTAAAACGGCGTCGTTTGAAACGACGCGGCAGAGGCAACAGTTCGCGTAATGCGCGGATGTTCAGCGGAAGAAAAAAAAAAAAACACGCGTTGACCAAGTCAACGCCGCGTTTGGCTGGCACGGTAATTCCGGATTTCACGAATTTTGAGATTTTTTATATTCCAAATTGAATTTTAATTCCTGTTAGGGTTTGGAAAAGTAAATCCTATTAGGGTTTGGATATATTTGAGGCCTATAAATACATGACAAAGGGAGAGCACATACACACAATAACCTAGAGCTACATTGAAGCATTGAAGCAAAGGAGGCAACATCAAGGGTTCAAGAATTGGAGATTGAAGAAGTGCTACAAATATTTTATCCTTTATTCTTTTATCTTTAATTTTTGCTACGATGTTGTTTAATTTGTGGAATTCTTTTTATTTACTTATGAACTAATTTTTTTTTAAGATTACAATGGAACCAAATGTTTAGTATAAATTAATTCTCTCTTGTTTCAATTATTAATCTTTATAATTCACTTATCATATTTTATGCTTACATGTTATAATTGTTTGGCCATACAATTATTTGATTTCCTAGATGGCATTGGAAGATAAAATCTAGGTTTTGATCTAAATATGATAACATGCATTACGTATAAAATAGGAATATATTTATATGTTGCATGTAAGTGTTTTGGGAATTTAAACTTAATGAATCTATTCTTAATTATTTTACATAGGAATATAGTAAATTAATTGGAATAGGTATTTTTATCAAACTCTTGGAAAAGATTTAATAAATATTTATGAATTTTCGCTTAATGAATTGTATCGATTAAATAGTTGTCAAGAGAGTGAAAATATTTATGCAAAACATTGGGGTATGTTATAGTCTTAACTTTGAAATCTGATATTCATCTTTGCTTAATAATTTGCTTATTTTAGTTAGTTAATTTAATTCCATAAAATTTGAATCGGTTGTTTAAATAAAATTGAGGTAATATAAAATTAGTACTTGAATATTATTATTATTATTTCCTAGTGGGATCGATACTTTACTTACTATTATATTACTTGTTGGCCACGTATACTTGTGTGAATTTGTCTAAACATAAAAGTGACAACAAATGCCCTCTCTTTTCTCTAAAATACTTCTCTCTCTATAATTTGGTGAAATGAACAAATGACTAAACTTTTTCAAGCCTTGGTAATGAGTTCTATTTATAGGACTCAACTAACCTCACTTATCATCCACTAATCAACTAACATAGGTGAATTAAATGGTTAATTCATGCTTACTATTTTAGTGAATGACTATTTGATGGACTTGGTGCTTGACCACATGAATGACAATTTTGATTGACTAGGGTGGTTGGGTAGTTGGTGAGCAATTCACCCAACACTTAACCCACATGTGGTTAACTCTCATAAGACTTATGGTTAAAGCACTACACTTAACATTGGTCACTTAAAACTCAACCTTAGTTAGGGCTCATCTTATTTATATATCTCACAACAATTAACCACAATGTGGTTAATTCTCTACATTAAAATGACCTAGGTTGGTTCACTCACCCAACCATAGTCTAAACTCATCAATTAAACATACACACGTCTTCCACCAAATAACCCAAGTAGGGTTAATTCTCTACAATCAATTATACATATATATTCAATATATTTATATAATTACTAACACTTAACTCTAGCATTGGTTAATGTTTTATTTTTATTACCACTTAGGGTTAACAAGTAACCCAACAATGGTTAGTTCTCTACAACATAAATTCATAAGAATTGACCATCTTCATTGACTAGGGTTGGTGAACCACCCATTGGTTAATTCATTTAACAACCATTGGTTAACTCTCTACCAATTCATATACTTACAACATATATATCTCTACATATTCACTAATAACTTTTTATTTAAATTACATCATAGCTTGAATTGACCATTTTAAATTGAATACAAGCAACATACATTTTTACTCAATCTCCAAGTGGGACCCCATGTTTGGTCAACACTCCACCATTTTTCCTTTATTTTTATTATATATACATATATATAATACTTGCAATTTCTACTAACCAATAACCAATGTATGGTTAATTCTTTACAACATGCAACCCATGGTTACCTACCAATTCTACCTTGGTGAATTATATATACACATAATTGTATCTATAATATTCTTCCTACAACTAACCCATGTATAGTTAAATCTTTAATTTATTTACTACCTAGGGTTACTCAATTAACTCATCCATAGTTATTTCTCATCATCACATTCATTCGCCTAACAATTAACCAATGTTTGGTTAATACTCTCTCTTGTCTACCAACTAGGATTATTCAATTAACCCTACATTAGTTAATTCTCTCTACACTTAACAATACTTGAATTTATTCTCCTAACATATTGACCAACATTTGACTTTTAAATTTGGACTTATATTAATTACCTCTTGGGCTATTAATCAACATAACACTTGGGTTTATTATTTAATTACCTACCTTCAAGCAAATATTCACATATTGGGCTTGTTTTAAATCCATTAATGGACTTTATATAACAACTTAATAATTAAGTTAATTACTTAATAAATTATCTTCTTAATATTGTCATTTTAGACAATAATCCACTTCTCTACTTGCTAATCTTAGCTTTAATTCAAGACTCATATAATTAACTATATTAATTATATTACCTGACTTTCCTTCTTAATTCATACTTAAACTAATTAATTTATTAGTTTAATTGAGTATTAATTTACTCATCTTCTTATTTGGCTAACAAACACACTTTAGGTATATATATATATAATCACATTTACTTCTCAATTGAGTTTATTTCCTTAATAAATTCTCTACATGCATCAATAAAATATTTTTACATTTAATTTCTAAGAAATACATTATGTTAAAAAAAATGTTTACCCATTTTCTACACATCTTACTTCTCACATTCTAGTTTTTAAACCTTAACCTTTAATAAAATCAATTAAGATATTATTTAAAATCCTGAAAATATCTGGGATATTACACACAAGACCTAGAACTCGTTAAGGACAATAACAATCATAAAGACTGATATTGTCCATGTTAGTCATAAGACTGTTGTTCAAATTAGATGTGTACTCTGGGTGATTAACCGACTTTTATATTGTGCAAAACATAAACATCTAGTGATGCAACCACGCCAAAAAAATTATATTTTTCTTTGTCCTTTATTCTCCCTTTTTATTAAGTTTGTTCTGTTACAACATATCATAAAGTCTGCACCACAGCAATGTGAATTGAAGCACATAACAATAAACAACTGAATACAACACATGTCATCATATGTGTCTAGCCGGAATCAAGATTGACATCGACCTTTTTAAAATAGTTCAATAATGAATGAACTCTACACAATCACGTGAATGCATAACATGAATAGCTTTGAAAGAACTACAATGAGAGTTCAGATATAAAACTTGTCTTTATCTCCTTTTTCCACAATCGGTAAAATACTATCCCGTTTATAACCTACATGACCATAATATTGGTTCATGCATTAGTTACATACACATGCACGCCATAACTTGCTATACAAGCTAGCATTTAGCTTTACATAGTCCTTAACATATAACACCTTGATCTTTATGCCTTAACGTCTACCACATTGATCATTTTTATCAAATTATAGTTTACATATATGTTTCTATCATTTAATATCAAAATATTTCATTTTAGATCAAAAATAATTAATTTTTCAAAACTTAGTACACGACACCCTTGCGCCATCTTTCCTTCTTGGAACTATGCTGGCCGCGAGATTGGCTCGGCCAGACTGTGCCCTAGCTCACACTAATTTCGCCCCGGCGAGCTCTTCACAGCAGCACTGCGCCCCGACGCAGTCTCTAGTGCAAAAAGGGCCCCCTGGCACAGTGCTGGTTTTTTAGAAAAAAAAAGTTCTTTTCAAAACCCCTGGTATCTTTGGCCCTAATTTGATTTTCTGAGTTCCAACACTTCACCTAGCACACATAACGTGTATTTGACTTGCGTGGGCCTTTAAAATATTTAAAAATTCTCATATGGACTTGTTTTTACAAAGATTTTAATTTAGGCATCGACGAATGTTTTTAAACGTTTAAAATAGACATTTATCGCCATAGACGCCAAACGACTTCCAATTCTATTTTAACATGTGTATTTACATGAAACTTAGTTGTTTGGCCTCATTTTACCATTAATTATCTAAAATGGCCAAAAATTACACATTTGTGGCATTTTGTCAACTTTGACAATTTCATACATAAACTTAACTTGAGTTCTTAAACTCCATGCACCACATAGGAAACAACATACATATTTAGCAACTTTGTGTATTCCCATGACTTCCATATACACCTTCGAACGAACTTTACAGATTATTATTTGATTTACATACAAATCATAAGCTAATATTACAATTCCCTCTTAACAACTCATGTTTTTAACCCCTAAAGGCTTATAATAAGTTTACAAGAAAGAATTAATACATGTATTCAACATGTTCAACACCTTTATCTAGGATTTCATCACTTATAGCAACACATAACACATGATAATCCATGAATTACGCTTTCTAGCTTTTAATATATACATAAATAGTGCACCACCTTTGTTTTACCAAACTTGAACTTAGAGTTTCATGTTAAACCAACTAAATAGAACTAATACACATAATCAACACATGTACACCAAGATACATGCACGACTACTCTTATTCAAGCATTTAAGCACATAGATAACAAGTCTTATAATTTAAACATGATTATACCTTTTATGCGCTACTTTCTTTCTTGATATAAAGCTTTTTAAAGCTTGATTCTCCACCTTGATAGCTTAAAACACTTCTCTAGAGCACTTGTTGGTAATCCTTCAAGGCTTTTCTTCAAAACCCTAGCCTTCTCTTATTTTCTTTCTGATGAAGGTCTCAACATTTAACTAGCAACTTAGAATGAAAATGAACTAACTTGATGCTTAGCAAAATATATGCATAAATGAGTTGCATAAAATCTCCAACAACTAACCATACATTGGTTAGCTTAACTTATGTATGGTTAGAGTTACTTAAGACATTAAACACCAACTAGCAATGGCATTATAGACAATTCTCATCAAAAGGATAACAATTCTCAAATCTTCCTGAGTATATTTGAATAGATCAAGATGTCAATAATGAACACCACCACGAACTTGTCCAAATACGGTTTGAACACTCGATTCATTAAATCCATAAATGTAGCGGGTGCATTTGTCAATCCAAATGACATTACCAAGAACTCGTAATGACCATAACGAGTCTTAAGTGTTGTTTTTGGTATATCTTCAAGTCTCACCTTCAACTGGTGATAACCATTTCTCAAGTCTATCTTCAAAAAATACTTGGCTCCTCCCAACTGATCAAATAAATCGTCAATCCTTGGTAGTGGATACTTGTTCTTTACTGTCACTTTGTTCAACTCCCTATAGTCGATACAAAGTCTTAACGAGCCATCTTTCTACTTTACAAATAATATTGGTGCTCCCCAACGAGACACACTTAGTTGGATATACTTTTTGTCCAACAACTCTTGCAACTGAACCATTAACTCTTTCAACTGTACTGGAGCCATTCTGTACGGTGCCTTTAAAATTGGCATTGTTCCTGGTACAAGGTCTATCACAAATTCGATCTCCCTATCTAGCGAAAGACCCGGTAATTCATTTGGAAATACATCTGCAGACTCTTTTACCAAAGGTATCTGACCCATTTCTGATCCCACTATTCGCGTATCAACCACATGCGCTAAATATCCTATACATCATTTCCTTAACAACTTTTCGGCCTGCAATATCATCAGACAACAAGATTGTCTAGGTGATTTGCTACCATAGAACACTACCTTAGACTTGGAAGGAGTATGAAGGTTTACACTTTTCTTTTGGCAGTCAATCACCACCCTATAGCTTTTGACCAATCCATTCCCAATATCACATCCAATTCTCCTAACCGAATGGGAATTAAGTCAACTAGCAACTTATGCCCTCTTATTGTTAAATAGCAAATCCAATGAATATTTTTCACCTAGATTACTTCCTTGTTGGCTACTTCTATATTCAATACATATTCTAACTTTACTTGAGGCAATTTCAATTTCTTAGCAAATTCATCAGATATAAAGGAGCAGGTAGCACCCGAATCAAATAACACATATGCATTTATATCATTGACAAGAATGATACCTGATACCACATCCTTTGATGCCATTGCATCCTATACTATCATGTTAAAAGTGTGGGCTGTTGGTCTCCCTGGCTATACAGGTCCTCCTATTGCCAATTTTTCACCAGTATTTCCCTTACTTCCACTTCCTCCATTCATATTTTTCTTAGGACAGTCTTTAATTTGATGTCCCACTTCTCCACAATAAATACAACCTTTGTTCGTCTTTGGTATTGGAAAATTTATTGCAATATGCCCTTCTTTGCCGCATCTAAAACATACATTTTTCCCTTTTAAGCACACTCTTGAGTGCTCCTTGCCACAATTAGGACACAGTTACATTTTCTTCTTCTGTTCACCTTGCTTATTCCCAGCTATATTACTATTGCCACTCCATTTCCGCTTGTTGGAGTTGCTTCCTCCACTATTCCCTTTCCTATTGGCTCCATCCTTTTTCTTGCCATGCTGCTCTTGCTTGTACTTTGCTAAGGCATCACTGCCTCCTTCCGTTAAGATCGCCTTTTCAATAACTCTAGCAAAATTTTTGATCTGAAACATGGACACCTTGCTGTAAATCCATGGCCTTAATCCCCATTCAAAGCGTCTTGCCTTCCTCTGTTTTGTGTCCACTTGGTGTGGAGAAAACCTCGCCAATTCATTAAACTTAGCTGTATACTTGACCACAGTCATATTTTCCTGTTTCAGTTCCAGGAGTTGAACCTCCATCATATCTTGCGTTATTGGAGGAAAATAAGCCTCAAAGAAAATCTTTTTAAACCTTTCCCAGGGTGCAGCTCCTGTTCCCAGTCTTCCTTTATTGGTAGTCCACCAATAATTTGCTTCCCCTTTCAACAGAAATGTAGCGAAGGTAGTTTTTTGTTCTTCTACCACGTTCGCTACATCAAATACCTTTTCCATCTTAATCACCCAATTTTGGGCCTCTATCAGATTTATCGTCCCCTTGAACTCTAGGGGTCCTACAGCTTTAAAATCTTTGAAGGTAGCAATTTTGGCAATTACCGATTGATCAATCATAGGTTTACATTTCTATTCTGAAAAGCTCCCATTAACAAGTCTACAAACTGCTGCATGGGATTAACTAGCTCCTCTGGAGCATTTACTAATTCCTCTGGTGGAGGCTGAACACTTGGTCTCCGTCTAGTTTTTGTTTAACAATTTGTATCATGATTATTACATAACAATTACATATCATATTCTTATAACTTTAAATACATAATCTTGTCGACACACATTTAATAACTGGATTTATATTCATAAACAACTTGACTAGTGTCTAGGACATTATATTACATATAGCACATTGCTATTAACTTTTCATCCTTTCAGACCATATATGTCGAGTTTCACATATAACTTTATACAACAAACTTAGACCTTCACTTCTTACAAAAGAGGTTACATGAAACTTTCTATCCCCTTTATAACAAAACTAGGGATTTTCATGACATACACACATAACTACACATACATAACCATATATATTTATTACATTCTTCCTACGGGAGCATCCCCTGCCTAACAACATCTTCATATTCTTCATCCATGATTGTTATCATTCTCCACTAGCTTAAGGTATTACTCGTCTGATCATAGTCCACCGGGTAATAGTACACTTTATCATGCACTCTTCCAATTGTCGTGCGAAATGCGTAACCCATATCGTCCATTCTTACTTCCATGCTATCAATCCTTGCCTTATTAGCCCTAACATCTTCTTCCACTAGGTTTATCCTTCTCACTGCTTTAGCCCCGACATGTTCATACCTGGCTATCTCAGCATTCACTTCCCTCAATTTAGCCTCTAAGGCTTCCTTGTTGTTCTTCAGTTCCTTTACCTTCTGTTCTTCTTGTCTCAGTTTGTCTCCTAGTTCCATATTCCTACCAACAAACACTTGGACTGCCGTTTCACTCTGCTCTACAGCTAATTGTCGTTCAGCTACTTGAGTCTTCAATTCTAATATTCTGTCCACATATTCACTATTCTGTTGTATGAGGCCAGTTACCAACTCTTGGTCCGCCTCTCTTTGTTTAGATGATGCATTATCCGGCAATGTCCCATCTGAGTCTCCCTCCAGTTCATCTGGATCTTCTTCCTATTCACTGTCATTAGCTGGTACTACTGTCATAGCTGGTAGAATAGTCATTATATCAATCTGAATGTCTCTGGGCTCTTCTTCTATTGCCTAACTGGATTCTCCAATCTCTGGCATGTTATGGAATCACAAGAATAACTATTTCAGCTCAATGCAATTTTTCTTATTCTTAAAACACATAGCACGTAGCACATATTGTGGAAATTATAACCTTGACAACTTCCACTATTCACATCTTAGAAATTTAGACGAGTTTTACTATTTTCTTAAGGTCATATTCCTAAGGTTTCCCTACCTAAGGTTTATAACCTAACAACTCTGATACCAACCTGTGATGCCCCCAAATTCGGATTCCTTAAACCACGGGTTTGGTGCTCACGTTACTATTCTACCCTGTCATCAAATTCATTTATTTTGAATAGAATAATAAAACTTAATTTACATTCATACATATTTAATCCCAGGTTCTACATACCTTTATACATACACACATCCGTACTGGACATATTACAAAGAGATAATATTTACAATACAACTGGTCCCTATATAAGCCTTCACTGTTGACTAGTTTTTCCCTTTCCTTTATCGATACCTGACCCCTCGGCCTGCTCAGGTTTACCTGAAATATCATGTTTAAAAGCAAGAGTGAGCATAAAATAGCTCAGCAAGTACATAAACAAATGATGACATGATATTTCGAAATGATGAGTGAAAATCATAGATAATGAAGCTGAATCATTTACAATAGTCTGAACCATTTTCAATAAGCTAAGTCATATACAATGGGCTGGATCATTTGCAATAACAGTTCGATATATTAACATCAGAAATATAACATGGACTTTACATGATTTACTGGAAACATGAACCTGATTGATGTATGGTTAAAAGACCTCTAACTCGTTAAGAACAATAACAATTATAAGGATTGTCATTGTCCATGTTAGTCATAAGACTGCTGTTTAAATTAGATGTGTACTCTGGGTGATCAGCCTATCGTACTTTTATATTATGCACAACATAAACATCTAGCAACGCAACCACGCCATAAAAATTATATTTTTCTTTGTCCTTTATTCCCCCTTTTTATTAGGCTTATTCTGTTACAACATATCATAGAGTTTGCACCGCAACAATGTGGATTGGAGCACACAACAATAAACAACTGAATACAACATATGTCCTCATATGTGTCTAGCCAGAATCAAGATTGGCATCAACCTTTTTAAAATAGTGCAATAATGAATGAACTTTACACAATTACGTGAATGCATAACATGAATAGCTTTGAAAGAACTACAATGAGAGTTTAGATAGAAAACTTGTCTTTATCTCCTTTTTCCTCAATCGGTAAAATACTATCCCGTTTATAACTTATATGACCATAATATTGGTTCACACCTTAGTTACATATACATGCATGCCATAACTTGCTATATAAGCTAGCATTTAGCTTTCTATAGTCCTTAACATATAACACCTTGATCTTTATACCTTAAGGTCTACCACATTGATCATTTTTATCAAATTATGGTTTACATATATGTTTATGTCATTTAATATCAAAACATTTCATTTTGAATCAAAAATAATTTATTTTTCAAAACATAGTACACGGCGCCCCGACGCCATTTTTCCTTCTTGGAACTGCGCTAGCCGCGAGATTGGCTCAACCAGACTGTGCCCCAACGAGCTCTTCATAGCAGCATTGTGCCCTGGCGTAGTCTCTAGTGCAAAAGAGGGTGCCCGACGCAGAGCTGGTTTTTCAGAAAAAAAATTTATGTTCAAAATGCCTGGTATCTTTGGCCCTAATTTGATTTTCTGAGTTCCAACACTTCACCTAGCCCACATAACATGTATTTGACTTGCGTGGGCCTTCAAAAAATTTAAAAATTCTCATATGGACTTATTATTCTAATGATTTCATTTTAGGCGTCGGCGAACGTTTTTAAACGTTTAAAATGGACATTTATCGCCATAGAGGCCAAACGACTTCCAATTCGATTCTAACATGTGTATTTACATGAAACTTAGTTGTTTGGCCTCATTTTATCATTAATTATCCAAAATGGCCAAAAATTACACATTGGTGGCATTTTGTCAACTTTGACAATTTCATATGTAAACTTAACTTGAGTTCTTGAACTCCATGCACCACATAGGCAACCACATACATATTTAGCAACTTTGTGTATTCCCATGACTTCCATATGCACCTTCTAACGCACTTTACATATTATGATTTGCTTTACATACAAATCATAGGCTAATATTACAATTCCCTCTTAATAACTCATGTTTTCCACCCCTTAAGGCTTATAATAAGTTATCAAGCAAGAATTAATACATGTATTCAACATGTTCAACACCTTCATCTAGGATTTCATCACTTCTAGCAACACATAACACATGATCATCCATGAATCATGCTTTCTAGCTTTTAATATATACATGAATAGTGCACCACCTTTGTTTTACCAAACTTAAACTTATGGTTTCATGTTAAACCAACCAAATAGCACATAATCAACACATGTACACCAAGATACATGCATGACTACTCTTATTCTAGCATTTAAGCACATAGATAACAAGTCTCATAACTTAAACATGATTATACCTTTTATGTGCTACTTTCTTTCTTGATATAAAGCTTCTTAAAGCTTGATTCTCCACCTTGATAGCTTAAAACACTTCTCTAGAGCACTTGTTAGCAATCCTTTAAGGATTTTCTTCAAAACCCTAGCCTTCTATTCCTTTCTCTCTTACGAAGCTCTCAACACTTAACTAGCAACTTAGAATGAAAATGAACTAACTTGATGCTTAGCAAAATATATGCATAAATGAGTTGCAAAAAATCTCCAACAACTAACTATACATTGGTTAGCTTAACTTATGTATGGTTAGGGTTACTTAAGACATTAAACACCAACTAGCAATGGCATTATAGACAATTCTCATCAAAATGATACCATGGTCATTATTCTAGTTATCAAGGGCATCATGGTCTTTATCCAAATTCCCTAGAGAATTTAATTCCCATTTAATTCATAATTTGCTTATTCTTAATCCATCTCAAGTCCTTTTTGATCCAAAATTGTTTCATTAGCCTTGAATTTAATTCTAACATCAAATAGTCCCTAATTGGCTTGTCCCAAAATACTTGTCACACGTTAAAATTTTAATTCCATTGATTAATTATTAATTTACAATATTGCCAATTTGCATATAATTGCAATATCAATGATTTTGAGAAGCCAAATGAGACAAGTAATTTTTTTGTAAAATACTAGGTAGTAAGACCTAATACTATTTCAAATTTGGAGTTAAATGGACGTGTGATAAATGAGTTAAAAATCACGAAATTAGCAGAAAAAATCACAGAATCTGAGACAGTAGGACTGCGTCGGGGCGCAGTACTGCTGAAGAAGTTGGCTGGGGAGAGTTCAGGGGGCGCCGAGGCCAAGTTTGGCCGAGGACATCTCGCAACCAGCGAGATATTGTAT
The DNA here is from genome assembly GCA_947179155.2 of Hedera helix. Classification (NCBI taxonomy): domain Eukaryota; kingdom Viridiplantae; phylum Streptophyta; class Magnoliopsida; order Apiales; family Araliaceae; genus Hedera; species Hedera helix. Next base: position 9,943,649 of record OX359287.1, read on the forward strand.
GTGTCGACACCGAAAATTTTGTCGTTTCGTTTTTTAATATTAAAAGCCCTTTCCAATTTTAGCCCTTAGATTAAGATGTGATTTTTTTGAAAAGGGTCGGCTTAGTGTCGACGGGGTTTTGAAAGGTCGATTTTTTAATGAGCCAATTGACCAGAGTCGCCAGTTGGTATATTTGAAAATGGATGTACCAACTCATCCAAATTTTGTTTTCGTAATAGCTGGCTCATATGTGACTCCAAATTAATTAGTCCGCGAACCGAGATTCATAGAGTTCGGCGGCTTGCTTAAGTGAGGGGAAGGTGTTAGGCACCCCCTGACTTCCGTGAAACACGGTTACCGCAATCTCGATGTTTTCCTATCCTTTTAAATCTTAAAATGTGGGTGTGCGCACATGTGTGCGCGTGTGCCTAAATGAATGTTTGTGGGGAATTTTTGCATAAAGTTGCTTTGATTTTATATGGCAAATGTGTTTTATCTGAAAAGCATTTTTAGACGTCTTTTGACCCAATTGACAAGGCTTTGCTTCATAATAAAGATTGATTTTAATTTCGAAAGCAAAAAGGGTTTTTTTATTAGGTGCCATTTATAGAAAACAAAGTTTTTTTAAACTTTTGTCAAATAGGTATCGAGACTATACATTGCCCTCTAATAATAAATCGAATAAAATGAAGGCAACTTCTAGAAACTCTTTAACCCTATGCACAAAGTTTAATGAAAACGTTTATGTATATTTACGAAATCATTTTTTACGACCTTTCAAAACAAAATGGAGCCTTTTCGTCAAACACGGATCAAAATTTGTCAAAACTCTTAATTTTAAACCTCGTGAATCTAATATCCTAATTTGATCACTTTTATAAAATCTCCATCTTTTTGCGGGAGCAGCTGACTACTGATTTCTCATATCGACTTAGACGGAGAGGGAGATGCTGAACGTATATGATCTTTGGTCACACAGGGTCTCGACCGAGTTTGGGGATAGTCATCTTGGTCAGACACCCGCTTATCTGCTATGGTTGCGAGGAGATTCTGAGGTTGCCGACTTTGACCCGATTGGGGTATTGGATGGTCCTCGAGGATCTTTCCCAGTTCAGACCAGTTCAGATGCAGTCATTCCCTCGGAGCTTTCAGAGTTAGCGCCCAGATCTGATGTTGAGGATGTTTCTGCCGTGGTGCATGTCCCTTGTCCTGATTTGGCGGATCGGATCCAGAGACTAAGGATTGAGGATACCAGGCTCCGGTCAGCCTTGAGGGCTACTGAGATTGAGAGGGATACAACCCACGCTGAGCGGGATGCTGCTGTACTAGCCCGGGATGTCGCCCTCTCTGCCAGAGATAGTATCATTGAGCAGATCAGAGTTATCATGGAGGCCCACTCTGCGACTGTTAACAGTGCTGCTGCTCTTTTGACTCGGATTGACATGATAGGACAGCAGATCGCCGCCGAGCCTGAGGTTTACGATGCCTCGACTATTCTGTCTATCCTGCTCCAGCTGGTTTCTGACCTGTAGATGATTTTATTCCCTGCACGGACTATGTCAGCTTCATCATTATTATTTAAAAGACAGACTTTGTAATCAAAATGTTTTGTATATATAGAGAAATATTCATGGTTTAGTCATTTCCCTTTTTGGTGCATCGTCGCCCTTCATTGGATCCTCATTTTATCCAGCCAATTATGATTTGGATATATTGCCTTATTTCTTTCCTCAAGTCTTGATTGGGACTCAACAGATATCGCCGCACGACCTTCTGATTTCATCAGAGTGAGTCTTGGATTTTGGCTTATTATATGGCTAGGTTTGGGTAAGATTTCGAATGTATTTGTAAAGTAGGGTTTCGGGGCTTTCTGGAAATGGGTTTGGTATATGGATAAGGTTTATTATTTTGTATAGAACGGACCGCGCCATGATGGCTGCCTACGTACTCCCACAAGGTCAGGAGATCAGGTCGTACGCAGTTCGAGTTACAAAGGGAGATAGAAATTTAATTTTTTTTTTCTTAAGCATATAACCGTTTCACCGAGTCGGAATTCAGGGGCTGCGGAAATACCTCGCCATCCATTTCTTGTAGGATGAGGGCCCCTCCAGATAGGACTTTCTTGATCACAAAGGGTCCTTCCCAATTTGGAGCGAATTTCCCTTTTGCTTCGTCTTGACAGGGCATGACCCTCTTTAGCACTAAGTCATTTTCCTTGAACTTTCAGGATCGTATCTTTTTGTCGTACGACCGAGAGATGTGTTGCAGATACAATCGACCGTGTAGTATAGCAGCCACCCTCCTTTCATCTATTAAGGCCAATTGATCATACCGACTTCGTATCCAATCCTCCTCGTCAATCCGAGCATCGAGCAAAATTCGGAGGGACGCCATCTCCATCTCAACTGGCAAAACAGCCTTCGTCCCATATACCAATGCTTAAGGAGTTGCCTCTGTAGACGTACGAACTGACGTCCGATATGCAAACAGTGTGAGGGGCAGCAAATCTGGCCATCCCCGGTGATTGGCAGACATTCTTGCCATAATTCTCTTTATATTCTTATTCGCCGCCTCCACGGCCCCATTCATTTTGGGCCTATAAATGACATAATTGAGATGCTTGATCTTGAATTTGTCCCATAACTCCTTCATAAGGGCGTTGTTCAGGTTTTTGGCATTGTCGAAAACCAAGATTTCAGGTTGTCCGTAACGGCAAATGACATTATTTCTGATGAAACTGACTATGACTTCCTATGTTACTTTGGGGAAAGACGCTGCCTCCACCCATTTAGTGAAATAATCAATCATGATGAAAATGAACCGGTGGCCATTGCTGGCTTTGGGCTCCACGGGTCCGATTACATCCATACCCCACATGGAGAAAGGCCAATGAGAAGTCATACAGTGCAGTTCATTATGAGGTGCATGAATCACATTACCATGTGCTTTGCATTGATAACATCGCTTGATATGATAATCACAGTCGGCTTTAAGTGATAGCCAGTAGTGCCTTGTTCTCAAAATCTTCTTGGCTAACATCGGTCCACTCGTATGTGGCCCACATACCCCACCGTGTACTTCGCCCATGATCTTCTGTGCTTGAGTCTCATCTACACATCGCAACAACCCCAAACCAACATCCCTCTTATACAGGGAATCTCCGCTTAGATAGAATTTCATTGCCATCTTCTGGATTCTCTACCTTTCCGTTCGGTTCGCTTGGTCGGGGAAAGATCTATCCCTCAAGTATTTCTAAATGTCATGATACCAGGGCTAATTTGGCTGAACCACATCTTCTAATAACTCCGATATATGTTCTTCGTAAGCGGGAGCATTTTGCACTGTTATTTCAATATGGGGAGTGGCCTTGCTTTTGAGTACGTGGACTAACGAAGCCAGGGTGGCCATTGCATCGGCAAAGTCATTCCGCCCCCTGGGAATGTGTCGGAAGGCTATGTCTTCAAATTATTGCATCAATCAGATTACACACCGGTGGTACGGAAGTAACCGAAGCTCCTTAGTGCCATACACCCCTGTCGCCTGCCTAATTACCAACTCTGAATCTCCGAACACAGCTAATCTTTTCACTCCCATATTGCGGGCGACTCTCAGTCCCAATATACATCTTTCATATTCAGCCGTATCGTTTGAGTTACTGAACTGTAATTTGGTGAGAACAGGGTATTGCTCGCCCGTAATGGAGACCAGGACAGCTCCAGTTCCGGCCCCTTCAGCATTCATGGCACCGTCAAAATACATTTTCTAAAACTGCCCTTCGTCATCACACCTCGTTTGTTGGACCCACAATATGTCTTCACCCAGTAGAGAAGTTTCTAAAGGCTCCATCCCCCCTGTCGGCATCTCTGATAATTGATCTGCAATCCTCTGCCCCTTCACGACTTTCTGGGTAACATAGAGGATATCGAATTGCTGTAGGATTAACTGCCACCTCGACAAACGACAATTTAACATTGGTCTTTCAAATATATACTTCAAGGGATCGATTTACGAGATCAAATAGGTAGTGTGTCCATGAAGGTAATGTTGTAACCTCATAGCAGCCCTTGCCAGGGCGCAACATGTTCTCTCGATCGGTGTGTAATTCTGCTCACAGCTGCTGAATCTCTTACTGAGGTAATAAATGGCATGTTCCTTGCCGAATTCATTTTTCTTCCCCAACATACAACCCATCACCACATCGTTCACAAATATATACATGAAAAGAGGGATCCCGTCCTTCGGAGGTACCAGCATTGGTGCTTCTGTTAGTTGCTTCTTATTAGTCTGAAAGGCCTTTTGGCATTGACTGTTCCACTCTCGGGAGGTGTCTTTCCTTAACAGTTTAAAGATCGGTTCGCAGGTGGTTGTCAGGTGGGATATGAACCGACTGATGAAGTTTATCCTCCCCAAGAATCCCCTTATCTCTTTCTCTGTACGAGGTGCTGGCATATCCACAATGGCTTTGATCTTAGCCGGATCCAGTTCGATGCCTCGATCACTCACCAAGAATCCAAGGAGCTTACCTGACTGAACTCCGAAGGCACACTTTGCTGGATTGAGCTTCAAATTATACTTCCTGAGCCGCTCAAATAGCTTCTTGAGGTGCGTCACATGGTCAGATTCTGCCCTTGATTTCACAATAATATCGTCCACGTAAACCTCTATCTCTTTATGTATCATGTCATGGAATAGGGCCATCATTGTCCTTTGATAAGTGGCTCCTGCATTTGTGAGCTCGAAAGCAAGTCGTCTATAACAAAATGTGCCCCAGGGGGTGATGAAAGCAGTCTTTTCTCGGTCTTCCTCCGCCACCATTATATGGTGATATCCCGCGAAACAATCAACAAATGAATACATTTCATACTGAGCCGTATTATCCACCAAAATGTGTATGAAAGGCACTAAGAAAGTATCCTTGAGACTGACTTTGTTCAGATCCCTATAGTCAACGCATACTCTCACCTTTCCTCCGGGCTTCGCCACTGGGCCTATATTGGAAAGTCATTCTGGGTAAGTAGACACCATGATGATTCCAGCCTTGAATTGCTTGACTATCTCTTCCTTCACCTTTAAGCTCCACTCCGGTTTCAATTTTCTCAACTTCTGCTTAACTGGCCTGAAACCCTCCTTGATAGGTAATCGATGTACCACAATATCCGTGGACAAACCGACCATGTCTTCATGCGACCATGCAAACACGTCCTCATATTGGCTCAATAACTCAGCCATCTCTGCTTTCTGGTTGGGAGTCAGGTCTTCCCCAATTTTCAGCTATTTGGAATTTTTAGGGGTCCCTATGTTGATGGTAATGGTTTGGTCTAGGTTGGTTTTGGGTCTATCCTCGACCCACTCTTTGATCTCGTCGGGAGCGTCGTCATCACCTGCTTCGTCCTGCTCAATTCCCATCAAATCGAAATCCAGTTCTATATCAAAATCATAATCGTCTTTCAAATTTGGAAACTCGTTTGTTAGGCTAGAATGACTCAAATCGGTACACCTGACATGAAACAAAAATATTTGTCATATATATAAACATTAAGTACATGACTTCCTTTTTCAATAATCATGACAAAAGTATGAAACAGACGTGCATATACATAAAACAAAAACACCGTCTTAAAAACCCCTTGATCCCTCTACTGGACAGAATTCCCGGACACTCATGCATTTACCCTTTTCTGGATACTACCGGTTGCACGGTCCAATTCTTAGGGATCACTTCGGTTTTAGAGCTAGTGATGGAGGGGGTCTCTGTATCTGGCATCTCTTCAATGATTGCGGTGACTTGGCTTCGGCTTTCATTTACACTTTCCTCGGGAACTTCTAACCCAGCCCAATTGATGAACGGCATGATCTGCTTGCCTTCAGACATCTTCTCCTTTCCCTTTTCATTGAGGCCTGACTGCCCCGGGAGATGACACTTTTTCTCAAACTGTTCCATGATTTCCTGCAAGAATTCTATCTGCTGGGCCAATCCTTTGGCTAGGGGAGCCTCCACCTTATCCTCTGCTTCAGATGCAGGCTTGACTGTCTTCGGGGAGTATTCACTGTTGGTTCTTGGGATATGGCCTCCGGTTATCCAAGTGGGAACTTTCTTGTATGAGTTCTTCGACCTTATACCTCCGGGATATCCTAACCTTGCCTTGCCTGACTGTGCTGGTATATGGATGGGCTCGGTGATTCCTTGACTGTTCTTGCCCAGCCCTTGCCCCCGCTGGAAGTTCATCGCCATCATTTCCCGGGCAACAAAGGTGAGCTCGGGAGACATTTTAGGTTTTAAATTCGGAGCCCCCACATGCCTGTATTGACGGGTGCTAATTTCAAATGCCTGATAGCTGATTGGTTCGACCGATTCATCCACCTAAATCACGGGCATGCCTTTTATAGAGGGAACATGGTGGTCAGGCTCTGCTGCAATGGTTACCAAGTGCCCATCAATGACGAACTTTATTTGCTGATGCAGGGTGGAGGGAACTGCCCCTGCCATATGAATCCAGGGCCTCCCTAGTAGCATGTTGTAACTGGCAGTGATATCTAGCACCTGGAAGGAAATGTCAAAAGTATAAGGCCTGATCTCCACCGGTTGCTCAATCTCTCCCACCGAGTCCTTTCGAGACCCGTCGAACGCCCTTACCACCAAGTCTAGCCCGCAAGCGCTTAGGATTGATTTTCATCTTTTCCAGGGTACTATACGGGCATATATTCAGGGATGACCCACCATCAATCAAGACTCCGTTCATCGCATACCCGAAGGAGATGGCCGCAATGTGTAACGGCCTCCGGTGCCCCCTCCCTTCTTTAGGGATGTCGTCGTCGGTGAACGAGATTACATTGCTGTCCAACAGGTGGCCCACCAAGTTGCCGAATCTCTCTGTGCTAATTGACTTGGGGACATGAGCCTCTTCCAGGACTTTGCTTAATTCCTGATGATGATCAGTTAATGCCAATACAAGATCTAAGATTGATGTCAGGGGCGGTTGCCCCTCTAGTGCCTTAACCACATTCGCCTTACTGCGATTCATTTTCTCAAAAAACTCCAAGGCTTTTTCCTCCAAAATTTTCCCTCTTTCCTTCTTCGTGTTCTCAAGGACCCGCCTTGGTAAATACAATGGATTTCCCCTAGAGCTGACTGATGCACAACTGGCCTCCTCCACAGTCTTCCCCCCGTAATTCCACAGAATAGCCTTCAGACTGCTAATTGGCAATTAAGACCTGGCTGCTATAACAAGGGGTCTTGGGGCCGACAACCGGATAGGCTCCCTTTTGGTACCTCGAATTACCCTAACCAACTTGATAGGCTCATTTTGCGCGCCCTCCTGGGCATTGGTCATAGCAATCTCTTATTCTATCCTCCTTACGTACCTTAATTTCAAGAGACCTTCCACCCCACTAGTTTCCACTATGTTTATGCCTCCCCCATTATGTTCGGGAAGAGGGTTGGCCTTTACGTTTGGGGGTTCCGGTTGTTCCACCACGATCTCTCCGTTGTCAATCATGTTCTGGATTTTGTGTTTTAGCGACCAGCACTCCTGGGTGTCATGTCCCGGGGATGCCGAGTGATAGGCGCATCTCTTGCTAGGGTCGTATCTCTTGCCCTTCGGGTCCGATGGAGGTGCTAGCTCTGTAATCTTTTTCTGGCTTACTAACATGGCCAGTATTTGTTCCAATGAATCCCCCAATGGGGTGAACTCTCTTTCTTGTGGCTTTTCGAATTTCCTGCGCCCCTCATACCTTTGATTGTTGAAATTTGACGGACGCGGGGCCTCATTTCTTTGCATGCGGACCGAAGGGCTGGTCATTGCTTTCCCAGATAGCCCTTGCAAGACCAGGGACACATCATCTTCTTTTCTCTTCTGGGGTCTCTGGAAAGAACTGTCGTAGTTTTCACTCTGGATTTGCTCAGCAACAACCTCGAGAGCTGTGAAGTCTCGGATTTTCCCCGACTTTAAACCCATCTCAACCATCTCCCCATGTTTGATCATCTCCGCAAAAGGCTTCCCTATCCTTGCTATCACCCTTTCATAGTAAGGGGCCTCTTGGATATCAATGAATGTCATAACCATCTCCGCCTCACTCATGGGTGGGCTTACTTGGGCCGCCATCCTTCTCCACCGTTGAGCGTAGTCTCTAAAGGATTCATTGGTCTGCTTCCTGATTTTTGTCATCTGGTATCGGTCCGGGGCCATTTGGGATTGAAAGCTGTATTGCGTTAGGAAGGTGTGGGCCAACTCCTCTCAATTGTGAATCTTAGCATTATCCAACCTCGCATACCATGTCCTAGCCTCCCCTGTCAAGATTTTCTTGAATAATTGCATTCTCAACGATTCATCCTCAGCATATCCCCCTAGTTCTCCGATGTATACTTTCAGATGCGTGTACGGATCCCCCGACCCATTATACTTTTCAAATTCGAGGAGTTTGAACTTCTCGGGATATCTGGTTCCCGGAAAAATGCATAAGTCGGAGTAGTTAACACTACCATACGACCCGATCCCCTTCATAGTTTTGATGGCCTTTTCCATATGCTTTATCTTCTTGCTGACACTGCTGGTAACTTCATCTTCTGGGATGATAATAACTTGCTTTGGCGGTTCAACCTTTGGAGTTTTTGGGGTCAATCCGTTCCCTTGAGATGATGGCTCTGGCGGGTCCTCGGCTTGTGTCCCTGATTTTAACTTAAAATATTCTTTGAGCAACATGGTCAGCTCCGTCATTTGATTTTTCACAGCATCGAATTCTTCCCGAGATACGGGAACCAGGTTAGGATTAGGGTTCTTAGCCATTTCGACTGTTGACTCTCTGGCTTTCTTGGATTGAAGACGAGTTTGGGGAGCAATCCTGCAAGTAAAACAAACGAGGGTTTAGTTCCAAGAAACGACATTGGCAGATGCATGCTAAAGCAAAATATATTTTTTTGCGTTTTTGAGTTTTGTAATCTTTTCCTCCAAAACAGGATCAGTATCCCTTTATTTTAACCAAGGTATGACAGTGTGCAGTTATGATGCTCTCCAAGCTGTCCCTGTAAAACAGAGGTTAGTACTTTTATTTTGACAAAGCGGGAGGTACAAAATGTTTGACTAAGTATGATGTCATGTGCGTAAAACGTAAAAGGGTATGAAGAGACTTCTGCGCGTTTGGGTTTATCTTGGGCTGACCTATCCTAAGTTACTCTCACGGGCTTTTTGGCATGAAGGTTCCCGGATCTTCGCAACATACTAGAATGGAATAAATCTGATCTTTCAATTGGATTGGATCTGAGTGGATGCTTTTCCTGAGCCTCACCGGGGAGCGCCCCTTTGAGTCCAGTAATCCACATCCGACGGGTTTGCCTCAGGAGGAGGAACTACTCAACATACATTCATCATACATTCATCGTACCTCACCGTATGCATATGATGACATTAAAGTAAAGCATTCGTAAAGCAATCACAAAACTCGCACATTCATTCATACGCGCACAACAGGTAAATCAATGCAGATAACGCAACCACACATTTTTAGAATTTTAAAGGATAGAAAAACATCAAGATTTGAATGCGGCCTAAGCCCTCTAATGTCCCCAGTAGAGTCGTCAGTTGTCGACGCCGAAAATTTCGTTGTTTCGTTTTTTAATATTAAAAGCCCTTTCCAATTTTACCCCTTAGATTAAGATGTGATTTTTTTGAAAAGGGTCGGCTTAGTGTCGACGGGGTTTCGAAATGTCGATTTTTTAATGAGTCAATTGACCAGAGTCGCCAGTTGGTATATTTGAAAATGGATGTACCAACTCATCCGAATTTTGTTTTCGTAATCGCTGGCTCATAAGTGACTCCGAATTAATTGGTCCGCGAATCGAGATTTATAGAGTTCGGGGGCTTGCTTAAGTGAGGGGAAGGTGTTAGGCACCCCCTGACTTCCGTGAAACACGGTTACCGCAATCTCGATGTTTTCCTATCCTTTTAAATCTTAAAATGTGGGTGTGCGCACATGTGTGCGCGTGTGCCTAAATGAATGTTTGTGGGGAATTTTTGCATAAAGTTGCTTTGATTTTATATGGCAAATGTGTTTTATCTGAAAAGCATTTTTAGACGTCTTTTGACCCAATTGACAAGGCTTTGCTTCATAATAAAGATTGATTTTAATTTCGAAAGCAAAAAGGGTTTTTTTATTAGGTGCCATTTATAGAAAACAAAGTTTTTTTAAACTTTTGTCAAATAGGTATCGAGACTATACATTGCCCTCTAATAATAAATCGAATAAAATGAAGGCAACTTCTAGAAACTCTTTAACCCTATGCACAAAGTTTAATGAAAACGTTTATGTATATTTACGAAATCATTTTTTACGACCTTTCAAAACAAAATGGAGCCTTTTCGTCAAACACGGATCAAAATTTGTCAAAACTCTTAATTTTAAACCTCGTGAATCTAATATCCTAATTTGATCACTTTTATAAAATCTTCATCGTTTGCCTTACTTTGAGAAAATCGTTTTTTCGTGTCATAAATCAAAACAAGCATTCAAAACGTGTCGGGGCTATCCATGGGCATGTGAGCCGTCTAAATACCCCCAAACACCCACAATCACACATTTTACTATTACGGGACCTTAAACCCGATCACGGTTTGGTATCGCTTTAAGGCCCGATATTACAGATATACAACCATGGACCCTATACAATGATTGCATACACCAAAAATGTCCATCATCGGGATTGGATCACGAGGATCTGTAACGGCTTGAGATCCCACCTTCCTTAATTAAGTCCAATTATATCTGGATTACATAGTGATTTACTTAAAACCTTATTAATCGGGATCTCGTGCGTTAAACTTTAACCTTTGACCTTTAACATTGTTCTGTTGACCATAAATGCGGTCCATTTTTTTTTTTATCTTAAAACTTATTTAACTTACATTCCTTACTTGTCTCAGGATCGCAACGTTCACTTTACCTTTCATTAAACTTAGGTCAAACAGTTAACAATTTTGACCGAGTCTATTTCAATTCATAATCAAGTATATTATGATTTACATAACCTGTAATAAAATTTCGCCATAATCTGTCTATACATGGCCCGTTTGCATATACCTGTCATGCACCTGCTACTATTCATATATATCTGTATACATTCAACAATATCATGCATATCCCGATTCATACATCTATACCATACATGCGAGTTTCATTATATCCATACTCGACTTACATCATTATTACAATCATCTTGCCTCAATTCATAACTTAACCAACTAGCACATAACTTGCTCATAAATAACTTTATATTCATCTACTTTACTTAAATATTACACGGGTACATATAACCAATTTCCTGTATGCTTGTCCACCTATTCACATTCTTTACCTTTAGCATCACCGGAACCTCCGGCCTTCTTGTGCTTTACCTGAAAAGTTAGTACATAGCAAGAATGAACACATAGGCTCAGCAAGTAATTCAGTTAACACCTTTCATGCTCACAATTTATATATGCTTCATGCTTCCTTTATCTCAACGTACTATGCTTAATGTCACGTAACTCATTTAACACTTAACCACATAATTGCACGTAAGGCACATTCAATTCTTATGCTATCACGTAGCTCACGTAGAATATCTAATACACTTAAGTCTGAAAAAACTTGCCTGCACGCTTTTATTTAACTTAACGTTTACCTCCTCGCTTGGCCTTGTCAATCATTTTTTGCCTCGGGTTGCTAGTCCGAACCTTATCTGTCAATTCATAACTTATACATCAATATTGGATCATAAAACTTAACAATCTTAGTCAAACTTAACTTATAATTACACGACCCATCGTCTCTAATCATTTCACATTTGATGTATTATACCTTACATAGGTTAATAATACATCCTAGTTCATTCCCGACCTTTTTCATAACCTTTAGCTTGCTTTAACTTAGCTTTAGGCATGTTACATTATGCCATTCATTATCTCATTATACCTTAACACCCTTTACATAGTCCATTTTTATCAATCTAGGGTTTACATAACTTATCTCCATCATTTAGTATCAAAACATTTCATTTTGGGTCAAAAATATCATTTTTTTAAAGTCTGCTACACACGGCCCCGGCCAAAACCTCTCAGCCAAACATGGCCCCGACCATGGTTTTGCCTACAAAACCATGGCCCCGGCCGTGGTCCTCTTTTCTGCCAAAAACTGAAATTTTGATTTTTGCTGCTGCTTTGGTGAATTTTAACTCCTTCACCATACATCCAATTAAGCTCAAATTTGGACCACATCTAGTCCTTACTACATAGTATTTTATAAAAATTTTACTTGCCTCATTTGGATACTCAAAATCATAGATACAGTAGCCCATAGGAGGGCTTTTCATAACATTTCCAGACTTGGAAATTTTTTCAGATTTTCAAAACTTAACTTTTGCAAGCTTGTGATTTTTGGCCATTTGTTTCTAAATTCCATTCCAACATTTGACATAGTTCACATAAGACTTAAATGACATGCCCAAGCTTTCAAAACCATAAAACTTCGCACGAGGCGACTTTTGTCCGTTAAAATCCGTTTCGATTCGAAACGATCGATTTCGATCGTTCGAATTGCCATTTCACTCAAATTGAAATCCGTTGATTACCAAATCGATTCTAACATGTGTATTATCATAAAAATTAAGTGTTTGGCCTCATTTCACCTTTAATTCCTCAAAATTGCCAAAAATCACACCTTGGTTGGATTTTCATCAAAAGTTTCAAACATTTCATAAATTTCTCATTTCTAAATCTTAGGCTATTCTTGGCCTCTTAATGTAAAACTTGACTCTAACTTAACACATAACACATATAACCTACAATTGTCTTGCATGCGCCTTTAAAACTTTTAAAACTTTTCATTTGAATCCATTTTTCTAAAAGGTCCGTTTTGGTCGTCTGCAAACGTTTTAAATCGTTTAAAAACCACAATTGTCGCCATTGACACCAAATAACTTCAAAATCAACTTGAGCACATGTATTTATCCAAAACTTAACTGCTTGACCTCATTTGATCACCAATTGTACAAAATAGCCAAAAATTTCATATGAGTAGGATTTTTGTCAACTTTACAAAACTCAACTCTTAAACCCCCTTTGAATCTTTACACTTTACGCACATATACATTAACACATACACATATTGCAACTTTAAGTATTCATATAACTTCTATACGTATCTTCCAAGTCACTTTACAGATTACGTTATCTACACAAAAAGTATAGCCTAATATTCACTCTTTCCCTTAAACATTTATAATTTTCAACCTTTCATGAGCTTTTTATGCTTTCTAACATGAAATATCACATGAATCAAATATGTTCAACCTTTCTATCTAGGTTTTCATCAAATTTAGCAGCACATAACACTTGATTATAGCTTAAATCATGGATTTCTAGCCTTAAACATGAACTTGAATAGCATACATCTTTGTTCTACCCACTTGAGTCTAGGTTTCTTTCATAAATCAAACATGTAGCATATAACTTCACATAATCTTTATGTTTAACCACTAATTCATGCACGACTACTCTTTTTCTTGAACTTAAACACATATTCATCAAATTCCATAACTTGAACATAAGTATACCTTCATGAGCTTATCTTTTTTCTAGCTTTAAAGCTTGCTAAAGCTTTATTCATCACTTTGATAGTCACTTTCTTCCATCTTGATCACTTTCTCTAGCAAATCTTTCATGGCTTCATCAAACCCTAGCTTTGCTTCTTCTTTCTCTCTTTCTCTCTTGAACTTTCGAATGAACCAAGTAAGAATGAATAAGCTAGCTTGATACATATAAATTATATACATATATAAGTTGGTCAAATTCCTCCAACAACTAACTCATATCAAGTTAGCTTAACTTTGCATGGTTAGGGATATTAAGGACATTTCACTTTACAAAATAAGGGCTTAATGGTCATTACATCACTCTAGGACACATATGTCATTTTTCAACTTGTCAAGGGCATCCTTGTCTTTATGCGCATATTCTAGGAAATTTAATCCAATATAATCATAACTTATTCATTTTTAATCCAATTCAAGTCCTTTTCGATCTAAATTCGTTTCCATAAACTTGAACTTTATTCTAGCATCAATTTATCCACAATTGGTTCGTCCCATACCACTTGTCACACTTCAACATACTAATTTCATTTATCATTTATAATAATTACCACAAATACCAATTTACATAATATTCCGTTCTTAATTATTTACAAACCCTTTTTGGTTCCTCATTCGAGAAATTTCCATTCCCGATATCTCAATATAATCGTTTTGCTCATTTTTCCATAAACCACTTCCTCGAGAAGCGAACCTCGACCGGATTACCAAAATCCATCGTCATTCAACCATTTACGCTCATAATATCATTATTTCGACTTTAACGTCCATTGACTTATTGATTTCACACTCATGTGCTAATTTTCAACATATAGACAATTTACATCCATTCTACTCACATTCGAGGATAATACCTTCCATTTCAACACATCATAAAACTAATTACCTCATTTTAACCAATAATATCAATTTAACCATAAAATCCTCATTTCCATTAATCTCTTCTTTCTATATTCAATTACATATATATTTACACATAATCAATCTATTATCTGTTGACACATCAAAGTGTCTTACCATAATTCCTTTCAAATTGCCTTAATATGGCATTACATTGATCCTTCATCTATGACCATTCATAATACCATTAAATCCTCCAAATTCATTTTCATAATAATTCCTTCATAACTCAAATCTCTTATACATTTTAAATAGCTAACTGATCCATAACATTTATAAACCCTTATTATACCAAGAGTCCCTCTTTAGACATCAACTTACATAGATCATTTATATCACATTGGTCATACAATAATTCACATTTAATCATTTCTTAAAACATTTTATCATCCAGCTAGGTTTTATCTCATAACCTTTATTTAATTCATCAAAATCCTCATTTGAAATTTTGTAAATTCCTAGGGTGTCACAGGATCTCCTCCCTAGGCTCACAGTTACCCAAATCACTGCACAACCATACCAAGGCAAATCTAACAGTACTAGACTTTATTCTTACATTACACAACTCAAAGATCACAACCCCAACACTACGAACTATTCATTACCACAATAAACTATATATCACCGTATGGATGTCATCGGGGCATTAGGAGGAAGTTACGTTCCGAAGGAACCCTCGCTAATAACCCCTAACCCATGGATCATCATCAATATAACAACATACTACATTACACAACCCAAACACAAGATTATACTAGCAATACAAACAATAAAATATCGAAGAAAACACCCTTTTCACCTTGCAAAATACCGACGAAAGTTTCTTATTTCACGAATCGGACAAAACCGCAAGAACACTTGACTAATTAGCAAAAGAAAATGGATTTATCACTTGAATCTATCAAGGACTCGAGCCTTTCTCTCTCCTCCCACATACTCTCTCTCTCTCTAAAACTTAATTTTCTCTCTTCTTCTCATCTCTCGGGTGGAAATGGCAATGTATAGCATTCCGCAGGGTTCCCTAGCCGCCCGCGCCGAATCCTCGGCTGCCGGGTTGTCTCCTCGAGCCGCGCACTGTCCTCTTTGTCGGTGGCCACAGGTGCACCTGCGACTGTCAGGCTTGCTTTTTTCGATTTTCGTGCCACGCGATCTTAAATCGCCAATTTCTGCTATATTATTTTGGAAGGCTGTTTCCTGATACATAAATCGTTTTTGTGCATGGTTTCCCGGGAGCGAGACCCTCTACTGCTATAAACGTAATGGTCATTTGCCGTCTTTGGCGATCACATCGGGCTTTGTCTAGATTGACCGTATGTCTCGCCTCAAATGAGTCGATTCTCGTTGTGCGTTTGGCAGCTTTGATCGTAAGCCGTGATGGTGACTTTGTGTTGGCGTCCACCTTTCCTTTTCGTATGTCGGGTCAAATGACGATTTTGCCCTCCTGTCAGGGTTAGTACACAAGTGCAAAATTTGGGTGTCTACTGTATGTTAAAACATCTCGCCGGGGCGAGATGTACAGTTCACAGAAAAAGAAAAGAAATTTAAGAGTCCAAAATATGACGTTTTGATACAGAATGATAAAGATGGATTATGTAAACCCTATATAGCTAAAGAATGACCAAAGTAAAGGGTGTTAAGATATAATAAGAAAATGATTGGCATAATATAACGTGCCTAAAGTTAAGCCAAATTATGATATGAGTTTTGAAAAATATCGGTAATGATTTAAGATGTATTATTAATTTACATAAGGTATAATACATCAAATGTTAAATAATTAGAAACGAATTGTCGTGTAATTTTGAGATAAGTTTGACAAGTTTTATTAAGTTTTATGATCCTATACTGATATATAAGTACTATGTTGACATATAAGGTTCGGACTAGCAACCTGAGGCAGGAAAGGATAGAAAAGCCAAGTGAAGCAGTAAAGGTTAAGAGTAAATAAATGCAGATCAGAGAAATTTTTCAGAATTAAGTTTACTAATTGTTCAACGTGAACTATGTGATAGTTGAAATATACACTTCGTACAACTATGTGTATTAACTGTTAAGTGGAATATGTGTCATTAAGCATAGCATGGTAAAGTAGAGGATGCATGGCGCATAAATATAAATTATAAGCATGAAAGGTGTTATCTGATTTACTTGTTGAGCCTATGTGCTCACTCTTGGTATGAACTAACATTTCAGGTAAAGTACAAAAAAGGTGGATGTTCTGGTTAAGCTAAGGTAAAGGAATGCGAATGTATGGATAAGAAAGAAACAAATTTGTTATATGTAATTTATGCAATGTGCAAGCAAGCCAGTTAAATGTAAAGTTATACAGATGCAAATGATGAAATATTTTGGTTTTAAATATTAAACCATGATTATAATAAGAATGAATGGTTCATAAATTCATAGGGATAGTAGTAAATGTAATTTATTTTTGAAAATGTTGTAAAAGAATAAGGCGAATGTATTATTTGGTAATTGAGTTTTATATGTAATAAACTCCTATCTATGATACAGATATTTATAAATAGATTCATGTATGTATATAGATACGATGTATGATGGTATGTAAACAGGATCAAATACGGAGTAGGCATGAGGTAAGCAGGGTTTTAAATATGATAGAGATATATGATGAATATATTCACAGGTGATGTTAAGTTGAATAACAAATTATACGATTATAAAATTGTAACAGACTAGGTCAAAGTTAATAAATGTTTGACCTAAGTTCTAATAAATGGTAAGTGAACGTTACGATCCTGAGATGGGTAAAGAATATAAGATAAATAAATAGATTTAAGGACTGCATTATGGTCAATTAATGTCTTTAAAGGTTAAAAGTTACGTTTAAATGCACGAAATCTTCGTTAAGATGATTGAGGATAATATAATTTGATTTTAGGATTAATAATTAATAAATCCAGAATTGAATGGATAGAATTTAGGAACGTTGGGGTTTTGGTGCGTTACAATTGGTATTAAAGCCATATAACGAAGATCCTCGAGCCTCTCGCTGGTGACGTCCTAAGAAAAGGGAATGCACCGAAGCCAGACTCTCTGTAGGGGACGCCTACAGTACAAGTGGCAAACTGATAGGTACTAATGTAAGGTATTGTCCCAAGAAAGGTTGAAAATCAGAGTGAAAGATAAACGTTACAGTTGGTATCAGAGCAGATAGGTTATAGACCTTAGGTAAGAGTACCTTAGGTTATGACCTTTGTGAGAAAGAAGGAAATAGTAAAGAAATGGACTCTAAAGGAATTGAGTTATAAAGAAATGAATTTTGAGAATTCAGGATTAAGAAATGATAAAAGATATCTTAAGATAAGATATTAAAAAGTAGTAAAAAGGGTTATGAGATCATAAATGATCAAAGATTAAGGGACTCTTGATGAGACGTGAATAGTAAGATATGAGTTAATGAAATTCATATCAAAGTAAGGAAAAGCTGAGTAAAGGAAAGTTAAGAAAATGTTAGGGTATGTGGGATATTTTTCATTGAGGACTCGTGATAGTGGTTGAGTTGTACACTTCCTTGTATGGGCGGGGATTTGTACTTGGTTTCACAACCACTTGACTTCCTATAATGATAATCAGTGGAGATCCAGCGTCCCAGTATTGGTTATGTATGTTGAGAAGATAATTATTTTCTCTATATGTACCTGATACATGGGAAGAGAGAAAGAGTAAGGTTAGTTGCGTGTTCTGAAAACCCAAGCGTATAGTAAGTTTGTGACTCATGATCGTGTGGTGGAGCCCCTCAATGAATGGGCGACTTTGGCCTGACTAGGATAAGCTCCTCAAACCATATGATTATGGTAAGTTCCTGAGCCTAAATGCATGGCAAGTTTGATGAACATGGGTGGGGATAAAAAAAAAAGTCATAAGTTGAGAGAAATAGTTTTCAGAGTTTGGCTAAGGACAAGGAAATAGGAAAGAAATAGATATGCTAAGGAAGAATATAATGAGTTAAAGGAAAGAAAGGAATGATGATTAGGATTGGGTAGGCAATCCACTCTTCTAGTTATGCTAGATCATCGAACTTTTGAAATGTGCTTATTCTCGAACATGGGTGCATTGAAAATGTTTTGTTCAAGTATCAAAAAGTTTTTAAAATTTTGAGATTCATGGTCTATGCCAATTGATTTAGCTAGACAAAGTTATTTGAAAACTTCAAAATATATTTATGAAATCATTGTCATACTATTAAATATGGTGTGTAATGATAAAATGGTGGAATTCTCAACGTATTTCTATAACGGTACGGTAATAAGATGTCTTGAATGACTGAATTCTCAACGTACTGCTAAGATAGTTCGGTATTATGAAGCATTTTAAAAGATTTTTCTTGGGTTCAAGTTTTAAGACAATGACAGTGAAAGTGAATTTTGAGAAATTTCAAGTTTGTACAGTATGAATGGTTTAGTGATGTGAGTCTGTGCCATTTATTTCATCTAGACCATTTTGCTAAAGAAATGAGTAAATGATTTTGAATCCATAAATGGGTAAAGGAAAATGTTTTTTTAAAAGTCTGAGGCAAACAACCTTGAAAAGGTGATATGATATATGGGTTGGTTAACGCGGTTCAACCTAAAAATGAAAAAGGGTACAATAGGCTGATCACCTAGCGTACTAATAGGCCAGGGAAGAAGAGTGGCATGGTTGCGTCGTAACTCATGTTCTTCGTATTTATGACACATGGATATTCTCAATCTCTGTGATTATTAATATTCTTAACGTGTTTATGGTCTTTGTGACCCCTCAGCAAAAGCAAAAGTTTGTTTTAAAGCAAAAATGTTTTATGTTTAAAGGAAAAGTTCGCTCCTATTTATTCATACTGCTTCATAGTTATTGAACAATTATGAAGATTCCTGAAAGACATTCCAATCTCCTGGAATAAATGATAGAAAAGGGTAAGATGGGTAGAGAGAGAATGTAAAGGTTAGTTAAAAAGCTAGTTAAGATGAAATGAATGCGAAGAGATGTGTATGTTACAAATGAGCAAGATATGAGTACACGGCAATTTCGAGGATGAATTTTTTTGAAGGAGGGGTGAATGTGACATCCCAAATTTTTATAGGATTTCTAAATGAGGATTTTGATTAATTTAGTAAAGGTTAGTAGATAAAACCTAGCTTGAATGACACAATGTCTTAAAGGTGATTAAATATGAATTATTATGTGATCAATGTGTTATAAATGACCTATGTGGTTGAAATGATATAGAAGGACTCTTGATGTAAATAAAGGTCTATAGAATGTATGAGGATCAGCTATTTATTAAAGTGTATTAGCGACGTAACAGATCATTAAATTATTATGAATATAAATTCTGATGGTTGAATGGCAATGTGATGGATTAAAGAGAAGGATAAATTGTAATGCCCACAATATGGTACCTTGAATAGAATTAATGTAAGACACAGTGTAGTGTCAACATGTGGTAGATTTAATATGTGTATATGTATATATGATTGAATATAGAAAGAAGAAGAGTTAAGTTAGAGAATTATGGAAATGAGGAAAACGTATGTAAATTAAGCTTTAGTTATGTATATTAATAACTAGCTTAATGAATAGGCTTGGAAAGGCGAGAGTATGAGAATGATGAGGTAAGTCAGTAATGTGTGATTGAATGTACAGAAAAGAATGAACAGTTTGACCTAATTAGTATATGAGGAATTGATTGAATGATAATGATTATGAAGTTCAATGTTTGTAGTGGATTAATAAATTCATATTAAATGATGGAATGATGTATGTTTATACGACGTGTAAGTACAGAATGTAATACCCCCGAGAATGAGTAGAAAGAATGTTGGATGCAAATATGGTGTAAATTAGCATATATGTGTGAAGTAAATAAGTGAAAGGACGTAAAAGATTGTAAAATGACTACACGAGCGTAAAAAGGATAAATGATAATGGATTTTGATAATTCAGCCGAGGTATGAGGTAAGTAGGGTTTTATATATGACAGAGATATATAATGAATATATTCATAAGTGATGTTAAGTTGAATCACAAATTATACAATTATGAAATTGTAATAGACTAGGTCACAGTTAATAAATGTTTGACCTAAGTTCTAATAAATGGTAAGTGAACGTTACGATCCTGAGAAAGGTAAAGAATGTAAAATAAATAAACAGATTTATGGACCGCATTATGGTTAGTTAATGTCTTTAAAGGTTAAAAGTTACGTTTTAACACACGAAATCGCCGTTAAGATGATTGAGGATAATAAATTTTATTTTAAGATTAATGATTATGAAATCTATAATTAAATTGATAGAATTAAGGAACGTTGGGGTTTCGGTGTGTTACAGTTGGTATCAAAGCCATATAACGAAGATCACCGAGCCTTTCGTTGGTGACGTCCTAGGAAAAGGGAATGCACTGAAGCCAGACTCTCCGTAGGGGATGCCTATAGTACAAGTGGCAAACTGATAGGTACCAATGTAAGGTGTTGTCCCAAGCAAGGTTGAAAAGTCGAGTGAAGGATAAATGTTACACTTTCTCTCTCTCTTTGGAACATAGTAGAATAAGCAAATGAGCCACCTCTTGCTCAAGACATAAAAGCTCTCTATTTATAGAACTCCTATGGACTTACTTAACATTTCCTAATCAATCAATGATAGTCAATTAGGAGCTTAATTCATGTTTACTATTACCTTGAATGACAACCTTGAATGACCTTCATGAATGACATCCATCACATAATTTATCAAGCAACCAATTGTGTTTAAAACACTCAACATCAAAGCTAGTTAAACACCCCATTGGGGCCCCACCTTGACCGGCCATTTAGCCTTTTTTTTATACCATTTTTGGTTTATTTTTATTCCAATTATACTTATATATCTACCCATCTATACACACACACACACACACACACACACACACACACACACACACACACATATATATATATATATATATATATATATATATATATATGACTAATACTTGGATTTATTTGGGCTACACAATGGATCACTAAATTAAGTTGATTTAGACTTTGAATTACCATTGATTGGGCTCAACCATTTACTTCATTTGGGATACTAATTCAAGCATTTCATTTATTAACATTGGACTCCTAGTATTTAAATCAATTGGGTTAACTATACTAACTTACAACACTTGGAATTGTACAGGTGTTGGGCTAGTAATTAAATTTAATTGGACTCATCATTTAATTAACACATTAGTTTAATTACATAATCCAATTAGACTTGCTATTTATAAGTCAATTGGACTACCTAATTGAGTTAGTTTATAAACTACTAACACTTAACATATCTGGGACCTATTTATTAAACCATAACACACATACATATAAGTACTACAACTTGATTCGATAAACTACCTCATAATCGTTCATTGGGTTTGTTATATAACTAACCACATAACCTATACATATAACCACATTGGGTTAACTTTAATAATTCATTTATTCCTTATTCCTCATTAATCATATAATTAATTCACTTGTTGATTATTAACTTCTTTTTTGTCATTCAAGGCCACCATCTAAGCTTTGTGATCTCATCATAAAAGTTCTTCTTCCATTTATAATTTATTCTTTAATTAATTCGAATAAATTTAATTAACTAACTTATCCCATCTCATCATACAACATCAATACATACATATCATTACACATCATATTTATTCATGAATATAAAACACATAAAATAAAAAAATTAGGTTCGTAATTTTCTCGGTCATTACATTCTCCCCTTCCTATAAAGATCATGTCCCCAGAATCATCACTAAAACTTACTAAGAATTTCTTATAATATTTTCTTTTCTTTTGTATTTGCATATCCGAATTGATTTTACGGACAATATTATACCAACCTGTGACTTTGATCCATAAATGGATAACATCTCCTAGTCATACCTATCAACTTGACACTTTATCTTAAGCATCCCCTACGAAGAATTTGGCTCCGGTGTATACACATGACAGATGTTACATATTCATACATGACCTTTATAATAATCAAGTACTCTAACTTTCTCCAAGTAATTCAAATTATTTAGTGAAATCGTCAGACTCAATTAAAGAGATAGTACCCGAATTTAATAATACTTAACAATTATATTATCAAACGGAATAATACCTGTCATTGCGTCTTGCACGGTCATATTAAACGTTCGCGCCATCGGCTGATTCCGTTGCACGGATCTTCCAATCATTAATCTATTGTTGCTACTATTAAAACCACTACCTCCACCACTTTCCTTCGTCGGACAATTCCTAATTTAATGGTCTGCGGATCCACATGCAAAACATCCTACTCTCTTCTTCAAGTTGGGACAACTAGGAGCGACGTGCCCCTCATGTCCGCAATTGTAACACACATTCGTATCCTTTAAACACTCCCCCATGTGTTCCTTCTCGCACTTGCTACATTTTTTTCCATTCTTCTGATCATCTCCCTGAGTATTTTTCGAGCTTCTATTATTATTCCACCTGCGTTTGTTTGAATTGCTGCTACCACTGTTACTATTCTTATTTACACCTTCGCTTCTCTTTTTGTTTCTCTCTTGGTTATACTTAGATAACGCCTCATTTCCTCCTTCAGTTATGATTGACTTCTCTAGTAGAGTTGAGAATGAGTCAATCTGTAGCACTGTCACCTTGTTAAATATCCAAAGTTTTAAACCATTCTCAAATCTTCTGGTCTTGCGTTCCTCCGTGTCCACCGATGTGGAATGAACCTGGCCAACTCATTAAATTTTGCCACATACTCGAGTACCGATATATTCTCTTGCTTCAGTTCTAGAAATTTAACCTCTATTCTACTCTTCATACTTTTTGGAAAGTAGTTCTCATCAAATATCCCCCTAAACCTTGCACATGACACGACACCATCTCTAGCCCTATTCTGATTGGCTTCCCACCAGAAATTAGCCTTTTCCTTTATCATGTAAGTAGAAAAAATAGTCTTTTACTCCTCCGCCACTCTTACAATAACAAATGCCTTCTCTATCTCCTTTATCCATGATTGGGTTTTGATTGGGTCTGTTGTTCCCCTAAACTCCACCGGTCCGACTGCTTTGAAGTCTTTGAAATGGGCCAACTGATTCGATGGTGGTGGCGGATTTCCTATCACTGGATGTCGATTTTGCATTACCTCTACTAGCATATTGACAAAGTTCTGCATTGGGTCTACATTATGTCCTCCTTCGTCGTTATTAACTGACTCTTCAGGAGTTGATGGCAAGGGTTAATTTCTTCTACGTGGCGACATTGTCTGCTAAATTAAAATTTTATTTTATTATTTTGTCTTTATTTCCCTTAACTTATATTATTTTTAAGGCATTAAATTTTCTAATGCATATTTTAATTACATCAAACACGTATATGTAGTATACTTATATTCATATGGGAAATAGTATTCACATACCTTACAATCCTGAAGCATATTGCTAAAATATATATATCCCACAAAGACCATAAAAGTCGGGATTACACAACAACATATCCCTTGATTGAGCAAAAGTTTGGATTCACCTATATCTACATACATAGATAATAAAAACATATAACTACTAAATTACTAGTGAAGCATGCCATTCTTTTTGGTTGTCTCAATACTTCTCTTCTCCACTCCCATCATCTTCAAGTGTGTTTAGTCTGACCCTTCATAGGGCGGTTCTTAATATAATGACCCAGTTCATGACAGTTAAAACACCCTCCCTTCTTTGGATTAGGGCAATTAGGATAAATATGTCCTTCTTGCTTGTAGTTATAACATATCCCTTTTCCCTTTAAGCACAGTCCCATGTGCTTCTTACCGTATTTAGAACAAGAAGATGCCTTTATCTTCTTTGACTGGCTTCCTTAAGGTTTATATTTGTCATTCTTCCATTTCCTTTTAAAGTTTCTACTACTTTTGCTACTATCTTCTTTAGTTTGAGTTTCTTTTAGCTTTATTGATTGATTAACATTTACTTCTTTTATTGGAGTGGTCTCTTTTTTGATCCTCTTACTCTCTATCAGACTTTTCTTACACTCATTAATACCTTCTTCATAGGACTTTACTATTAACTTCACCAATTATTGGAAGGGATCTTGATGTAGTTCCCTAAGTTCAATCCTTGCCTCTTCTACTTCTTGTTGTGCTCGCTTTCTATTTCGAGGCGGCATCCTAAAACAAAACAAACACAAAACAGTTTAATTCCTTCTTTACTTTACTTCAAGTATAAGTTATTATTAACTTATATTTTAATCATCATCTTTTACTCATTTATTCTTGCTTCGTTTATCTCAATATTCTTTAATAGAATTTAGTCATCACAAACACATTTTATAACTATTTTATATTAATATGCTTCTCATAATATATTACACATCTAATAACATTATGCTAACCCGTTCGCCTACATTCCCTAATACATAGGGTTACATTAACATACCACATACCACAAAGTTTGGAATAAACAAAAGTTATCCCACATGCTACACAAAAGTTAGAAATTTCCTAACTCTTTTCTTATATATATCATATCACATCTTACATACATTAATAACTATCGATATAATTATAGTCACAACATCACGGTTTCATTTCTTCATTCGGACCAACTGTTTGCTCTTCTTCTTTAACTCTTCCTTTAGAATTCTTCCCTTTTTCTTCAACTCTCACACTTTACTCTTCAATATAGCCATTCTAGCTATCAAACCTCTCCTATTGAGCATAATGAAAGCACTCAATTCTGCCAAATCTTCGTCAGATCCTTCCTCAGAAAATACAACATCAGCAACTACATCGTCTATCAACACATCCCTCTCATTTACACCTACTGAGGCTGCCATGACCTCATGCTCAAGTGCTACTACCATTCCTTTTCAGATGATGGGAACATCTCTAAGTCCACCTTCTTAAGACATTCTAGAATTACCAACATCAATAAACACAATTGTATTAATATCTTACGCGAAAACATTTTTATCACATTGCACAAAACTTTTTCCTACTTGATGAATTTCCACAATTCATCTCCTATACTATATAATACCCCAGATATTTACAAGATTTATAGATAAAATCTTAAATGATTAATTAAAGTTTAAGGTTTAAAACCTAGAGTTAAAAAGGTGAGATGTGTAGAAAATGAGTAAACAATTTTTTTAACCTAATTTATTTGTTAGGAATTAAATGTGAGAATATTATAAGGATACATGTGGAGAATTTTTAAGAAAATAAATTCAATTAAGAAGTGAAGGTGGTTATATTGATAAGTATATATATACCTAAAGTGTGTTTGTTAGCCAAATAAGAAGAGGAGTAAATTAATACTCAACAAAACTAATAAATTAATTAGTATTACTATAGAGTAAGAAGGAATTCTGTGAAATATAATTAATTAGGTTAATTATATTAGTTATGAGTTAAAGTTATAGAAAATCTAGAATGATTGCATAGGATGGAAATAATAAGAAGTTAATTACTTAAGTAATTAACTTAATTATCAAATTATAATATAGAGTCCAAAAATAAATTTAAAACAAGCCCAATATTTTAATTGTTGTAAGTCTTGTTGGTAATTATAAGGAGGTCCAAATAAATTTAAGGATTTATCCTCATGAAGAGTTCAAGTAATTTAATTACTACTAATGGACTAGCCTAAAAGGATTATATGTGTTAGCCCAATATAAGAATATTTGCATAAAGGCGTGTAATTAAATAATAAACTCAAGTATTATGTTAATTGATAAATAATATAAGTCTAATTAAATTATGTTGGCAAGTATTGTATGTAATGATGTGGAATTCCAATTGAATTAATTACCTAGCCCAAGTTATGAAAGATGTGTGAGTTGTGTTGGGTAGCCCAAGTAATTTAAATAAGAGGGCCCAATGAAAGGTAAACTATGTAGCTAAACATTTAAAAGTCAACTGTTGGAAAAATAAATTTCAAGTATTGTTGAGTGTAGAGAATTAACTAATGTATGGTTAATTGAATAACCCTAGTTGGTAGGCAAGAGAGGGCATTAACCAAATATTAGTTAATTGCTAAGTGAATGAATGTGACAATGAGAATTAGCTATAGATGAGTTAATTGGGTAACCCTAGGTAGTAAATAAATTAAAGATTTAACTATGCATGAGCTAGTTGTAGGAAGAATATTATAGATACAATTATGTATGTATATAATTTACCAAGATAGAATTGGTAGGTAACCATGAGTTGGATGTTGTAAAGAATTAACCATACATTGGCTAATTGATGAAAAATGATAAAATAAGTATATTTATTTATATGATGACTTAAGACCATGGTTGGGTGTGTGGACCAACCTAGGTCATTTGAAAGTATAGAGTTAACCACATCGTGGTTAATTGTTAGGAGATATATAAATATGTATAGATAAATAAGATGAGCTTTAACTAAGGTTGGGTATTGAGTGACCAAGGTTAAGTGTTGGTGATATGTTGCTTAGTTTGCACTTCACCATTTATGTTGCTTGTGTTCAAATTGATATGTGACATTTTAAAAGTCAAATGATGGTCAAATATGAGAAAAATGCAAGTATTATGCAAGTATAGGTGAATGTGTATACATATATTGGTGTGTGTATATATATATATATATATATATATATATATATATATATATATATAAAGTCAAATTGGTGTAATATAAAAGAAAATTCTGAATTTTGGGGCCCACATGGATGTGAAGCTTGCTTGTTGGATGATTTTTTAGTGCAAAGTAGTTCAAACAACCCCTAACCACCCTAGTCATTCATGTGGTCATTCAAAATGTCTATCAAGTGGTCATTCATGTAATAGTAAGCAAGATTAGAGCCTTAATTTCACCAATGCTAGTTGATTAAGAAGTTAATCATATGTTCCTAGAGTTCTATACACCAACACATGTGCAATGTCGGTCATTTCTATTCTTGCTATTATTTTTAGAGAGAGAAAGAAATTCCTGAAAGTAATATGCCCTCAAGCCAATCACATTTGATGTGATAAGCATATACTTTGTAATCTTGTTCGTTTATTAATAAAAGAATCAAGGCATTTCTTTATTCATGATTAATTACTTGAATTAATCAAATGGATAAACTCATAGTTTTCGAGCAATGCTTTTAGAACCATGATGAGGATCATGCTAATGAGATCTAAATTCAAGATAGCTCAAAACTAAAATTGTTCCTAATCGTTGGATCACTAAAATGGGGATTAGTGAATCCGGATAGATTAGTACATACTATCCTTGCTCTTATGAAGAGAATGATTGATCTCATAATCATTTGTGTAGAGACACTAAAGTAAGTATGTAGGTGCTTATTAGAGAATAAGTTCACTGAACGTGACTCGCTCAAGGAACACCTAATGGAGTCTTACTTGCCTGTCAATAGGAGTTTCTTTTGTGATAGTAGTACAAGTGATCCTTGGACTTGAGATCATCATAGTATCTTGTGTATGATGAATTATGTTTTGACATATTCCTTAAAACCTTTAGGGTGTATCAAAGGGTATGATCGGATGTAATAAGTTATATATGGAGATAGGTGAATGATCAATAAAGAATCTACCACTTCTAGTAAAAGAAGAGAATGTCCTATGCGATTCGATAAATGACAACTCAGTAGTCCTTGGCCAAGGCAGAATGAAAATTAGAAAGTAGTTTCTAATTTACATTAATTAGAGTTATTCATTTAAAGATCGAAATGCATATAATCAAATAAAATAAGGCTTGACAGTAATACCATGTCTTATATTTGATTGGGACGTTGTGAGGTAGAAGGATTGAATTGTACGGTAACTATGTTGAAATCTATATTATCTGAAAAGTCGTTGATCGCTAAGGGGGCTTACCCTTATTATGGAATAAATATTATTTATTTAAATGAATTAAATAGTTTAATTTATTTATATAAATAAGATTAGAATAGTTCTAATTAATTTATTCTATAACCGGTTTAATATGGAGAACCTAAAGGGTCACACCGCAAAAGGAAAATAATTATTTAAGAAGTAAATGGCATAATTGTAATAATGAATTAAGTATATTTAATTTATACTATGAGGATAAAATAAATTAAATAGCTTAATATTTATTATTTAGTATTTTGGAAATACTAATTATAAATTAATAAGAGGTGTCTTATTATTATTATTACTATTATCATTATTATTTAGTTCCTAAATGGTTTAGGAATTAATTAATAAGAGTACTCCCATAATTAATAATTAAGTTCCTAAATAATTTAGGAATTATAATTATTCTATTAAATCAATTAAGTTCCTAATTAGATTAGGAGTTTAATTAAAAACCCTATTCCTAAAGGTGTTAGGAGGGTTTACTAAATCTATAAATAAGAGAAGTCTTATTATGGATTAAGGTTACACACATACACTTCCATAAGTTTATGGGAGAGTACTCACATATTCTCTAGAGAGAGAAAACTAAGGTTTGCCATCACCCACTTCTTGAATTATTGTTATTCCTTGGTGGATCACCTCTAGAGGCCAAACACTTGGGTGGCTAACATTGATCATTGGAATCTAATCGGTGAAATTCAAGGAGAACGCGAAGGATTTGGAGGTGAACTTGTACCCGTTGAAGCTTTGAGTTTTACAAGGGTATATCTCTAACTTCTTCTTTATTAATTAATAGTTGCGCATAAAGGTCGATCCTGAATTATGGTTTGTAAATTTTTAAATTTGATTTTACCATGCTTCTGCTATTTTGTGCAATTTGATTGCGTCTATGAATATTACAAACCAACAGTGGCATCAGAGCCAAACTTTATGCGAATTATTAATTGTTTTGATTTCATATGTGTATGGGTATGTGTTTGGAACAATTTATTGGGCATAATTTATTGTATAAAATTATTATTTTTTTTAATATCGAAATTGGTTACTAAAATTTGTTACTGAGATAAACCATACTGCCGCGCGGATTTGGTGGGTTTAGTAAAGCACACATGTTTCGGTAATTGAAGCAGCCCACAGTTTTGGATTACATATATATGATATATATTGGTTGTCCCAAAAACAAAGTCACGGATGTAGTGAATGACAAACAACCGCTGATTTCGGATTTAGTATATATATATATATATATATATATATATATATATATATATATATATATATATATATATATATATATATATATATTCCAAAAGCATATAGGAATATACATATGTGTTAAAAGATTGATAATGCAGCCGCCGGTTTTCGTATTAATAATATATATATATATATATATATATTATTAATAAAGCTTCCGATTTTGGAATTCAAAGCAGCAACATGTTTCGGTAAAGCATAAAAGGCAACTGCTACCCATCTTTCGGTTTTGTAATATATATATATATATATATATATACTACCGAATATATATATTATCATTACCGTATAGCTAGAATTTATATATTATTAATATATATGATATATTTATAATATATATTAATTTATCAAACAGTTTGATAATTTTATACAGATTTTAAAATTTCAAAATAAAAGAGTTTATTTTGGGTAATTTTAAAATAATAAAAATAAATAGTTTATTTTTAAATAATTTTATAATTAAAATAAAAGGTTTATTTTAAACATGAAATTGGATTTCATGCAACTTTAAATTGCCCATTAAATAATACCAATACATATATGGAATGCTTTATTTAATTCATGCGATGAATATTATTTATTGATATATATATGTTGATATATATGATAATAAATAGGATTAATTATGGACTATTTGACCAATGTGATTGGATTTAATTTTAAATGGATGCATGAATGAATGAGTTTTATAAATGGGGTCTGCGTACCTCGTCTTTCTAATTTTTTCTTATGTATAATTCTATCTCCCTCCTATGTACTTCCCCTTAACTGTTGATCAAGGTTTCTTATTTATTATAAATAATTTGTAATAGGATTAGTTAGAATTATTTTGAAGAATTGGAGTCAAGGAGCAAGGAGCGCATGAAGACCCGTTTGTAATGGAGCCCGAATTTAAATGTAATAGTTATATTTAATTTAATTTATTCTTGCACCCTAGGTTTGACCTTTTGGTTCACTTGGTGGCTCTAGTGAACCAAATTAGAATAAAAGTCCATAATCAATCCAAGTAGAATATAGTATTCTATATGTGCATGTTAATTATATATATTATATATTATCCAAACATGTTTCGCATGTTAAATAATATGACGCGTATTTTATATATATATGTGCATGCGCGCTAAACAAGATGAGACAATTAATATTAACAAACCCCTCAAGATGTAGAATAAATATTATTTATAAAATGAATTAAAATGTTTAATTCATGAATTAAAATGAGTTTAATTCAATTAAATAAAATTAGAATGGTTCTAATTTATTTATTCTACTACTAAAATATTAAGTTGTAACGTTCAAAGATATTTGGAACATCGAACGTCACCTTCTAGCATGATAAAACGATAGAGTATCAAATAATCAATATACGTTTGTTGTGCACACACAAGGCTTATATCGATCATTTGAGATGTTGTTTTATCACATTTGATGCTTATAAGGAATTGAACATTACTGTTTTGTTGTGCACACACAAGGGCAGTATTTTTCTCTTCACTTATATGGAAGTGCTAGTTCTGACTTAACTTAGATAATTTTGATTTGGATGTGCACACACATGATCATAATAATCTAAGAGGCAAAATACAAGGAGTTACATGTTGATGTAATTGACAAAAGTTGTCTGCCTATTTATTTATATATAGTTTGTTGTGCACACACAAGGCTGTATACATTTGAAATAGGATCCTTATCTCACTAGCAAATCTTTAATTAGATTTGTCGAACTATAATGAAGAGGGTAATATAGTTTGATGAAAATAGTGGGAGACACTATTTTAAATAAAGACCTAATTAACTTGGTGATTAATAAAATGAATGCATGTTAATGTTGTTATTAATTCACTTAAAGAATATTGCTATGTTTAATTCACTAATACTGCATAGCATATTAGATGCTAACAATTAATCGAACCGAATTGTTCGGATTGATTAAACAAATTTGAGAATAGTTCTCAATTCTAAAAAACTAGCAAAATGTCCTAAATTTGTCTATCACTGCAAATGTTGCAGACTAAGCCTATGAGGAAGATATTGTTATTTTAAGAAATGGCAAGATGATGCAAAGGTGGCTCAATGCATCATGCTCGCATCCATAAGTATCGAGTTACAGCGTCAACACGAGAAAATGGATGCACCTACTATATTGTTGCACATTAAATAGTTGTTTGGTGAGCAAAGTAGGTCAACTAGATATAAGATATCTAATGAGCTCTTCCAATCTATAATAACCAATGGCACTACAGTAAAGACACGTATCCTAAAGATGATTAATTTGATTGATCAATTAGGACACCTAGGTTTTGTCAAAGATGGAGAGTTGAGTCAAGATTCATTCTTGCAGTCACTCGCTGACTCCCTTTCACAAATTGTTGTGAACTTTAACATTAATAAGCTTGAAGTCAGTTTACCTGATTTGCTTAAATATGTTGAATAAGTTGAGAGTCACTTTCCTTCCAAGAAAGACCAAGTCTTACTAGTAGATGAATCTTCTAAGTTGAAGAAGATGGCCAAAGGTGTTTTTGAGGAGTCAGAAAAGATAGAAGGCAAAAGAAAGGCTAAACAAAGGACATAAATAAAAGTGATCCAGAGGGCAAATGAGTTTGCTTTCATTGCGATAAGCTGGGACACTGGAAGAGGAACTGCAAGAAGTATCTTGTAGTAGTTAAGCAGAAGAAACTTAGTGAAGCTTCAACTGCAGATATAGATTTGTTCATAATGAAGTAGAACTTTCTATAAGTCAAGTTTCTACTTAGGTATTAGATACTGGCTGGTGGTCTCGAATATGCAAACCGTTGCAGAGACTAAGCAGAAGTAGAAGGCTGAACTAAAGATAAGTAATCCTATGCGTGGGAAATGGAGCAAAAGGTTGTTGCATTAATCACAGGAACTTACAGTTTAGCATTGCCTACGGGCAAATCCATTTAGTTAGTAAGATGTTACTATGTTGATTACTTGATGGATTTTGTAACCTTGACTTACATGAAAATATTTCAAAATTGAACAAACTAAAGGCAAAGAGATGATATGGATCATACCTTCTTGCAATACTGTTAACTCGGTCATGTTAATGAAACAAGACTAAACAAGTTGTATAAAGATAGGATTTTAGAGCTTTTTGATTATGAATCAAATACAACTTGTGAATCTTGTATCATGGAAAATATGACTAAATCTTCATTTAGTAGACATGGAGAGCGAGTTACGGAGTTGTTAGAGATGGTACACACAGTCGTGTGTGGGACCTATGACAACAAATGCAAGAGGAGGGTATTCATTCATTACTTTCACTGATGATTCTAGATTTCGATATATGTATTTGATGAAATACAAATCCGAATCGTTTGAAACGTTCAAAGAATTCAAAAAGTGAAGTATAGAAACTAAAGGCCAAAAGTATTAAAGTTCTTCGATTAGATCGAGAAGGGAATACTTAAGCAATAAGTTTCTAGATCATCTTAAGCGAAATGGTATTCTCACATAATGGACATGGTGATGATCCATGATGAGTTATACCAATCTTCCAGTATCATTCTAGGGTTATACCTTAGAAACGATCGCATATCTACTAAATTAGATACCTTCTTATTTCCTCCTCAAGACTTCATATGAGTCATGGATAGGGAGGAAACCAAGTCTTAAGTATGTTAAGATTTGGATTGTCCAGCTTATGTCAAAAAGTTTGACAGTGATAAGCTTGGGACAAGATCTGATAAGTGTAAACTTGTGGGATATCCTAAAGAAAGTTTAGGGTATCACTTCTATAATCCGACTAACTAAAAGGTGTTTGTTGAAACACGCTGCCTTATAAGAAAAGAAGTTTTTCCTTAAAGGGTTAGTGGGAGTAAAATAGATCTTGAAGAAGTTCAAGAACCACAAAACACTACAGATTAAGTGAAGGAATCTGTATAAGTAAATAAACCTATTGTACCACAACCAAGTCGTAAATATGGTTTAGTACCGAAGATACCTGCATGGTATGGATTCATCATAGATGATGATGATGAGGTACGCATCATAGTAGATGATGATCCAGTTACATACGATGAGGTATGAGTATTAGATACTCACGAGAAATGACTGATGATCATAAAATCCGAAATGAGTTTTTGGAGAAAGACTAAAGCAGATGGCTAGGTGTAAACCTATAAGACCTGACTAGTGGTAAAAGATTTCAAATAAGGTCAATGAGTTGACTATAATGAAACTTTTCACTAGTGAAAATGCATATATCAATTTGGATTTTATTTGCAGTTATAACTTATTATACAAAATGATGTATGTATGATACAATCAAGAGGATTTGTCTCCATATAGATGGAGTAAATCAAGTATGTAAATTACAACGATCCAATTATGAATTGGAGCAAATTTCTCAAAGATGGAACATCCGTTTTGATAAGATAATCAAAAGAGTTTGATTTTATCAAAGACGAGGATGAACCAAGTGTGTACAAAGGTTAGTGGGAGCACTGTAACATTCCTAGTATTATATGGTGATATAATGCTGATAAGGAATGACATACCAATGCTACAATCAGTAAAGATGTGGTTGTCTAAAAACTTCTCTGTGAAGGACTTGGGAGAAACATCCTATATTTTGGGGATAAAAATCTATAGAGATAGGTCTAAAAGGATGCTTAACTTATCCCAAGGAACGTACATTGATTTTATGCTAAAGAAGTTTAGCATGAAAGATTCCAAGAAAGGGCTCATGCCGATGAGTTCTGGAATACATCTCTCGAATAAGCAGGCCCTAAAGACGCCTGAAGAGAGAGACCGTATAAGTAAGACTCCTTATGCCTCAGCAATAGGATCTATCATGTACGGGATGATATATACTTGACCTGATATTGCTTATGCATGATAAGCAGATATCAGTTCATTTCTGGAGAAGAATATTAGAAAAGAGTTTCTAATGATGGGTCTGATATCAAATTAGAGGGTTTAACAAACTCAAGTTTGTTCAGACTAACCAAGATAACAACATATCCGTTTCAGGTAATATGGTTACCGTGAACGGTGCTGCAGTGAGTTGGAAAAGTTCCAAACAACAAATAGTTGCTGATTTAGTGACAAAGACATAGTAAATAACTATTAGTGAAGCTGCAAAGATGATTGTTTGGTTAAACAAGTTCATTACAGAACTTATAATGGTTCCTAACATTAAAGGAGTTTAATTCGCTAAGGAACCTAGGTCTCATCTGAAATCCAAATATGTGTTGCGGCACTTTTATATGATTAGATGAGTCATTAAAAAGGAGACGACACCATAAAGATGGCAAGCTCTTAGAACAACATTACAGATCCATTAACTAAAACATTTACTAAGCAATTTGTACGCCACTTAGAGAAGAATGGTATAGGGATACCAAAGGGCGATTGGCTTTAGTGCAAGTGGGAGATTGAAAGTAATATGCCCTCAAGCCAATCACATTTGATGTGATAAGCATATACTTTGTAATCTTGTTCGTTTATTAATAAAAGAATCAAGGCATTTCTTTATTCATGATTAATTACTTGAATTAATCAAATGGATAAACCCATAGTTTTCGAGCAATGCTTTTAGAACCATGATGAGGATCATGCTAATGAGATCTAAATTCAAGATAGCTCAAAACTAAAATTGTTCCTAATCGTTGGATCACTAAAATGGGGATTAGTGAATCCGGATAGATTAATACATACTATCCTTGCTCTTATGAAGAGAATTATTGATCTCATAATCATTTGTGTATATACACTAAAGTAAGTATGTAGGTGCTTATTAGAGAATAAGTTCACTGAACGTGACTCGCTCAAGGAACACCTAATGGAGTCTTACTTGCCTGTCAATAGGAGTTCCTTTTGTGATAGTAGTACAAGTGATCCTTGGACTTGAGATCATCATAGTATCTTGTGTATGATGAATTATGTTTTGACATATTCCTTAAAACCTTTAGGGTGTATCAAAGGGTATGATCGGATGTAATAAGTTATATATGGAGATAGGTGAATGATCAACAAAGAATCTACCACTTCTAGTAAAAGAAGAGAATGTCCTATGCGATTCGATAAATGACAACTCAGTAGTCCTTGGCCAAGGCAGAATGAAAATTAGAAAGTAGTTTCTAATTTACATTAATTAGAGTTATTCATTTAAGGATCGAAATGCATATAATCAAATAAAATAAGGCTTGACAGTAATACCATGTCTTATATTTGATTGGGACGTTGTGAGGTAGAAGGATTGAATTGTACGGTAACTATTCGCTGAATAGGTTCTTTTGTGATTAAATGTTGAAATCTATATTATCTGAAAAGTCGTTGATCGCTAAGGGGGCTTACCCTTATTATGGAATAAATATTATTTATTTAAATGAATTAAATAGTTTAATTTATTTATATAAATAAGATTAGAATAGTTCTAATTAATTTATTCTATAACCGGTTTAATATGGAGAACCTAAAGGGTCACACCGCAAAAGGAAAATAATTATTTAAGAAGTAAATGGCATAATTGTAATAATGAATTAAGTATATTTAATTTATACTATGAGGATAAAATAAATTAAATAGCTTAATATTTATTATTTAGTATTTTGGAAATACTAATTATAAATTAATAAGAGGTGTCTTATTATTATTATTACTATTATCATTATTATTTAGTTCCTAAATGGTTTAGGAATTAATTAATAAGAGTACTCCCATAATTAATAATTAAGTTCCTAAATAATTTAGGAATTATAATTATTCTATTAAATCAATTAAGTTCCTAATTAGATTAGGAGTTTAATTAAAAACCCTATTCCTAAAGGTGTTAGGAGGGTTTACTAAATCTATAAATAAGAGAAGTCTTATTATGGATTAAGGTTACACACATACACTTCCATAAGTTTATGGGAGAGTACTCACATATTCTCTAGAGAGAGAAAACTAAGGTTTGCCATCACCCACTTCTTGAATTATTGTTATTCCTTGGTGGATCACCTCTAGAGGCCAAACACTTGGGTGGCTAACATTGATCATTGGAATCTAATCGGTGAAATTCAAGGAGAACGCGAAGGATTTGGAGGTGAACTTGTACCCGTTGAAGCTTTGAGTTTTACAAGGGTATATCTCTAACTTCTTCTTTATTAATTAATAGTTGCGCATAAAGGTCGATCCTGAATTATGGTTTGTAAATTTTTAAATTTGATTTTACCATGCTTCTGCTATTTTGTGCAATTTGATTGCGTCTATGAAT
The DNA here is from genome assembly GCA_947179155.2 of Hedera helix. NCBI lineage: Eukaryota > Viridiplantae > Streptophyta > Magnoliopsida > Apiales > Araliaceae > Hedera > Hedera helix. The sequence continues at coordinate 9,980,483 of OX359287.1, forward strand.
ATTACAAACCAACAGTGGCATCAGAGCCAAACTTTATGCGAATTATTAATTGTTTTGATTTCATATGTGTATGGGTATGTGTTTGGAATAATTTATTGGGCATAATTTATTGTATAAAATTATTTTTTTTTTTAATATCGAAATTGGTTACTAAAATTTGTTACTGAGATAAACCATACTGCCGCGCGGATTTGGTGGGTTTAGTAAAGCACACATGTTTCGGTAATTGAAGCAGCCCACAGTTTTGGATTACATATATATGATATATATTGGTTGTCCCAAAAACAAAGTCACGGATGTAGTGAATGACAAACAACCGCTGATTTCGGATTTAGTATATATATATATATTCCAAAAGCATATAGGAATATACATATGTGTTAAAAGATTGATAATGCAGCCGCCGGTTTTCGTATTAATAATATATATATATATATATATATTATTAATAAAGCTTCCGATTTTGGAATTCAAAGCAGCAACATGTTTCGGTAAAGCATAAAAGGCAACTGCTACCCATCTTTCGGTTTTGTAATATATATATATATATATATATATATATATATACTACCGAATATATATATTATCATTACCGTATAGCTAGAATTTATATATTATTAATATATATGATATATTTATAATATATATTAATTTATCAAACAGTTTGTTAATTTTATACAGATTTTAAAATTTCAAAATAAAAGAGTTTATTTTGGGTAATTTTAAAATAATAAAAATAAATAGTTTATTTTTAAATAATTTTATAATTAAAATAAAAGGTTTATTTTAAACATGAAATTGGATTTCATGCAACTTTAAATTGCCCATTAAATAATACCAATACATATATGGAATGCTTTATTTAATTCATGCGATGAATATTATTTATTGATATATATATGTTGATATATATGATAATAAATGGGATTAATTATGGACTATTTGACCAATGTGATTGGATTTAATTTTAAATGGATGCATGAATGAATGAGTTTTATAAATGGGGTCTGCGTACCTCGTCTTTCTAATTTTTTCTTATGTATAATTCTATCTCCCTCCTATGTACTTCCCCTTAACTGTTGATCAAGGTTTCTTATTTATTATAAATAATTTGTAATAGGATTAGTTAGAATTATTTTGAAGAATTGGAGTCAAGGAGCAAGGAGCGCATGAAGACCCGTTTGTAATGGAGCCCGAATTTAAATGTAATAGTTATATTTAATTTAATTTATTCTTGCACCCTAGGTTTGACCTTTTGGTTCACTTGGTGGCTCTAGTGAACCAAATTAGAATAAAAGTTCATAATCAATCCAAGTAGAATATAGTATTCTATATGTGCATGTTAATTATATATATTATATATTATCCAAACATGCTTCGCATGTTAAATAATATGACGCGTATTTTATATATATATGTGCATGCGCGCTAAACAAGATGAGACAATTAATATTAACAAACCCCTCAAGATGTAGAATAAATATTATTTATAAAATGAATTAAAATGTTTAATTCATGAATTAAAATGAGTTTAATTCAATTAAATAAAATTAGAATGGTTCTAATTTATTTATTCTACTACTAAAATATTAAGTTGTAACGTTCAAAGATATTTGGAACATCGAACGTCACCTTCTAGCATGATAAAACGATAGAGTATCAAATAATCAATATACGTTTGTTGTGCACACACAAGGCTTATATCGATCATTTGAGATGTTGTTTTATCACATTTGATGCTTATAAGGAATTGAACATTACTGTTTTGTTGTGCACACACAAGGACAGTATTTTTCTCTTCACTTATATGGAAGTGCTAGGTCTGACTTAACTTAGATAATTTTGATTTGGATGTGCACACACATGATCATAATAATCTAAGAGGCAAAATACAAGGAGTTACATGTTGATGTAATTGTTAGAGTTTATGCCCTAGAGGCTAATTATTTGATGTAATTGCTTAACATTTTTGATATTATATTTGATTGAATAAATGGATTATTTTATTATGATTTCATTTACTGCGTTAAATAAATGTTAACGTAATAAAAGCCCTTAGAATAATGATACGAATTATATACCTTTAAGTATGTGACTTGAACATGAGATTATATAATTATAATTAGTATCATTACTCTTAAATGTCTCTAGTCGAGTATCATTGTTAATGGGACAACAATGATGCATTGAGACTAGTATGTGGATTGACTGATGGCCAAATCTCATTGGTCATAAATATATGAGATATTTGAGTCAATGCATAGGTACATGTTAGAGAACAATGTACTGGACTGACCCACCATAAGAATTCTACATGGAGCATTATGCAAAGTGTCATAAGAAATTCTTATAGTGACAATGATGTAATGATCCTCCGACCTGAAGTCACTATATTATTACACGAGAATTTATGTACTTTGATATCATCAAATGTCACCTTTAATAGGGTGGACAATAAAGGTGATCATTGGGTACATCATGAATCGTGTGAGGAATATGAGTGATCTAGATGGAATTTAACCCTCCTATATATTAGGAGTGATATCCATAGGCCTCTTGATTGAGTAGGACTATGAAATGCATGGCCATGCTCAAATATTGATTTGTTTAATATAGTCTACTCATTGATCAAGAAAACTCAGATTAAATTATGAAGAGTATGACACATTCCATGCCTCGAGTTTAATCTAGGATATAAGGTTAAAAGGATTAAATTACATTGAAACATTGGTCACGAAAAGGTTGTATCGAATCACCGATCTTATTATTATTTGGGTAGCAGTGATGCATTGCTAGATGCCGCTCACTGTTTATAATTTTATAATATGATTTTAAAATTATTGCCAACATAATAATAACCTATAGGGTCACACACTTAGAACGTAATTAAAAGGGAATTAATTTAAATTGTAAGTATTTTAAATATGTCAATATGATTGATAGTATTTAGAAATTACGAATTTAAATTAATAGGATAATTTGTATATATGTATATTAATTAAGTAAGACTTAATTAAAATATAATATATATAAATTCGGATTTTATTTTTCTATTTATTTTAGGTTTTAGTTAATTCCTATTAACTACTATATATATGATATATCAGTAGTCTAAAAGTCACGTAAGGAAAAACTAAAACCCTAGCCGCTTTCAGAAAGAGGCTAGAGAGAAAAATAGGTTAGAAATCCTGATCTTGGTGGCTAGTACCGCAGATCCCTTTCGCTGCAGATCATGTGACGGTTCGCGGATCGTTCGTGTGGATACCGTAGAGACGTAGTCGCTGGATTGCGTTGAAGATTCGAAGCCGTTCCAGAATTCCATCGTCTTCTCAACATCTCAGATAATCGGTAAAATAATCTAAACCTCTGATTAATCTGTTTTCGCATGGATCCTGTCTTAGGGTTTCAAAAATTTTTTAAATTCCGCTGCTTTCACTGTGTCGAAACCCTAACAGTAATTGACAAAAGTTGTCTGCCTATTTATTTATATATAGTTTGTTGTGCACACACAAGGCTGTATACATTTGAAATAGGATCCTTATCTCACTAGCAAATCTTTAATTAGATTTGTCGAACTATAATGAAGAGGGTAATATAGTTTGATGAAAATAGTGGGAGACACTATTTTAAATAAAGACCTAATTAACTTGGTGATTAATAAAATGAATGCATGTTAATGTTGTTATTAATTCACTTAAAGAATATTGCTATGTTTAATTCACTAATACTGCATAGCATATTAGATGCTAACAATTAATCGAACCGAATTGTTCGGATTGATTAAACAAATTTGAGAATAGTTCTCAATTCTAAAAAACTAGCAAAATGTCCTAAATTTGTCTATCACTGCAAATGTTGCAGACTAAGCCTATGAGGAAGATATTGTTATTTTAAGAAATGGCAAGATGATGCAAAGGTGACTCAATGCATCATGCTCGCATCCATAAGTATCGAGTTACAGCGTCAACACGAGAAAATGGATGCACCTACTATATTGTTGCACATTAAATAGTTGTTTGGTGAGCAAAGTAGGTCAACTAGATATAAGATATCTAATGAGCTCTTCCAATCTATAATAACCAATGACACTACAGTAAAGACACGTATCCTAAAGATGATTAATCTGATTGATCAATTAGGACACCTAGGTTTTGTCAAAGATGGAGAGTTGAGTCAAGATTCATTCTTGCAGTCACTCGCTGACTCCCTTTCACAAATTGTTGTGAACTTTAACATTAATAAGCTTGAAGTCAGTTTACCTGATTTGCTTAAATATGTTGAATAAGTTGAGAGTCACTTTCCTTCCAAGAAAGACCAAGTCTTACTAGTAGATGAATCTTCTAAGTTGAAGAAGATGGCCAAAGGTGTTTTTGAGGAGTCAGAAAAGATAGAAGGCAAAAGAAAGGCTAAACAAAGGACATAAATAAAAGTGATCCAGAGGGCAAATGAGTTTGCTTTCATTGCGATAAGCTGGGACACTGGAAGAGGAACTGCAAGGAGTATCTTGTAGTAGTTAAGCAGAAGAAGCTTGGTGAAGCTTCAACTGCAGATATAGATTTGTTCATAATGAAGTAGAACTTTCTATAAGTCAAGTTTCTACTTAGGTATTAGATACTGGCTGGTGGTCTCGAATATGCAAACCGTTGCAGAGACTAAGCAGAAGTAGAAGGCTGAACTAAAGATAAGTAATCCTATGCGTGGGAAATGGAGCAAAAGGTTGTTGCATTAATCACAGGAACTTACAGTTTAGCATTGCCTACGGGCAAATCCATTTAGTTAGTAAGATGTTACTATGTTGATTACTTGATGGATTTTGTAACCTTGACTTACATGAAAATATTTCAAAATTGAACAAACTAAAGGCAAAGAGATGATATGGATCATACCTTCTTGCAATACTGTTAACTCGGTCATGTTAATGAAACAAGACTAAACAAGTTGTATAAAGATAGGATTTTAGAGCTTTTTGATTATGAATCAAATACAACTTGTGAATCTTGTATCATGGAAAATATGACTAAATCTTCATTTAGTAGACATGGAGAGCGAGTTACGGAGTTGTTAGAGATGGTACACACAGTCGTGTGTGGGACCTATGACAACAAATGCAAGAGGAGGGTATTCATTCATTACTTTCACTGATGATTCTAGATTTCGATATATGTATTTGATGAAATACAAATCCGAATCGTTTGAAACGTTCAAAGAATTCAAAAAGTGAAGTATAGAAACTAAAGGCCAAAAGTATTAAAGTTCTTCGATTAGATCGAGAAGGGAATACTTAAGCAATAAGTTTCTAGATCATCTTAAGCGAAATGGTATTCTCACATAATGGACATGGTGATGATCCATGATGAGTTATACCAATCTTCCAGTATCATTCTAGGGTTATACCTTAGAAACGATCGCATATCTACTAAATTAGATACCTTCTTATTTCCTCCTCAAGACTTCATATGAGTCATGGATAGGGAGGAAACCAAGTCTTAAGTATGTTAAGATTTGGATTGTCCAGCTTATGTCAAAAAGTTTGACAGTGATAAGCTTGGGACAAGATCTGATAAGTGTAAACTTGTGGGATATCCTAAAGAAAGTTTAGGGTATCACTTCTATAATCCGACTAACTAAAAGGTGTTTGTTGAAACACGCTGCCTTATAAGAAAAGAAGTTTTTCCTTAAAGGGTTAGTGGGAGTAAAATAGATCTTGAAGAAGTTCAAGAACCACAAAACACTACAGATTAAGTGAAGGAATCTGTATAAGTAAATAAACCTATTGTACCACAACCAAGTCGTAAATATGGTTTAGTACCGAAGATACCTGCATGGTATGGATTCATCATAGATGATGATGATGAGGTACGCATCATAGTAGATGATGATCCAGTTACATACGATGAGGTATGAGTATTAGATACTCACGAGAAATGACTGATGATCATAAAATCCGAAATGAGTTTTTGGAGAAAGACTAAAGCAGATGGCTAGGTGTAAACCTATAAGACCTGACTAGTGGTAAAAGATTTCAAATAAGGTCAATGAGTTGACTATAATGAAACTTTTCACTAGTGAAAATGCATATATTAATTTGGATTTTATTTGCAGTTATAACTTATTATACAAAATGATGTATGTATGATACAATCAAGAGGATTTGTCTCCATATAGATGGAGTAAATCAAGTATGTAAATTACAACGATCCAATTATGAATTGGAGCAAATTTCTCAAAGATGGAACATCCGTTTTGATAAGATAATCAAAAGAGTTTGATTTTATCAAAGACGAGGATGAACCAAGTGTGTACAAAGGTTAGTGGGAGCACTGTAACATTCCTAGTATTATATGGTGATATAATGCTGATAAGGAATGACATACCAATGCTACAATCAGTAAAGATGTGGTTGTCTAAAAACTTCTCTGTGAAGGACTTGGGAGAAACATCCTATATTTTGGGGATAAAAATCTATAGAGATAGGTCTAAAAGGATGCTTAACTTATCCCAAGGAACGTACATTGATTTTATGCTAAAGAAGTTTAGCATGAAAGATTCCAAGAAAGGGCTCATGCCGATGAGTTCTGGAATACATCTCTCGAATAAGCAGGCCCTAAAGACGCCTGAAGAGAGAGACCGTATAAGTAAGACTCCTTATGCCTCAGCAATAGGATCTATCATGTACGGGATGATATATACTTGACCTGATATTGCTTATGCATGATAAGCAGATATCAGTTCATTTCTGGAGAAGAATATTAGAAAAGAGTTTCTAATGATGGGTCTGATATCAAATTAGAGGGTTTAACAAACTCAAGTTTGTTCAGACTAACCAAGATAACAACATATCCGTTTCAGGTAATATGATTACCGTGAACGGTGCTGCAGTGAGTTGGAAAAGTTCCAAACAATAAATAGTTGCTGATTTAGTGACAAAGACATAGTAAATAACTATTAGTGAAGCTGCAAAGATGATTGTTTGGTTAAACAAGTTCATTACAGAACTTATAATGGTTCCTAACATTAAAGGAGTTTAATTCGCTAAGGAACCTAGGTCTCATCTGAAATCCAAATATGTGTTGCGGCACTTTTATATGATTAGATGAGTCATTAAAAAGGAGACGACACCATAAAGATGGCAAGCTCTTAGAACAACATTACAGATCCATTAACTAAAGCATTTACTAAGCAATTTGTACGCCACTTAGAGAAGAATGGTATAGGGATACCAAAGGGCGATTGGCTTTAGTGCAAGTGGGAGATTGAAAGTAATATGCCCTCAAGCCAATCACATTTGATGTGATAAGCAGATACTTTGTAATCTTGTTCGTTTATTAATAAAAGAATCAAGGCATTTCTTTATTCATGATTAATTACTTGAATTAATCAAATGGATAAACCCATAGTTTTCGAGCAATGCTTTTAGAACCATGATGAGGATCATGCTAATGAGATCTAAATTCAAGATAGCTCAAAACTAAAATTGTTCCTAATCGTTGGATCACTAAAATGGGGATTAGTGAATCCGGATAGATTAGTACATACTATCCTTGCTCTTATGAAGAGAATTATTGATCTCATAATCATTTGTGTAGAGACACTAAAGTAAGTATGTAGGTGCTTATTAGAGAATAAGTTCACTGAACGTGACTCGCTCAAGGAACACCTAATGGAGTCTTACTTGCCTGTCAATAGGAGTTCCTTTTGTGATAGTAGTACAAGTGATCCTTGGACTTGAGATCATCATAGTATCTTGTGTATGATGAATTATGTTTTGACATATTCCTTAAAACCTTTAGGGTGTATCAAAGGGTATGATCGGATGTAATAAGTTATATATGGAGATAGGTGAATGATCAACAAAGAATCTACCACTTCTAGTAAAAGAAGAGAATGTCCTATGCGATTCGATAAATGACAACTCAGTAGTCCTTGGCCAAGGCAGAATGAAAATTAGAAAGTAGTTTCTAATTTACATTAATTAGAGTTATTCATTTAAGGATCGAAATGCATATAATCAAATAAAATAAGGCTTGACAGTAATACCATGTCTTATATTTGATTGGGACGTTGTGAGGTAGAAGGATTGAATTGTACGGTAACTATTCGCTGAATAGGTTCTTTTGTGATTAAATGTTGAAATCTATATTATCTGGAAAGTCGTTGATCGCTAAGGGGGCTTACCCTTATTATGGAATAAATATTATTTATTTAAATGAATTAAATAGTTTAATTTATTTATATAAATAAGATTAGAATAGTTCTAATTAATTTATTCTATAACCGGTTTAATATGGAGAACCTAAAGGGTCACACCGCAAAAGGAAAATAATTATTTAAGAAGTAAATGACATAATTGTAATAATGAATTAAGTATATTTAATTTATACTATGAGGATAAAATAAATTAAATAGCTTAATATTTATTATTTAGTATTTTGGAAATACTAATTATAAATTAATAAGAGGTGTCTTATTATTATTATTACTATTATCATTATTATTTAGTTCCTAAATGGTTTAGGAATTAATTAATAAGAGTACTCCCATAATTAATAATTAAGTTCCTAAATAATTTAGGAATTATAATTATTATATTAAATCAATTAAGTTCCTAATTAGATTAGGAGTTTAATTAAAAATCATATTCCTAAAGGTGTTAGGAGGGTTTACTAAATCTATAAATAAGAGAAGTCTTATTATGGATTAAGATTACACACATACACTTCCATAAGTTTATGGGAGAGTACTCACATATTCTCTAGAGAGAGAAAACTAGGGTTTGCCATCACCCACTTCTTGAATTATTGTTATTCCTTGGTGGATCACCTCTAGAGGCCAAACACTTGGGTGGTTAACATTGATCATTGGAATCCAATCGGTGAAATTCAAGGAGAACGCGAAGGATTTGGAGGTGAACTTGTACCCGTTGAAGCTTTGAGTTCTACAAGGGTATATCTCTAACTTCTTCTTTATTAATTAATAGTTGCGCATAAAGGTCGATCCTGAATTATGGTTTGTAAATTTTTAAATTTGATTTTACCATGCTTCCGCTATTTTGTGCAATTTGATTGCGTCTATGAATATTACAAACCAACAATTCCAATGAGAAGTGAGAGCATTGTTGGAGAGTCTTGAGAGTATTACACTAGAGGTGTATATCTAGGAGCCAAGGTGGAGTCTCCAGCAAAGTTCATAGCCAAGAGAAGGAGGACATCTAAGTCAAAAATGTTTTAAAATGTTCTACACCTTTATCTTTTCATTTCTATGGTCAAAATATATTTTTTTAACTGATCAAAACTTATTTTGATGATATATAGGTAGATTCATGGTGTAGTATGTTTAATACAAGTATTTATCTGTGTGGTATTTGTGTGGTATGCAAATAAGTTGAAGAAAATATCATATAGAGTTTTACCGGTAGAACTCTAGTTAGTGAGGTGCTAATTATTGTTGTAGTTTGAAATATACAAGTTGGATAATTGATTTCTATGGCTAAAAAGTTATATATATGATGCATGATAAGCGTATGATGTATGTAGAGTCATAAAATATGATGGTCTAGCAAATAATGCTTGTAGCATCATGTTTGAACCAATTGAATTAAGGTTTTGTGAAGTTAGTTTTCAGTTTGTCCTTGTGAGTAATTTTGAGTCTAGTTCCATTTGGAATTTGGTTTTATGATTTAAAGAGAAGTTGTATAGGGGGAAATTCTGATGAGAATGGATTAAAGAAATCACCCCAAAATATTTTAAAATGAAAAAGTTATAGCAGCTTTAGTGAAAGAGATTCGGGCAACCAAAACAAGCGGCGTCAGCGCTCGAACATTTTGCTTTGAGTGTCACGAGCGCTCGGATAATCCTAAGACCAGTGCAACCAGCGCTGGTCTAGTTTTGAAAAGTCAAAATTTTGGTATTTTAAAGTTTTATCAAGTCGGAACTCCGGTTTAACTCGTCGGTTAATGAAAAGTCTAAATGAAACACTGTTGGGGACTTAAAACCTAAGATAAACTTGCAACATCAATGTCTTATGTTTATGTAATGAATCTTTGTTATGACTAATGGTTATGTTAAACTCACATACCTTGTAGGCTGTACAATTGAAGGCTATATTTAACTATTTAATTATTATTTAAAGGACATTAAATAATAATTAAAGAGAGATAAAGTGAATAAAATGATAATTTGTTATTGAATTAAAATATAAATAATAAATGAGGTTAGTTAATTAATTTATTATTATTTAATTGATATTAACTAATAAGTAAAGTGAATTAAGGTTAATGAGATAATTATTTTTATAATGCTAAATAACAAGTAAAGTTAATTGAGTTAATTATTTATTTAATTTATATTAAATAAATAATGTGAAGGAATTAAGGATAATAAAGTGAGTAAACAATTTGCGTGTGTAATTGTTTAACTCTTTAATTATTACCAAGGTTGTAATTTATCATTAAATGATTTATAATTAATGGTAAGTAGTTAATAATATTAACATGTGATTAAAATATTATTAAATAATTAATAATATTAATAAGAGATTAAAATATTAATAATATTAGTAAGAGATTAAAATATTATTAAATAGTTAATAATATTAATAAATAATATAAAATATTATTAAATGATTAATAATATTAGTAAGAGATTAAAATATTATTAAAATATTAATAATATTAATAGGTGATTAAAATATTATTAAATAGTTAATAATATTTGAATGTAGTTGTATATTATCAAAGGTAGATAATATTTTGAGATATTTGGTACATTATTAAATGTCCAAATCATTAAATTATGTAAAAGAAGAAAGTTTAATTGAATTAAATAAATGTAAATAGTCCATTATGACTAATTTAGACAATTTATTAAAGGTGGATCGTATGAAGAACGTGTAGTAAAGGCATAAGTTGGTTAAGCCTACCCGACATATCTGAACTATATTTTGGGCTAGAGTTTTTGTCCAGAACTTAAGGGTTCGTTTGTTGGGCATCTTAAGAGTTAATAATTTGAAGTTAGAGTCTTATATAAAGACTAAGTAATAGTCATTGTAACTAATAATGATGTCAATTTCATATATAAATTGTAGGTTGAACGAAAGACGCAAAATAAGCGTAAATGGTAGATGCGAACCGAACACGTTTTTCAGAACTTGCTCCTATGTGGATTGTTATGCTACAATATGATATTAAATTATGATATGAAGATATATTGATGATATTTGTGATATGTGAAAAGTATGAAGTATGATTACATGAGATGTATGTACAAAACTATGATGCATGACTTGATAGACTATTTGTTTATTAAATGTGATGCATAAGAAGTATGAAGTATTCATAAAATGAAAAGCATGATGTAGGTATAAAATACAAAGTATGTATAATATGTGAAGCTTGCAATGTGTTATGTGTAACTGTTAGACTTGCTTAGCTGTCGTGCTCACTCTTGCTATAAAACCAATACTTTAAGATAAGTGCGAGATATTCAAAGTTTTCGATAAAGATCAAGAAGCATGAATGCATATTGTAGATATGAGTTCGAATTGGTAAATGATATTAAATAATAATTAAAAAAAAAAGGTTAAAAAGATAATTGTTTAGGTAATGATAAATAACAATTAAAGTTAATTAAATTAATTAGTTATTTAATTAATATTAAATAAATAAAGTGAAGGAATTAAGAGAATGATAAAGTGATTAGACAATTTACATTTAATTGTTTAAGTCTTTAAATATTACTAAAGGAGTAAATTATTATTAAATATTTAATGATAATAGCAAGTGATGAAATATTATTAAAGGATTAATAATATTGACAATTGGGTAAATATTATTAAGGGTTTAATAATATTAGTAACCAATTAAGATGTTGTTCAATACTTAATAACGTTTGTAATTGAATGAGGTATTATTAATGTATAATAATACTGGTCGATAATTAAAATAATATCCAAGTGTAATAATATTATCATATAATTTATGAGTTAGCAAATAGGGAACTATGCATTATCGAGTCAATTTATTTGAGAATGATGAATGAATCCCTATGTGCGCTACTAATTAAAAGATAATCATATTAGGTCTTTCAAATGAGGTAAATTGAATTGTGTAGGCGTAAGCGAGGAAGCAATTCAGACAAGTTTTTCAGTATTATATGATGTTCTTATAAACTTGTTGTTATATGTTTTAACTATTACGTGTGCACTTTTTGTATGTGCAGATTGATTTTTTTTTTAGTATATCTTTGAACATTCATATGATGTGAATAGCTGATATACAATTGATGCTATGAGTTGAAATGTGTTATATGATTTATATAACTTAGAAATATTGAGATGCATTGTAAACATGAAGTAATTGTATAAATGCAAAGCATAATAAACATGATGCCTATATGAAATACAAAGCATGGAGCATGAAATATGATTTATAATGTGATCTATGTGTTGTGTGAAAATTTTTAGACTTGCTGAGCCGTCGTGCTCACTCGTGCTATAATCAAACATTTTCAGCAAAGTGCAATGAACCTGAAGATCCCGATAGTTGTAAAGGAAATGATTGAAGTTATATTTGGTTATAAAAGCTTGTCGCTATAATTATTTAAATCTTTTGATGTAACATTTCGGGATAATCACTGCTTTGTATTATTCTTGATTAAAAAATCTTTCAACGGTAGTGAGAGACAATTATATATTAAGACGAGTGATAATATTTGTGAGCTCGATTAGTTAATAGCAGTCGATAAATAGTCACAGCGACTTATTGTTGAAGTGTGAGTTTTTGTATACTCACAATGATGTAATACATTAGGTCATGATTTTTAAATGATCTGAGTTTGTAAGATCAATGTAAAGATTTCGATTCTGAGACAAAGTTTAAGAGAATATTATAAAAGTTTAAATTTATTGAGTTTTTAACAGCATTGTATTATATTATGTTGTGGTTAGTAAGGAGAAGGTTTTTCGTTAACGACCGGGGTCGTCCGTTGCCAGTATGGGGATTCCCGGGCTGTTACAGTTCTTTGCTCCTTGGCTCCAATTCTTCAAATAAATCTAACTAATCTTATTACAAACTATTTACATTAAATAGAAACCCTGATCAACAATCAAGGGGAAGTACATAGGAGAGATATATAATTTACATCAAAAAAATTAAACAAGACGAGGTACCCAAACCCCATTTATTAAAAACCATTCATTCATGCATCCAACTAAAATAAATCTAATCACATTGGTCAATAGTTCATAATCAATTCTTTTTATTATTATACATATCACCACACGTATCAATAAATAATATTTATCTCATAAAATTAAAATCATTCCATATATGCATTGATATCATTTAATGGGCAATTTCAAGTTGCATGAAATCTAATTTCATATTTAAAATAACTCATTATTTTAATTATAAAACCATATAAAATAACTCCTTATTTTAATTATTGAAAAACACACAAAATTTCAAAAATCGGACAAAAACAACGAGGTCTGAAGCAGGTGCTTCAGATGCCCGATCCAGCTACTTCAGCCTCTCACGCAGCTGTGTCAACACCTGCTGTAGTTCACGATTTTGCTAGGAAAAAATATTTTTTGACCTTTTGCATCCAAAACACGATTTTTGGTAATTGTTTTAAACACCCATGATTTTATACAACATGTATGCCCAATTAAATTATTCTAAACACATACCCATACATATATGAAATTAAAATAATTAATAATTTACATAAGTTTGGCTCTGATGCCATTGTTAGTTTGTAAAAACATGACATATATATAATCAAATTATATAAGTGCAACGGAAGCAAACACAATCATATTTTAAAAAAAAAAATTACAAATCAATAACCATGATCTTTCTTATGTGACTATTATTAATTGTGTAAGGATAAAAGATTTATACATTTGTAGAACCAAGCTTCCACGGGTACAAGTTCAACTCCTTTTAGTCCTTCTCGTTCTTCTTCAAATTCACTGATTAAATTTTACGGATCAATGTCAGCTCCCCAAGTGTGAAACCTCAAGATGTGATCTACCAAGAGATCTATGAATTAAATAAGTGAATTTTGGTTTCTCCAAACCATGGGTAGCTAGCACTAATTCTCTCTCTCTAACTCCTCAGATGTAAAGAATAATGAAGTACTCTCTCTATTCTTGTGTAAGAGTGTATAACCTTAATCTATGATAAGACTTCTCTTATTTATAGATATAGTCAACCCTCCTAAACTATTTAGGATTAGGGTTTTAATTTAATTTCTAATTTAATTTGGAACTAAATTAATTAATTACAATATCTAAACCATTTAGGAACTTAATTATTTAATAATGATAGTACTTCTTATTAATTAAATACTAAACAATTTAGTAACTTAATTAATTATTATAATTACAATCCTAAACTATTTAGGAACTTAATAATTACTACTACTACTACTACTACTACTATTACTACTACTACTACCACTACCACTACCACTACCACAATTACAACTACTACTATTACCACCACTACCACTACCACTACCACTACCACTACCACTATCACTAATAAGACTCCTCTTATTAATTTATAATTAGTATTTCTAAAATACTAAATTATAAATATTAAGCTATTTAATTTATTCTATCACCATAGTCTAAATTAAATATATACTTAATTTATTATTACGATTATGTCATTCACTTTTAAAATAAATATTACTCTTTCGCGGTGTGACCCGTTAGGTTCTCCATATTAAACCGGTTGTATAATAAATAAATTAGAACAATTCTAATTCATTTATAACGAATTAACTCTTTAATTTAGAATAAATATTTATTCTACAATAAAGGTAAGTTCCTTAGCGATTAATTGACATTCCAGATAATATAGATTTTAACATTTGATCTTAAAAGAACCTTTAAGCGAATAGTAACCAAACAAATGCACAACTCTAGTTTATGTAAGACATGTTATTTCTGTCAAGTCTTATTTATTTGATCATATGCATTTTAATTCACAAATGCACAACTCTAGTTAATGTAAATTGGAAACTCCTTTCTAATTTCATTCAACCCTGGCTAGGAATTTCTGAGTTGTCACTTATTAAATCGCATAGGACATTCTCTCCATTTACTGAAAGTGGTAGATCCTTTGTTGATCATTCACCTATCCCGATGTGTATCTTATTATCCCAAAGCATATCCTTTAATATATCAACAAAACTTGAGGAATATGTCAAAGTATAACTCAGTACACACAAGAAACTATGATGATCTCGAGTCCAATGATCATTTGTATGACTATCACATAAGGAACTCCTATTAACAAAAATGTAAAACTTCATTAGGTGTTCCTTGAGCGAATCACGTTCAATAAACTTATTCTCTAATAATCACCTACATACTTGCTCTAGTGTCTCTACACAAATGATTATGAGATCAATCATCCTCTTTGTAAGAGTAAGCATAGTATGTACCAATCTATTCGGATCTATTGATCCATTTTTCTAGTAATCCAATGATTAGAAACAATTTTAGTTTTGATCTATCTTGAATTTAGATCTTGTGATGCCCCCGGAATCCCCTTACTGGCCACGAACGACCCCCAGTCGTTAACGAACAACCTTTTCCTTACTATTCATAACATTATACAATAATATGTTGCTAAAAACTCAATAAATTTAAACTTTTATAATATTCTTTTGAACTCTATCTGAGAATCGCAATCTTTATATTTATCTTGCAAACTCATATAATTTATAGAATGACCTAGTCTATTACAATCATTGTGAGTATACAAACCTTCACACTTTAACAATAAACATTTAGTATACTTACAGACTTCTCAAATCTAATCAAGTTCACAAGTATTAACACTAGCTTTAATATACAACTGTCTTTCACTACTATTACAAGACCTTAACTCAAGAATAATACCAAGTTATAATTATTCCATCATGTTACATCAAAAGATTTAAACCAATCTAACAACAAGGTTTTATAACAATTATAACTTCAAACATTTCCTTTGCATTTACTAGGATTTTCAAATTCCTCGCATTTTGCTGAAAATGTTTAATTATAGCAAGAGTGAACACGACGGCTTAGCAAGTCTAATAGTTATTACATAACACGCAGTTCATATTTAAGTCATATTTCATGCTTCATGCTTTGCATTTAATATAGCATCATGCTGCTCATGCTATGCATTTATCCAATTACTTCATGCATACAATGCATATCCATATTTCAAAATTACATAAATCATATAACACAGTTCAACTCATAACATCAATTGTATATCAGCTATTCACATTATATTACTGTACACATACATATTTAAAATCAATTAGCACATACAATAAGTACACACATAACAGTTTATACATATAACAATAAGTTTATAAGAATATCACATAATACTGCAAAACTTGCATGAATTGCTTCCTCGCTTATGCTTACACAATTCAATTTACCTCATTTGAAAAACCTAATATGATTATCTTTCAATTAGTAACGTACATAAGGATTCATTTATCATTCTCAAATAAATTGACTCGATAACACATAGCTCTTTATTTACTAACTCATAAATTATATGATAATATTATCACCCTTGGATAATATTTTAATTACCGACCAGTATTATTATACATAAATAATACCTCATTCAATTACAGATGTTATTAAGTATTGAACAATATCTTAATTGATTACTAATATTATTAAGCCCTTAATAATATTCACTCAATTACCAATATTATTAATCATTTAATAATATTTCATCATTTGCTATTATCATTAAATATTTAATAATAATTTACTCCTTTAGTAATATTTAAAGACTTAAACAATTAAATGTAAATTTTCTAATCACTTTATCATTTTCTTAATTCCTTCACTTTATTTATTTATTATTAATTAAATAAATAATTAACTTTACTTGTTATTTATCATTACATAACAATTATCTTTTAAACCTTATTTTCTTTTAATTATTATTTAATATCATTTGATATTAATTAATTAATTAATTGTCCTAAATTTCTTTAATGATTATTGAATATCATTAAATAATAACTTCTTAATTAATTATCCCCATTTATTATTTAATATTAATTAAATAACAAATGATAATTTTATTCAATTCATCTCCATTTAATTATTATTTAATATCCTCTAAATAATGAATCATCCTTATTTGTTAAATACTAAATACTTACGTTATCAACTTTATCTTTCTTTAATTATTATTTAATATTCTTTAAATAATAATTAAATAATTAATCATCCTTTTTTATTAAATAAAAAATAATTACCTTATTACTTTATCTTCCTTTAATTATTATTTAATATCCTTTAAGTAATAATTAGATAACTAATCACCATTATTTATTAGTTAATATTATTTAAATAATAAATAATTATTTTATTAACTTCATATACTCCTGTACTTTATTTATTATTTATTATTTATTATTTAGCATTTAAATAATAAATAAATAATTAAATTATTTTTATTTACTTTATTTATTATTTAATACTGTTTAAATAATAAATAATAACCTTTATGTATTATTTATTTAAAATTGAATAATACATAATTATTTTATTCTTTTGTTCTTTTTTTCTTAAGTTCTTCGTATTTATTAAAAATAATTAATTAACTTATTATTTTTATAACTCTTGGATATTTTAGTATATTTCATTCCATACCCAAAAAAAAAATTTATTTATTTTTTCAACTTTATTTACTATTTTAAATAGTCCATTTTTGTCCAAAAATTGCCGTATTTATTAAAAATTTAGTTTTCATAAGAACATTATGAAATTTATATGAAACCTTGCTTCCATCCTATAAAACCTCCAGTAAATATTTCATAAGATTCTAAGTTGTACACATCAAGTTATTGTCGACATAATTTTTAAAATGTACGAAATGGTTTAGGTCATAACGCACTCATCCGAGGTTGGATCGAGCTCAAATTTTTACAGTGGCTGTTCTATACCATATACTACCACATATAAAATGGCCAGAATTTTTCGAGCAAGCAAAGTGGCCAAAACAGGCCCTTTAAAAATATGGACAGTAGTTTTTTTAGCATTTTTCCGGCAGAAACTGTTTTGTTAGAAAAATCACCATAAATAACTCGTTTAATATTTTTTAGTCATTCCACTTGGAAAATATTCGTATCTTATAGGTATACCACTTAAAGTTGAAGGATCATGAATACGACTTACGGAACGTGAACAGTAAATCCGAGAACGGACTGCTCCGATTTGGGTTTTTCGGCGAAAATCGATTTCATGCTTTTGGTCAAAGTTGTACATAGATGCATATCAAAATTCTTGTTAAACCCATTAAACCTTAGATATACTAGTATAGCATGGATTTAAGCATCAACAGGTTTGAAAATAGTTTTCTACCATTAAAATGCGTTTTTGACCAACAAAAACACTCCAAACATATAAAACACAATCACTACTAAAAAATCGGCCTATAGCGACGGTCGCCGATCGTCGCTATAGACCAAAAGACCGTCGCTAAATTTTTTAGCGATGGTCGGCGACGGTCGTCGTTGAAGCCGTCGGTAAAGCCTATAATGACGGTCCTACATGTCAATAGCGACGGTCCTAACCGTCGCTAAAGGTTCTTTGCTGTAAGCACTTAAAAAGTCCTATAGCGACGGTCGGCGACCGTCGCTATATGCCTTCTAAATACTTAAAAAAAATATATTTAGAAGGCCTATAGCGACGGTCGCCGACCGTCGCTATAGGCCTTTTGAATATTAAAAAAAATAAATTTTAGAAGGCCTATGGCGACATAAAATTGTAATTCAACACACAATATAATGTCCTGTAACAATCATAAATAAATGTATATAATTTAAAATCATTTACATCACAATTGTTAAATATAATAAATCATAGTTAACTTACGTATTCATACAAAGAAAAATGCAAACTTTGATATACATATAATAATTATGAGTACTAAACTTGAGTATCTGGTGACATAGCTAGTAACCTTTTAGCCTCTTCAACAATTTTAATCAAATCCAGATGCATGCAAGAACGATCAGATTCAGGGGTACAAAGCTCTTTTTTAACCACCACATTAGCTACCTACATTCCAGAAGCATGTACAAGTTTAGCTAAAGAAGGAAATAGATTGACAAGATGAAATAGTTACGCAATGAAAAATGAAAGCAAGCTTGATATTTTGATTCTATCATATAAAATCGATAAACCATGCTGAGTAAATTATTTCACTGGATGCACAGTAACTTTTATGGTCATAGACAGTCAAAATCAAAAATCATTCATACATTTCAACAAAAGCAACATAATAAATTTATTTCGCAATCATACGACAAAGACAATGAACTCTAACCAACATTACTGACAGTGGAGGCATACAATACACTAAGTACATTTAGTAGAATAACAACTAAATGTAAATAATTGAACGCATAAGAGTGCACAAGTGTCTATGACAATGAATAAGCTAATAGCATTCAACAATCTGTTCATCTCCAAACAAGTTTAGAACTTATTGGTACCTGGTGAATATCTCTAATTAGGATTACATTTTTGTCCAGATTCTAAAATTTCAAGCCACAACACTATGTAAGTCACCTGACCTCGCCCAGCACTGGTATGTCAAAATTATAAACTAATCAAACGTCCTATACAAATCCTACCTCCATCACTAGAACAAAACAAAACTAGTCCATTTTTGTCAGAAGGTTAAACCAAATCATTCATATCACATGCAAGAAAAAAACATTAATGCTTAGAAATAATAACTGAATCTTCCACCACATATTGTATTAATACCTTATAGAGGGGGTCATGCTTACAGCATTTGGCAAGGGATTAAGAATACAAAAGTTGCAGATTATAAAGGGAAGCATTCTTTGACATTTCAAACCAATTATATTAGTAAAGGAATATTTCATGACTATGACAATATGAGGACAAATAAACAAAAGTTACAAAGCATACCGTTATTGAACTTCACATTAAATAAGTAAAGTGGGAGCATTGGCCTAGTATTTGAAATTACAAAGAAAGTTTAGATTCATTGGTATTGAAATACCCACCCAGCTCACAAATAACTATAAATCCAAAACAGTAAGTAGTGTAAAAGCGATTGCTTAGGAGAAAACAATGCTGAAAACCGTACTCCAACAAGGAAGTGCAAAACGTTGGAGATTATGAAGGGAGGCATTTTTTGACATTTCAGACCAATTAGATCAGTAAAGGAGTATTTCCTGACTATGAAAATATGAGGACAGAATAAAACAATAGTTATAAAGAATACCTTTATCGATGTTTCACATTAAATAATAGGAGCTTTATGCTAGTATTTGAAATTACAAAGGAAGTTCAGATTCCTTGCTGTATAGAAATACCCTCCCATCCCACCAACTATAAATTCAAAACACTAAGTAGTCAAAAGATGTCGCTTTGGAGAAAACAATGCTTAAAACCGTACTACTCCAACAAGGAATTGCATAACGTCGCAGATTATGAAGGAAAGAATTCTTTGACATTTCAAACTAATTAAATCAGTAAAGGAGTATTTCATGACTATGACAATATGTGAACAGACTACAACAGAAGTTGCAAAGCATATTTGATTTTAACATTAAATATGTAAAGTTGGAGCTTTATGCTAGTATCTGAAATTACAAAGAAATTTCACGTTCGTTGTTATATATATATATATATATATATATATATATATATATATATATACTCACCATCTTGCATATAAATCCAAAACAATAAATACTTGAGAACATTCAGTATATAAAATAATGCATAAAACCATACTCCAATATATCAGACTTCCTACTTCTACAGTCAGAATCCAGATATACCATTATCCATCTTCTATGTACCCCTGCATAAATTGATGCCCCATCGAACAAGGAAAAGGCAACAACTTCCACTCAGCAACATGCCATGGTTTTCCCTACATAGCATATCAGTTCAAGAATCATAGTCATAATCATAATCATAATCAGCGCTGACCATCATTTATTTGAATCAGTATTCAGGGTTATTCTGTTATTATTTGTTAACCTAGTGTATTTTTTTTTATGCATATGGCTTAACCATTGCTTCAAGTCTTTAAAATATATAACATATCACAAAAGAAATAATAATCTTGATGCTTAAAGCAGTCATTATTACTGGCATGAATCAATATTGGCATGGACTCTTATCATTTCCAAATTGATAAAGGTCTTAGGTGATAGGTCTCTTATATTGCCGCATTAGCACCATGTCTACTAAAAGCTTCTCAAGAAATTATTTCATCTTACATGCGCGCGCGCGTGTATATATATATATATATATATATATATATATATATATAATATATACTAGTAGCTAGCTAGCTAAGACATAACAGAATTCTAACTCTGGTTTACATGCATGCCACAAGCTATATTGACTAACTATAGCAAGATAAAGTAAATACAGTCAACTATTAGCTAGTTACACAGTTTGTCGTGCTACTATGTAATGCACCTCCGGTCCATCATGTGAAACTTGCTTTTAGCTGCTGTCACTACCAAGGCATTTGCCAACTTATGCCTCATTATAAATGGCCTAGCCACTGCTACTGAAACTTGTGCTGTTTGAGTTGATGAAACAAGTATGACTAAGTGATGGAACAAAATGCAAGCAGGTCAAGGAAAATAACTCCTTGTGTTTCAAATGGAATCAAAGAATCTGACAAAATTTTAAGGAGAAATCCATACACATGATTCTTGTTCCGTGATAAGATCCACTCAGGTATAGGCCCACTAAGCTTATTTCCTGTCAAATAACTACAAATAACATACATAACTAAGTGTTGATAAACTGATAAACATATAACCAAGAAAGAAAGAAAAAGTATTTAAGGATATAAACTTACATGAAGTCTGTTCTTTCTAAATGGAAGAAAGATAATGGAATTTCACCAGTTAAGTATTTAATAACTCCTTGTGTTTTATTAACCAGTAAATAAGATGAATTGGACAACAATTGGAACCTTCAAGAAAAGTTCCTTTGTTGTTTGAGTTGCTATAGAAACACTTCTTTGCACAATACTAGATATATACTATCACTTTGATAGCCCTATCCATGGCAATAAGAAGCGCACTGCAACAACATGTCAACATACCACGTAAGGCTTCCAGGAAATAATCAGCTAACTCGTGGGAAAAAAAAAAGAATTTAAGCAAACACTTCAAACCTTTTAACATACATTTGCAGGCCTAGATTTTGGAGCTTTGGGTTGACACCCTCTTGTTGTTCGATGCTAAATGCTGGTGCAGGAAACATACAGTTGAAATGTAGTAATTTTACAGATATTGAAACAAACAGCTGGAAGGTAACTCAGTAATCATAATTATCTTATTCTGTAAGTTAACGTCAAGAAAGATGAACTTGAAGGCTATCTACTCTATTTTTTCCTTCTAGTATTATAGTCATTTTCACAAGTAGATTCTCATCATCAACTGGCAATTTAAATATAGACCCTAAAAGAATATATATAATATACAAAACTCACACCTAGAAACAAAAATCAAAATGGGAATGACTATGAGTACCTCCTGTATGCGATCCAGGGAACGAATATTATCTAATATATCTAAAGATGGAGACAGCCACCATGTAAACAGAAAACCTGCAGTTAAGCAGTAAGTGGTTTAGATGATACCCCTGCTTGAGTTTTTTCTTTCTTCTTTTGGCCAAGCCTCTGCCATGAGTAATAGTTGGCTGTCTGATGCCTCTCCACCTTCTCTCATCCATGGATGTTCTGTATAAAACAAATGAAAATGAGGAATTGAGGAGAGGTTAGTTCATAAGCCAACATAAAGAACAGCTAGCAAGCTAATACGGGGACATTTCATCTAAACGGCAGGGGAACATACTTTCATTTAATTCACTGATGAGAAACATCGAGTATTACAACTAACTAGAGTAAAACAAATGCATTATATTCATCTATCTACCGCACACCGCATTACATAAAGAAGAACCAGATCAAATCATGTATCTACCACTCTATCAGCAACAAGATTTTTTTAATTCAAGAGCAATTCAAACAATACCAACTTAACCAGTATTGCAGTCCCATATCTGCAAAGATTTGTCATTGCTAATTGAATAGAGTTTGTCAGAGCGAGCAAAAAGAGCAATCCCAGTAACAACCTATAATCTTGATTTCATTTAGATAAGAAATGAGATATGTATAGCTATACCGTCTCTGGCATTTGGGTAAAAAAAAATCAGATGAGATACATCACACAGTAAAAAGGCTTTCAAACAGAAAGGAAGAAATAATGAAGAAAAATAACAAAGAAAAGCTCCAAAACAATGGTTACAGAAAGCTTGAAAAGGTGTTCATAGCATTAAGAATTAATGCTTTAACTATCTTAACCCTGCCTGCAAAAAATAACAAAGAACAGAGACAAGCTAAGAAAAACTGTAATGACGAGGCCAAAAAAAGTTTTCCCAAGGAAAATGCATTCTCTTTTAACTTCACAGGTAGTGTTTGTGCTATAGGGCTCCATATTCTAACCATTTTGAATAAATTCAGACAACACCTGAATCATAAATTACAATTTTATATATAAGTAAATAATTTTATTAAAAGCTCCCAAAGGGAGTGAACCAAAGTACACACATGGTAAACAAAGATATAGGAAAACACATATAAAAACACTAAGCTCAATGTAACTCACAGATTGGTAGATTGTATTATCAGCACAGAAGATGGTAATCCTTTTTAAACCCAAAATAACAGAAGCATTAAGCCCTTCGATCAAAGCTTTCACCTCTGCCATTTGACCACTCGTATCAGCTCCAACCAAAGGCTTACTTAACTCTAAAATCGCACTACCATTCGAATCAAAAATTGTAACTCCAACCCCAGCCAACATCTTCCTCACATTACTGACCCTCTCTTCACTCACCAAACCCTTGCAATACAACCGAAAACCTCCCCATTAGTTTCCGTAGCCGATGACCCCTCCCCGTATGGCTTCTAGAAGCAGGAGGGTTAGGGAATTTAAGAGGGCTAGGGATTTTTTAGACGAGGGCTGATTTGAGAGAGAGTTGGACGTGAGTGAGTCGGAGGTTGGCGTCAGAGGTGGGTGAGCCAGCGTCAGAGGTGGAAGAGTCGGCGTCGGAGGAGATTGTGAGAGAGGGATGGTTCGTAGGTTAGTGAGAGAGCCAGAGAGGGAATGGGATTTGGGAGAAAAAAATGGGAGGTGCGAGAGCTAGAGAGGGAATGGGATTTGGGATAAGAAAAATTCGAGGGAGCTGTGCGCACCTGATAAAATAAATTCTACACCGACGGCCAAGTAAAGACCGTCGCTATAGGTCCATTTTTTTTCATTTATAGCGACGGTCATGAGTCGACCGTCGCCATAGGTTCATTTTTTTTTTCCATTTATTGCGACGGTCATGAGTTGACCGTCGCTTTATGTCCATTTTTTCTCACTTATAGCGACGGTCATGAGTCGACCGTCGTTATAGGTCCATTTTTTTCATTTATAGCGACGATTATGAGTCGACTGTCGCTATAGGTACTTTTTCCTTCTATAGCGACGGTTCCGCCTCGACCGTCGCTATATGTCGTCGCTATAGGTCGATTTTATAGTAGTGAATATTAAAGTGAAAGTTAGGGTTTGATGAGCTTTTAACCTCCTTAGTTGCTTTCTTCCTCTTTGCTGGAAACTTAAGGAGACTTGGATGATCCACCTTCTTAGCTAGGAAGCTTCACCATCAAGAGGCCTCCATCTTTAATCATTGCTTCATGATTATACAACCATCTAATCTCACAAGATCTAACTTTCCCTCTTTGGTTTTCTCTCTAGCTTTTCTTTTGCTCTTAAGCTTATGAAAGAAAAAGAGAACTAATGAATAAGTGAAATGGATGAGAGTATAATCACTTACCTAGTGAAAATGTGTGCTTACATAAGTTGTAAGCATCATTTTCACCCAACACGTCACCATAGGCCTACTAGCCTCTGACACCACCTTATCCCATTACTTATATGCTTCTACCAATGCTACAAAACTTCCAAGAGAAGCTAAATAACCTCCCCCAATGCTCCTTGTGATATTGCTGATTTTTGGATTCCCAAGGCTCCAAATTTTATTTTTCTTTTATTTTAGTGATACAATATGGTAACACACACACACACACACACACACACACACACACACACACACATATATATATATATATATATATATATATATATATATATATATATATATATATATATATATATATATATATATATATATTCACCAACAAACATATATTTGGGCTAGGTTTTAGGCCTTGTTAAATTAATTCATTGGGCTACACCTTGCATTTGCTTTGGGTCTCATTTAATTAAATGTTTAGGCTAGGAAATTCCTCCAACATTGGGCTAGGCATTTAACTTAATTGAATTATCAATTAAATCACATGATATTAATTACTAGCATGAATTAATTCTATCATTATTGGACTCCTCTAACTCACATTGGGGCTATAATTGAATTAGGTTGGGCCAATTAATACAATCTACAATAATTTGGCCCTAAGCTTTTAATAAATCTAGGGTTTGGGCTAATTAAATCAAATTTCACCCCCAATGTCATATTTGTCAAGTCCTCCTCACCAACCAAGGGTAAAATGGTCTCTAGGTGATTATTAGGATATTATGGTCATTTCAAAATACTCTAGGGCAAAATGGGCATCTAGCATTTTCTCTCGACTTTCCTTTTATGTAAACTTTTCATTTATGGAAAGTTCCTAAACTCTCCATTAATGGAAAGTTTCTTCCTTACATCTATTTTGTATCTACGAATAGTATTTTTCCTAAAGTTTTCATTCTACAATAGAACTCTTATTCATTTTATTAATCATCTATTGATTTACTAGTGCTAGGTTTTATAACTTAACTTTTAATCTCGTTAGATTATATTTTCAAACCTCATTAAAATTTGGGATATTATAGATCTCAATAGCATGATCCCCATCATGGTTCTAAAAGCATTGCTCAAAAACTATGGGTTTATCTACTTAATTAATTTAGCTAACTAATCATGAATAAAGAAATGTCTTGATACTTTTATTAATAAATGAATAAGATTACAAAGTATATGCATATCGCATCAAATGCGATTGGCTTGAGGACATACTACTTTCAAAAATAATATTAGTTCATTAATTAAATATTTTATAGAATTTATAAAAAAATACCTGAAATTCATCCAATACTGCATCTTTGTGGGTGAGAGGTGTGTTCGCCCACGTAATCACTAGCGTAGGCTAGTTCTATAAACATAATTGTGAAATGCACTTCACATCTTGTGATATGCAAAATCATTAAAATATACAATAATTTACATTAAAGATAAATACTTTTATTTTAATATCTAAAATAATTTATAGAAGGTATCTACAATACTGCTAATATGATAGATATATAACTTACATCCTGCCAAGATGAGGTTAAATCTGGATGAGAATCCGCTCATCTGGATTAGCCAAGCCTTCGGGATCTGATTCAGACTCCGACCCAAGCCGCGTTTTCTTGGCTCTGAAATAGACATCTATAAATAAAATTGTTAGGATATTATTATGAGTTATATGATAATACATACACAAATAAAATGACAATAATGACATGTAATTATAAATGATATGAATATGACAAGAATATAAAGAACATGTGTAAATGTAAGTGTACGTAATACAAGTAAAACTAAACATATAGTTTAATGAAAATCGTTGTCTGAGTCAGAATCATTTTGAACATCATGTGGAGATTCATAACCGTCATCTTCTTCAGATTCAGTGTCAATTTCAGTATTAGTCAATAACTCTTCCTCCTCATTATCAATGACATCTGGCATATGTACTGACTTGGGATCCAATTCATCAGGTTCATCTCCACTATCTAACTGGTTTAGTTCATTGATGTCTTTCACGTTGATTATAGAAAGTCTATATAATATTTCCTCTTGGTAGACCTCCCTGTTTACTAATTGGACATGACTACGCGCGGGAGTATGAATTACAACTTGCCAATCTGAAGGTGGTCAATCCCTTTTTCTAACAGGACTAGGAGTGTAGTATACGTGTACTATTTGAGTTGACAACACAACTGGTGTGTTGACATACATGTACCTATGGAGGTCAACATCGTCGATTCCATGTCGATCGACAAGTAAACCTCTTTTTGAATAAAATCAATGACACTTAAACAAATTAATATGACCCTCATAAATACCCTTGTATGATAACTTAATGATTTCCTCTAACTCCCCATAAAAAACACGACCAAGCTCATTGTAACAATCTCTTTAAACACACATTCTAGTATTAGTTGTTCTTTTACCACGAGCATATATCCTTATATGAAATTTATAGCAATTTACTTTGTAACCATTGCGGTTGACTTGGTCCCTATCTAGGCCCCAAGGCTAGGACTTGTATATTCGAAAGAATCGTTCCGTTATTAAGAGCCTATAACAATTTTATAAAATGTGAATTATCACTTCATAAATTCTATTAAATTAAATGAATGCATAAATAAATACGTGAAAAGTCGTGCTTAATTAACTTAACTAACGTACTTTATTCTTTAGCCAAGGTGCAAAATTTTGATCACAACGGAGTTGAATATCTTTATCAGTGATGCTGTTTTGATTTGCTTTTAACTCGTCATCATATGATCTATTAATATAAATATATGAGATTACAGGTTAAGATATAAAGTTAAATACACGTGATACATGTATACCTCACAAATTCGTCAATCTCCTGCAATTGAGAAGAATGTAAGTATGTGCAGCATGTAAATCTCGCTCAGAGAGGAATATGAGCATCCCTTTTCCATAAACGCAGCTCGGTAGACCAAATATAGGAAGCTGGCCATTTAGTTCAACATTACCCCCATCATCATGTCTCGGGACTCGATTGACCTTTGTCAAGAAAATGGTATGATACAAATGTTATATCTTATCGAAACTGTATGCCTCACATATCGACCCCTCGACATAAGCTCTAGTTTTCACCTTCCTCTTAAGGTTTTCCATCATCCTTTCTAAAGGGTGCATCCATCTATATTGAACTGGACCACCAACATGAGCTTCACAAGGTAGATGGATTTGCAAATGCTCCATGGAGTCAAAAAAACTGTGGGAATATTTTTTCAAGCTTACATATGATCTCAATGATGTTCTTCTCAAGTATAGACATGTCTTTTGCATTTAACATTTTTGAACATATGTCTCTAAAGAAACGACTAAGATCAGTTAAAACATCCCATATTGGTTTATCAAGCAAGTCCTGAAATGCTATAGGCATGAGTCTCTCCATAAAGACATGACAATCGTGACTCTTCATCCCTTGTAATTTCCCACCTGTAACACACATGAGAATATTTGAAACATATCCATCTGGTAGTTTAAGAGATTTAATCCACGTGCATATATCTTCAACCTGCTTTTTGGACAATGTGTACCTTGTATGCAGTTGAACTATTTTACCATTAGAAGATTCATAAAGTTTTAATCCAAGACGATTACAAATTTCTTTCATGTCCAACTGTGCCTTATCATTATCTTTTCTCTTTCTCGTATCACCCAGGTTGGTGTTAAACACATTATCGAACACATTCTTCTCAATATGCATCACATCTAGATTATGACAAATCAAATTAGTAGACTAATAAGGCAGTTCCCAAAAGATGTTTCTCCGAACCCAATTATGAGATTCGCCAAACCCATCAATTATGTCCGAGACAACAATCTTATCAAATGGGATGACTGACAAACTCGTTACATGGTCACGAATCTCTGTCCCCGACAGTCGTAGTGTAAGCATATCATTATCTAATTTCCCTTTTTGGATGTTTTCTCTATTTATTTGAAACGGGTGATCTATCAGTAGGAAATGATGATGACTGACAGTCAAACCAGCATGACTTTCAACCATTTGATAGATTGTAAGACTTTGTATGCTCCATACAATATGGACAAGCTAACTTCCCATGTGTACTCCACCCAGATAACATACCATAAGTAGGGAAGTCACTTATAGTCCATATAACTGTTGCCTTAAGGTAAAAATTTATTTTCGTGGACACATCCCAAGTCTGTACTCCATCCTCCCATAATACCTTCAACTCGTCTATAAGAGATTTTAAGTAAGCATCTAGATTCTTTCCAGGACTCTTGAGATCGAGAATCACGAGTAAAAGAAACATGTATGACTGTTTCAAACACATCTAAGGAGGCAAGTTGTACGGAGGAGCAATCACTGGCCAGTAGGAGTACAGAATAGCTGAGTGATCGAAAGGGTTGAAACCATCAGTGGATAACTTAAGCCTAACATTTTTGGGTTCTGATGTGAACCCAGGATGTGTTAATTTGAAATCTTTTTAAGCCTGCCCATCCGTGGGATGGTTAAGTTCCCCATATTTAGCTGGAGATCTCGCATGCCAAGTCTTATGTTCGGCTGTTCTTGAAGACATGTACAATCTTTTTAGCCGATGTGTAATTGGAAAATATCTTAAAATCTTTAAAGGTATATGTTTCTTTTTTACAGTCACACCCTCTTTATTAAGCTTGAAATGACTACATAACATGCACTTTATTTTTTGTTCATTTTCTTTATAAAATAACTTGCAATCGTTCGGAAATTTATCGGTCTTTTGGTATCTAATACCCAACTTATTTACCATTTTCTTACAAAAGTAGTAGTTATCGGGAAACTTTTTACCGTCAGGCAAAATACTCTTAATGGCCTTCAATAACGAATCAAAAACACTCATGGCTCATGTTGTGATCAGCCTTCATGTTAAGTTACATAGCCACTGCAGACAATGTGATTTTCTTGCTGCAACTAGGCCACAACGGTTCACTGCCCTCGTCTAACAACTTAAAGAACGCTTTGGCATCAGAATTCATAGGTTGCTCTCTGTCTTGTTCCCAATCAAAAAAACAGGGCCTGCAATATCACGTAGCATGTCATTCATACGATGGGTACTTGTGACATCCCGAATTTTTACATGAATTCTAAATAAGAATCTTAGTTAATTAAATAAAGGTTAGCAATAAAACCTAGTAGTGAATGTCAGAAAGTTATAAGAATTGATTAAATATAAATTATTATTTAATCAATGTGCTAGAAATGACCTATGTAGTAGGTTGAATATGTGTATATGTATATTTGATTTGATAAAGAAAGATGAGTTTAAAGTTAAAGAATAAAGGAAATGAGTAAAGAATATGTAAATTGAGCTTTAGTTATAAATATTATTAACTAACTTAATAAATAGGCCTGGAGAGACGAGAATACGAGAATGATAATGTAAGGTAAGTATTGTTAGAGTTTATGCCCTAGAGGCTAATTATTTGATGTAATTGCTTAACATTTTTGATATTATATTTGATTGAATAAATAGATTATTTTATTATGATTTCATTTACTGCGTTATATAAATGTTAACATAATAAAAGCCCTTAGAATAATGATACGAATTATATAGCTTTAAGTATGTGACTTGAACATGAGATTATATAATTATAATTAGTATCATTGCTCTTAAATGTCCCTAGTCGAGTATCATTGTTAATGGGACAACAATGATGCATTGAGACTAGTATGTGGATTGACTGATGGCCAAATCTCATTGGTCATAAATATATGAGATATTTGAGAATGCATAGGTACATGTTAGAGAACAATGTACTGGACTGACCCACCATGAGAATTCTACATGGAGCATTATGCAAAGTGTCATAAGAAATTCTTATAGTGACAATGATGTAATGATCCTCCGACCTGAAGTCACTATATTATTACACGAGAATTTGTGTACTTTGATATCATCAAATGTCACCTTTAATAGGGTGGACAATAAAGGTGATTATTGGGTACATCATGAATCGTGTGAGGAATATGAGTGATCTAGATGGAATTTAACCCTCCTATATATATTAGGGGTGATATCCATAGGCCTCTTGATTGAGTAGGACTATGAAATGCATAGCCATGCTCAAATATTGATTTGTTTCATATAGTCTACTCATTGATCAAGAAAACTCAGATTAAATTATGAAGAGTATGACACATTCCATGCCTCGAGTTTAATCTAGGATATAAGGTTAAAATGATTAAATTACATTGAAACATTGGTCACGAAAAGGTTGTATCGAATTACCGATCTTATTATTATTTGGGTAGCAGTGATGCATTACTAGATGCCGCTCACTGTTTATAATTTTATAATATGATTTTAAAATTATTGCCAACATAATAATAACCTATAGGGTCACACACTTAGAACGTAATTAAAAAGGAATTAATTTAAATTGTAAGTATTTTAAATATGTCAATATGATTGATAGTATTTAAAAATTACGAATTTAAATTAATAGGACAATTTGTATATATGTATATTAATTAAGTAAGACTTAATTAAAATATAATATATATAAATTCGGATTTTATTTTTCTATTTATTTTAGGTTTTAGTTAATTCCTATTAACTACTATATATATGATATATCAGTAGTCTAAAAGTCACGTAAGGAAAAACTAAAACCCTAGCCGCTTTCAGAAAGAGGCTAGAGAGAAAAATAATTGGGAAATCCTGATCTTGGTGGCTAGTACCGCGGTTCCTTTTGCTGCAGATCGTGGGACGATTCGCGAAGCGTTCGTGTGGATACTGTAGAGACGCAGTCGCTGGATTGCGTTGAAGATTCGAAGCTGTTCTAGAATTCAATCGTCTCCTGTCCATCTCAGATAATCGGTAAAATAATCTAAACCTCTGATTAATCTGTTTTCGCTTGGATCCTGTCTTAGGGTTTCGTAATAGTTTTAAATTCCGCTGCTTTCACTGTGTCGAAATCCTAACAGTGGTATCAGAGCTACTTGCGAAACGATTGATTCAGATTACGTGTTTTTATTGTATTCGATATATATGATGTATGATGATGCATGTTTACCGATCTGAAATTGAATATATGATATTCTGCATGTTTGGGGTATTTTGGAAATCTATAATATATATATGCATGTTTACGGATCTGAAATTGAATATATGATATTCTGCATGTATGGTTATTCTGGAAATCTG
The DNA here is from genome assembly GCA_947179155.2 of Hedera helix. Lineage (NCBI taxonomy): Eukaryota > Viridiplantae > Streptophyta > Magnoliopsida > Apiales > Araliaceae > Hedera > Hedera helix. The sequence goes on from OX359287.1 coordinate 10,012,621, forward strand.
TAATATATATGCATGTATATGATTTCTGTTAATCGTATCCTACAAGGTGGAATAACAGTACGTCTTCTGTTCTAATTGGATTAGAAGCATGAAGATTCGATTTAATATGATTAATCGAACTTGGACATATATTTATAATTTTCTTTAAATGATATAAATTGTGTTATGTGCTTATTGTGATATGCATGGTGCACAGTTATGGCCCTTTTGACCCATAGGATTAGTGGTTTTTGGTTTTTTGAAATACGGCTTGCATGTCGTGCCTTTCTATATTCTGATGTAATATTCTCTTCTCATCTAAATCCCCTCGAATGTAACTCGAGGTTTCTTTATAACATGTAATGTACAAGTGTAATCAAGAAGACAAGATGACGATGGAGAGGAGACACACGTGAACGAGGAAGGTCCAACGAAGCTACTATTTTGAAGACCTTTTACCACCTTAGACTGACCTTCAATCTTTTCATTAGCTTGAAAGGATTGACATAGGGTTGGGCCATAACTGTGACACGTTTAATTTTTGCACTTTATTTATGCTTGTATACGATATGCTATGATAAATAACGTGCATGCTTAATAAGATTAAAATTGGTGAGATCTAAATTAATTAATAAAATCCCTCATAAAATTATTAAGTCTGAATCAGATGCCTTCCAATGAATGACACTCATCAAGACCTTGATCAATGAATGTAGGTTTGCCAAAGCAAAGTACCCCATTTATCTTGGTAAGATGCGATAGGATAATTGTGATATCCAAAATGTTAAAAGCATTGGGCCCGACTTAACTAAGTTATCTCAATAGGATGGTGGACTTATAGGCATAAAGTTTGGTAGGTACCATTAGATGGACTAGAACAAATGTTGTTCACCAAACTATCTAAGAGTTATATATGATATAATTGACAAATGGTTGTCTACCAAAATAATTATGTTTTAAGAGATTAGCCAAAGCTAACTTAAGGCGTAATGAAATATGGATCTTAGCTCACTAGAAAGATTTAATAGAAAATGCTTTCCGAATTAATGGTGAGGGCTATTAATTTGATTAAAATAGTGGGAGGTATATTTGGAATGTACTATTATCAATTACATAATATCAAAACTCTGCAATTTGACTTATTATTTTTGCACTTATAAATTGTAGATATCAATGGCAACCAACAACACAACTAGTCTTTCACTACGATCAGTCCTTGAGAAGGAAAAGCTGAGTGGAATTAATTTCCTAGACTGGCATAGGAACTTGAGGATTGTCCTCAAACAAGAGCGCAAGCTCTATGTCCTTGATGGGCCCATTCCTGCAGCACCAGCTAACACTGCACCACGTGCAGAGCATAATGCTTATAAGAAGCATCAAGATGATGCTCTGGATGTGAGTTGTCTCATGCTAGCAACTATGAACTCTGAGCTTCAGAAGCAGCATGAGTTAATGGATGCTTATGAGATGATCGAGCATCTCAAGAAATTGTTCGTAGCGCATGCTCGACATGAGAGGTATGATACAAGCAAGGCGTTGTATCACTGCAAGATGGGTGAATGTGATCCAGTTGGTCCACATGTTCTGAAAATGATTGGGTATATTGAGTACCTTGCTAGGTTGGGTTTTCCGATTACTGCGGAAGCCCAAACTGATCTAGTTTTACAATCTTTGAAGAGCAGCTACTCGCAATTTGTCATGAATTACCTCATGAATGAAATTACGAAACCACTTACTGAGTTGTTGAGCATGTTAAGAACTGCCGAGAACAACATGAAAAAGGCAGGACCCGATCCCATAATGATGGTACAAAAGGGGAATGCTAAGGGAAAAGGGAAAGGCAAGAAGAAGATAGGATCTAAATCTGGTGCCAAACCCAATTTAAAAAAAAATAGGCTTTAAAACCTAAAGGTGGGGTAGCTAAAGAAGGTGATTGTCACTTTTGTGGAAAACCTGGACACTGGAAAAGGAATTGTCATGCATATCTGGAAGAACTGAAGAAAAAGAAAGGAAGTACGACTTCTGATTCAGGTATATATGTTATAGAAGTCAATTTGTCCACTTCTACATCATGGGTATTGGATACTGGATGTGGTTCTCACATTTGTGTTAATGTGCAGGAACTCCGACGGAGTAGGTGTAATGACCGAGAAAATTACGAACCCAATTTTTTATTTTATTTATCTATTTAATTATATCCATAAGAAAATATGAGGTATGAAGTATGTGTGTATGTGATAAGTTGTATGATGAGAGGTATTAAATTAGTTAATTAAATTAATTAACTAAAGAAGGAAAAAGATTGCAAGAGAAGTTTATGTGATCAAATCACAAAGCTTGAATGTTGGCCTTGTATGGCAATTAAGAAGTTTTATAATGAATAAGTTAATTACTTGTATAAATAATGAGAAAGAAGAAGCAAGTAAATTATTAAAGATAACCCCAATGTGGGAATAATTGTTTCTGTATGGTTAATTATATTATAAACCCAACTTGATGATAAGGGTTAGTGAATGAATTAATTTAATCAAGTTCAATGTACTTTGTAATAATATGTGTTAGGGTTTTATTAAAACAAACCCAAGAATTTGTAAGTGATAGTGTTATGTAAGCTAATTTAATTAAGGAGTCCAATGGACTTATAAATAGCAAATCTAATTGGATTATATTTTAAATCCAAATGAGTTGTTAAACTAGGTCAATTAAGTTTACCTAGTAGCTTATGTAATTAATTTAATTACTAGTCCATGTAATTTATTAAACAAGCTCAATGCTTATTTTAATTAAAGGTGGCATAGTTATGTAAATGCTAGCCCAATGTGTGATATAAATTGAGCCCAAGCAATTTAATTGAATGAGCCCAATAGAAGTTAATTCTAAGGTCCAAAGTGGAGCCCAATAAGCTTGTATAGGTAAATATGTATACATATATTGGTGTATATATATATGAATACTTATATAATTATATAAGACTTAAAAATAAAGTCAAATTGGATAAATAATTGGTCAATCCCGAATTTTGGGGCCCACATGGATATAAAGCTAGCTTGTTGGTTGATTTTGGAGTGTAAAGTGGTGCAAGTAACCCCCAACCACCCTAGTCAATCAAAGGGTCAATCAAAAAGTCCATCAAGTGGTCATTCCATGCATAGTAAGCAAGATTAAGCTCCTAATTGACTAGCATTGGTTGATTAGTAGATGTTAAGCAAGTCTAGGGAGGTTCTATAAATAGAATGCTCCATTCATTTGCTAGGTTTGTTAGTCATTTTGTAAGAACTCCAAGAGAGAATAGAGAGAGCATTCTAGAGAAAATAGAGAAGGCTCTTGAGAGTTGGTTTTTCGCCAAGGAGATTACTAGAGACTTATCAAGGAGGAGTCACCAACAAAGTCTCTAGCCAAGAGTAGAAGAACATAAGGTTCAAAAGTGTTCTATCTCATCTTTATTTCATTTTTGTAGGCTATATATGTTTTATATGGTCAAAATATGTTTTTAACCGATCAAAAGTGGTTTTGATGGTCTACAAGTCTTAAGCTATGATAAATTGGTAGATACATGGTTTGATATGCTTAAATCATGATTTGGTATGTGAGAAATGTATAAAAGTTGTAGAAATGTTCATAACACATTTTACCGGTAAAATCCTAACGATACATGTTGTGTTTGATGTGGTATTTTGAAATACACAAATTGGAAATTAGATTTTTATGGCTATAAAGCTATATCTAGGAGTTTTAAAGAAAAACCCTTTTGGAACCTTTCAAAAATATTGAATAACGAAGAAGTTATAGCTTTTACCGGAAAGGATGTCGTTTTTAAACCCTAGATGGTTCGATCCGTAATTTTTGTGTAAAACGTTTTCAAAAAGACGATCCAACCATGGAATATTGTAAAACAAGAGGTTAGGAACACATCAACACTGATTTGGTGTCATTTGGATGTGTAGATTTTATTTTATTCAAGGTTGAACCATTAAAACCAAGGATTTGTTAGTTTTCACTTTGTCCTTGTGAGCAGGTTTTAGTCCACTTCCGTTTTGAATTTCGATTTGTGATCTAAAGAGAAGTTGTAGAGGGGGAAATTCTGATGAGAATGGACTCAAGAATCACCCCAAACTGTTTTAAAATGAAGAAGTTATGGCTGTCGGAGCGTCGGAGGGTCGAACAGCCAATTTTTAGGGTTTTGCTTCTGTTTTGGGCGCCCCGGCGCCCAGTTGAGCGCCACGGCTTTCAAAACAGAATGTGCAAGTTTTCTGGGTCGGGTCGGTTCGGTCCGGGTCGGGTCGGGTCGGTCCGGGTCGAGTTTTTAATAAAAATTTAAGTTGAAATAAGTGTAAAATGAATGAGTTTGAATACTAAACCAATATACGAAGTTTATTAGTAACTAATTGGTAGCTAAATATCTAACATAAAGACTAATGTTAACACAATTAAAAGGTTAACTATTGGTATTATTTGAAGATTATTAAAATATTATTAAATGATCAATAATATTAGTATATGATTAAAAAGTTATTAAATGATGAATAACATTAACAATTGGTTAAAGTATTATTAAATGGTTAATAATATTAGTAAGAGATTAAAATATTATTAAATGGTTAATAATATTAATAAGTGATTAAAATATTATTAAATAGTTAATAATATTAATAAGAGATTAAAATATTATCAAATGGTGAATAATATTTGTAAATGATTAAAATATTATTAAATGATGAATAATATTAATAAGTGATCATTAAATGGTTAATAATATTAATAAGGATTAAAATATTATTAAATGGTTAATAATATTAGTAAGTTAATAAAATATTATTAAATAGTTAATAATATTAGATTATAAGTAAAATATTATTAAATGGTTAATAATATTAATTAATGATTAAAATATTATTAAATGGCTAATAACATTAGTAAGTTAATAGAATATTATTAAATGATTAATAATATTAGTAAGTTAGTAGAATATTATTAAATGATTAATAATATTATTTAAGGATTTAAAATATTATTAAATGGTTAATAATATTAGTATGAGAATAGAATATTATTAAATGGTTAATAATATTAATGAGAGAAGAAAATAGTATTAAATGATACTATTTTGAGTGTAAAATATTATTAAATGGATAATAATATTTATAAGTTATTGGAGTTATTATTTGATAAATAATATTATTTGAAGAGTAAGACATTATTAATAATGTTAACATATGATTGAAATATTATTAAATGATTAATGATATTAACTAAGGATAAGGATATTATTAAAGGATTAATAATATTATTGAGAGGATAAAATATTATTAAATGGTTAATAATATTTATAAACGAGTAAGATATTATTGGATAATTAATATCATTGGGGATAGTGTAAAGCATAATTTAATTATTAATAATGTTAGTAAGTGGTTGAGATAATAAAGAGATTAAGAGGATTATTATATGGTTAATAATATTGAGGAGCTAAGTGATTTATTTTTGAAATAATAAATGGTTAAAATATTATTATACGATTAATAATATTATATGTAGTATTTATATATTATCAAAGGAGATAATATTATAAAGCAATGAAGTGATGGTTATGTGAGTTAAAATATTATCAAGGGATTGATAATATTATTAAGAGTTTTAAGGTTATGATTAAGTGATAGATGATTTAAGACATATATGTTAAGGTTATTAATGTTAAATAAACCTATATGTGTTATGCTAATTGGAGGATCAATGTTATTGAATATTAGGTCATCCAAATGAAGTATTTTTAAGTTGAATAACAGTAGTCAGCGGAACAGGCAAATTCTTCTTAACCATAACTTGTATTTATTGTTGCAAGTTTCCTTCAACTTTATGTACATTGAGCTATTCAAATTATTGCTGAGCAAATTCTACACTCGTAGTTATTTGACAGAACTTAAAGTGGATTAATTATCTAAAATTATTCCACCTCATTATTGGTTATCGTATTCCCACATAGTGCCTTTGCAAATGTTATAGTTCAGTAATTTACGAACTGTTTATGAATGTCTAAGCTAATTGTTTCGGCTAGACAAATGCATGTTTAAATTCATCTAATTGAATATTATGAAAGCTTATCCAAACCATTGGCTGGTGCGGATTCTTACAGTAAGACTGAGAAAGAACAACCCTAGTTAAAGGGGATTTTTATTTGTCGGGAAACCGAATACGCGCAAGAAATCTAAATGTTATGCATATACATAGGACATGAGAGGACTGATCCCTTCGAGTGTCCCATTATTTTTAACAAGGTTTTTATAATCATAAAACATATTTATGGTGATCTCGTGTGTTAAACTTAACCTTTAATCCTTTAACACCTTTTTAATTGACCATAAATGCAATCCATATTTTTAAATTTTTTTATAAAACTTTATCTTATATCCCTTATCTACCTCAGGATCGCAACGTTCATTTACCAATCATTAGAATTTAGGTCAAATATTAATTAATTGTGACCTAATCTATTACCATTTCATAAACAAATATATATATTCATGAGTTTCATAACCTGTAAATAAATTTTTGTCATGAAGTATTCATACATGGCCCTATTTAGCTATACCTGTATCAAACATGATCTTATTCGCTTGTACCTGTTTACATAATCTTGTATCATACATACAAGTTTATCACATGTATAACTTGACTATCAATAATATATTTATCTTATCCTTTATATCATTCCTCCGGATAATACATACATTCACATTTAATTCTATGGATTTACAGACCATTTACTCTCTTGTTACAATCATGGTTTGACAAATTACACATATCAAATTTTGTCATGCTGATCCATCTATTCACATTCTTTACCTTAGCTGCACCGGACCTCCGACCTTCTTGTACTGTACCTAAAATGTTAGTTCATAGCAAGAATGAGCATAAAGCTAAGCAAGTAATTTAGATAACACCTTTTATGCTCACAGTTTATAATATGCGTCATGTTTTCTCTACCTTAACATACTATGCTTAATGTCACGTATTGCACTTAACAATTAAATCACATAATTGCACATAGGCACGTTTCAAATTTCATTACTACCACATAGTTCACCTAGAACAATAGTACATTTTAATCTGAAAACTTGACTGTACGCTTTTATTTACTTAACCTTTGTCGCCTCGCTTGGCCCTGCATTCCTTCCTTAACTCAGGTTGCTTGTTTCAACCTTATCTGAAAACATACAATCTATATTCATCATTATAGGATCATAACTTAATAATCTTTGTTAAACTCAATCCATAATTACATAACCATTAATCTCTATTCATATCACATGTGATGTATTATACCTTATGTAGGTTAATAATACATCCTAGCATGCTTTCGACATTTTTTATAACCTAAAACACTCTTTGGCTTAGCTTTAGGCATGCTACATTATGTCATTAATCATTTCATTATGCATCAACACCTTTATATAGTCCATTTTTATCTATTTACGGTTTACATAATCTACCTTTACCATTCCATATCAAAATATAGCTTTTTAGAAGCTTAAAAAAATTTCAAATGCACAAACATTGTGCCCCGGTGCCTTCAGAGCTCGCTGGCCGTGAAATGTTCTCGGTTGTGAACAGTACATTGTGCCTCCAGCGTAATGTGTAGTACATAACATTGCGTCGGGGCGCAATGTTCAGAAACAGAATTTTTGATTTTTGCACTACCTTTGCCGATTTTTAACTCCTTCATCTTACATCTAAATAAGCTCAAATTTGGACCACATCTAGACCTCACTACCTAGTATTTTATAAAAAATTTACTTGGCTCATTTGGCTTCTCAAAATAAGTGATACACTAGCCCATAGGAGGGTTGTTTAACACATTTCTGGACTTAGAATTTTTTTTAACTTCAAAACTCAAAATTTTTCAACTTTGTGATTTTTGGACATTTGCTTCAAAACTCAATTCTAACACTTGACAAATTTCACATAGGTCATATATGACATGTCTAAGACTTTCAAACCATTAAATTATACTCGAGATGGGTTTTGTCCGTAAAAGTCCGTTTCGAGTTGAAACAATCGATTTCGATCGTTCGAAACTCATTTTCATTCAATTTCCTATCCGTTGATTATCAAATAAATCTAATCACGTGTAATAACATAAACCTAACTCATTTGTCTTCTTTTCACCTTTAAATATCCACAATGGCCAAAAATCACCATTTGGGTGCAATTTCATCACATTTCATAAACTTTCCAAAACATATGCTATTCTTGGCTCTTTTGTGCAATACTTGATTCTAACTCATCATTTAATGCATACAACACATAATTGACTCATACGGCCCTTCAAGGCATTTAAAACTTTTCAAATAGTTACATTTTTCAAAATGATTCTTTTTAGGTGTCGGCGAACGTTTTAAATCGTTTAAAATCCATAATTGTCGCCATAGACATAAAATAACTTCCAATTCAACTCAAACATACATATTTACATAAAACTTAACTGTTTGGCCTCATTTGATCACCAATTATCCAAAATGGCCAAAATTCACACATTGATGACATTTTTGCCAACTTAGCTAATTTAACACTTAAACCCCTTTTTGAATTATCAACTCTACACATCAAATACCTTAACATATATACATTTAACCACTTAATGTATTCACATAACTTCCAACTTCACATTCTAATGTACTTTATAGATTACGATTTGGCTTAATTATAAATTATAGTCTAATATTGAACTTTACTCGAACAATTCATGCTTTTCAAATATGCTTAAATCTTTAAAACTACCTAGCATGTAACTTCTCATGCTTGAAACATGTTCAACCTTTCTAGCTAGGTTTTCAACAAAACTAACAACATAGAATACATAATCATGCCTTAAATCATGATTTTTAGCTTGTAAAATATACATGAATAGTATATCACCCTTGTTCTATACCTTCAACACTTTCAAGCCTAAGGTTTCATCATATATCAAACTTATAGCATGCAACTCACATAATCTTCATAATCAAGCCATGTATCTCAAGGATACATGCATGGTTAACCTTGTTCTTAAACTTAACACATAAATAACAAGTTTAATAACTTAGACATGTTTATACCTTCAATATACTCTGTTTCTTCTAGCTTTAAAACTTGTTAGAGCTTGACTCTTCACTTGGATGGCTATTACTCCATCTTTTAATCACTTTTCCTTGAATTCTCTAAGCCAGCTTTGCAACCCTAGCTCACTTCCTCTTCTCTTTTCTCTCTTAGCTCTCCTTTTGCTAAAACTTTCGAAAATGCTGAAAAATGACCAAGTCTAATATATAAAACACATACATATAAGCTAGATAAAATCCTCCAACACTTAACCAACCTAGTTAAGTATAAACCATGCATAGTTAGGGTCTTTTTTGACAATTCCCATGACTAACCAAAGATAAAATAGTCACTACTCCACTTTGGGACACAAATGTCATTACATAGCTTGCTAAGGGTAATATAGTCATTATACCATAAAATCTAGGAAATTAATCCCCAATTTGCTTATTTCCATTTCAATTCAAGCCCGTTTTGATCCAAACTTGTTTCATCATGCTTTAACTTTATTTCATCATTAAATACCTCATAACTGGCTTGTCCCAAAACACTTATCGCACTTCCAAATACTATTTTCATCAATCAATTATAATTATTTATAATAAATACGAATTTGCATATAATTTCATACTTAATTCTCTATGAGCTTCCTTAGTTCCATAATTCCCAAATTTTAATTTTCGATATCTCAAATAGTTAGATTACTCACTTTTTCATAAACCGCTTCCTCGAGAAGCGAACCTCGACCTGATTACCGAAATACATCGTCATTTAACCTTCTAAAGTCATATAATCATTTTACAATCTTTACGTTCCTTGACTTATTTACGTAACCCACAAAATGTTAATTCTCAACATACATGTTATCTACATTTCTTCTACGCATTTTTGGGGTATTACATTATGTATCTACTCACCTCATTTCAATCAAAATATCAACTTCTTTATAAATTTCATATATTCACATATCATGCACTTAATATTCCTTAATAAACCGATTAGGTCACATGGTTTCTTCTCCATTGTACTTACAGATTTACCTTTACTTGTTATTCTCATACTCTCGCCTCTCCAGGCATATTTATTAAACTCGTCTTAAGTATTCATAATTAATTCTCAATTCACTTATGATTTCCTTATTTCCTTTACTCTTTTTTTTTTAATATTCAATAACACATATACATATACACATACACAATCTATTACCTGCTGACACATAACATAGTGTCTTACAATAATTATGCTCAAATTACCTTATTATAGGTATTATAGTAAATCATTCATCTCAAATTCGTTATATTTACATTTAACCTTCATATTTCCATATCTATCATAATCTCATATTTATTACATCACTCATACACTTTACATATATATATAATTGTTCATTTCCATTATATTTTCTCATTTCCATAATTCTCTAACTTAACCCATCTTTCTATATTCGACCACATAGGTCCCTCTTTAATATTTCAACCACACAAGTCCTTTCTAACACATTGATCACATAATAATTCAATTTAATCACATAATAATACTTCATATGCATCTAAACCAAGTTTTAGCTGTTAACCTTAACTTAAATTAATCAAAATCCTCATTTGGAAATACTCTAAAAATTCAGGATGTCACATTTGACTTTTTTCTTGCCTTTGTCATGTTTAGAACATTCTGGCTTAGCTGAAATAAGTCATGATATAACAAAAATGATCAACTAAATGGCTCAGCAAGTTTAAGAACAAATAACATAAGTTATATCATGATGGAAAGGAAAATTAACATAAGGTTTTCAACAATAGGTAAAAATCAAGAATTTATTTTTCAATATAAGAATTGATTGACTCTTTACTTCTTAGTGGTCTTAAAGGACCATGAATTGTTACTAAGGTAGAACAGACATATATATCTGACACCTCGAAAAACGTGATATACGAGGGGATCAACCTCTTGTACCCTATGTATATGCATAGCATTCAGACATCCTGCGCAAATTCGGTTTTTTGACAGATAAAAAATGCCCTTATTTAGGGTTGTTCATTCTCAATCTTACTATAAGAATCCGCACCAACCAATGGTTTGGACAAGTTTTTAAAATATCCAATGTGATGAATTTAACATGCATTGTCTAGCTGAAACAATTAGCTTAAACTTTCTTAAACAGTTATGGAATTAATGAACTGTACATTTGCAAATGCACTATGTGCGAATACAATAACAATAATGATGTGGAATAATTTTAAAGAATTAAACCACTTAAAGTTCTGGCAAGTAAATACAAGTGTAGAGACTTGCTCAACAATAATCGAATAGGTTTAAAGAAATTGCTCAATATAAATTTAAGTAAAGATAAAGAAAACTTGCTCTTGTGTAGACTACTGCTAATCAATTCAATTTAATTCTCTTTCAATAGACCTAACAATTAATCAGTTTGATCTTAAATTAGTATAATATACACATTCATATGATAACCTTTATAACTCTTACATCTCTAACACTTAACCAGGTAATTACATAATTATGGGTATATTAACATTTAGGAAATATTATCACTTGATAATATTTCAATCACATAAAATCTATATTAATTCTTTAATAATCATTATCATTAATCATTTAATAATATTTTATTAATCTTCTAATATTATTAATCATTTAATAATATTTTATTAATCTTATAACATTATTAATCATTTAATAATATTTTATTACTTTATTAATATTATTGATTATAAAATAATATTTTATTAATTATCTAATATTATTAATCATTTAATAATATTTTATTTCTTATCTAATATTATTAATTATTTAATAATATTTTATTTATTATCTAATTTTATTAATCATTTAATAATAATTTATTCATTACCTAATATTATTAATTATTTAATAATATTTTATTCATTATCAAATATTATTAATCATTTAATAATATTTTATTTATTATCTAATATTATTAATTATTTAATAATACTTTATTGACTTTATAATATTATTAATCCTTTAATAATATTTTATTCATTTTATAACATTTTATTAATTTATTTATATTATTAATTCTTTAATAATATTTATCCTCTTTTACTTATTAATTTAACTTTCATAATGTTTAAATTACTTTTATTAGATCCAAACATAATAAAATAATTTACAAAATATTTTTCATTTTCTGGCTCGACCCGCCCCAGTCCGAAATTAATTTCGGTGACTTGCAGAAAGATTTACCGCTGCGGTGATGGCTTAATTTTTAATCACAGGTGTTTCACCACTGCGGCGGTGGGACCTACCGCTGCGGCGGTAGCTATGTTTTTCAAAACTCTAATTTTTCAACTTTGATTTCTTTAGTTCAAACTTGCATAAAATGAAATCTACATGTCCAAAACACACCAAATCAGTTTTATTATCTTTCTAACTTGTTGTTTTTCAACATTTCATGATTCGATCTCGTTTTCAAAAATGTTTTTGACATAATAGTTGAGATCGATCACTCTAGGTTTTAAAACGACATAGTTTGCGGTAAAAGTAATAACTTGCTCATTTTCCATATTTTTGAAAGATTCAGGTTAGGTTTTCCTTAAAACTCATATATTTAACTTTTCAGTCATAGAAATCAATTTTCCAATTTGTACATTTCAAACTACAACATTAACTAGCACATGGTCCATTAGGGTTTTACCGGTAAAGCTCAATATAGACTTTTCTTCCGATTATATGCATAACACACATACTAAAACGTGATTTAAACATATCAAACAATGAATATACATATATAACATAGTTTAAGATTTTTAGACCATCAAAATAAGTTATGATCAGTTAAAAATATATTTTAACCGTTCAAAACACATATAGACTATAAAAACGAACTTAGAAAGGGTTAGAGCACTTTTTATCCTTAAGGACTTGTGTGCTCTTCTTCTTCTTCTCCTTCCAAAGTATGTTGTGAAGTTTTGTGACATTCACCAAGTGTATGCTCTATATTTCTCTCAATAAGCTCTCCCTTTTTCTCTCTAGAATTGCATACAAATGACCAACCAACATAAGTAATGTGTAGAGCACTATATTTATAAAACTTTGCTAATCCATCATCAACTCTCCTAATCCACTAGTGTTGGTGAATTAGTAGCTAATTGGGATTACTATTGGATTGATTGACCAGTTGAATGACTTGTTGATTGACATGGATTGGTGAACTACGATGACAAAGTGTATAAATAAAGCAACATTGAGCAAACAAGCCACCCAAGTGGGCCCCTAGATGTGCGGGCCTAATGGCCTTTTATTGCCCAATTTTGAATTATTTTTATAGCTTAATTATACATATATACACCTATATAGATATACACATATATATATAAATGTTGACCAACAATTTGACTTCCTATTGGGCTCCACATTGGACCTAGGAATCAAATATATTGGGATCATCCATTTAATTTGTTTGGGCTCAATTTATTTATTACATTGGGCTAACATTAAATAACTTATGTTACATTTAATTAAATTAAGCATTGGACTTGTTTAATTAATTACATGGACTAAGGTTTAATTAATTATATGGGCTACTAGGTAAATTATTTTGACCTAGTTTAATACCTCATTTGGATTTAAAATATTATCTAATTAGACTTGCTTTAATTAACTATAACACCTTGCTTTATTGCTTTAAATAAATATAAAAATGCACAAGTATATTCATTCAATTATCTAATGCACAATTAATTAATACAAAAATTTTAATTCATTATTAATTATTTAATAAATATAATTACAATGTATAATAGAATTCGTGGTCATTACATTCTCCCCCCTTATAAGAATTTCGTCCCTGAAATTACAATTTAAACTACTCAAAAAGAATCAAATAGTTAGTCATCGTCTTTTTTTCAAGCTCCCACGTAGCTTCCTCAACGTTGTGATTCCTCCAAAGGACTTTGACAGAATGTGTAACCTCATTTTGTAATTTTTGCTCTTTTCTATCTAATATTTGGATATGAATCTCTTCGTATGATAAGTCCTTTTGAACTTGTATTGGCTCATAGGATATGACGTGCTTGTCATCAGGCTTGTATGGTCGCTGTAACGACCAGGAATATTTTAATATAAACAAAGGAAATTAATAACAGTAATTGTAAATTTCTGGGCGATTAAATTAAATCTGTAATTGATGGCTTAGTTTATTTAATTATGTGTTGATACAATTAAATGACTTATAGGGAGGTTCAGTTAATGGGTTGATTAAATTAATGGACCAACCTAGGTTGTATAATATCAAGGTCTGATTATGCTAATGAGTTAGGTGATGATTTAATTAATTTGATATATAACAAATTAATTTGGTGTGGTAAATTAATTAAGGTGGTTATTAATTAATGAGAATGCGTAAATATTAAGAAAGGGCAAAATGGCCAAATAGTCAAAGATCGACTAAAGGAAGTCTGTAATATCCCGGATATTTAAATGAATTAGAAATAAAATATTTAATATTTAATAAAGGTTGGAGTTTGATAACCTAGTAGTGATAGATAAATAGAGGTCCAAATTAAATTTAACGGACTAACTTAGATATGGTGATATCAAAATTTTTGATAAGTTAGCAAGTAAAGTGATAATTCAATAAACTTGACTAACAACAAGTCTAATTAAATTAAGAGAATTAATTAGTGGAGTTATGTAATTAAGCGACGTGGTTGCGTGTAAATTAAATATGTATTTATATGAATATATATATGCGTGCACATTTAGTAACATAATTTAATGGTTAATTAAATTGTGATAAATAGATAGATTAATATTAAATTAATCCGAATTGAATTAAAAGGTTTATTGTGGAATTAATTTATTCATTAATCAACAATTATGCAAATTGTTGATAAATTATTTGTGAGGAATAATTATGTAAATTATATAATTATAATTATATAAAGTAGTTGAATTAATTAAAGGAGATTAGTAATTATATATATTGTACAATATTTAATATATGTACATATATATAAATGGTTTAAATTAATTGAGAAATTTTAAATTGTAATTGAATATATAAAATGAATATATTCTATAATTAAATAAATCATTGTAAATGATTTATGAGAGTGAGAAATTTAATTATACAATTATTTGTGTAATATTAATTAAATAATTAAATAAATTATTTAAATAAGAAATTTAGTAAATATATTATTATTTCAATGTATTTTCGGGTAAATGGAATTATTTCCATAATTGATGAGAAATGAATTATTTAATGTAAATATATTAAATAATTTAATTTATGGCCTAAATAATATATATTAAATTATATATTGTATTTATTTAAATTTCATAATTTATTGTGAAATTGTTTTTGAGGTAAGGTGATGTGTATAAATAATATATATAGATTATATATATTATTATTAGCAAACACACTCTAAAGTTTTAATATCAAAATAATTGACAAGTTGTCATTAATTAAATATTCAATTAAATTGAATATAATGAGTGAGTTAAATTTTTATAAATTAATTAATATGATAATTAATTTATGTAAATAATATAAAATATTATTAATAATATTATTAGTCCATTTAGTAATTTAATATTTATGGGTTAGAGTATTTAATTAATTAATCAATTCAATTATTATTTAATTATGGATTGGATAATTAATGTGTAACAAAATTAATAATTAATCATTTGGGATATAATTAAATAGCCCAATGATAAATTAAATGGACTTGACAATTTAGTAGCCCAAACAAATTAATAGAAGCCCAATTGGTATTTTAAATTAAAGCCCAATGAATGGCCCACTTAAAAAATACTTAATTAAACTATTATTTAATAAAAGTAAGCATATGTGACTTTCTTTTTGGGACAAATCTATGTTTTGCCGGCAAGGATGAATAAGAAAGAGTGAATTGATGGTTTCTTTATGTTATTTTTAATTATTTAATAATTAGGTTGTTTGTTTTAATTTTTTTGGTGAGTCTTTTCCCACAAAATCCTCACCAACTAAGGCATGGGTTGGCTTTCTTGTGTAAGCATCCAATAGCTAGCTTGTGTTGGTCAAATTTCATAGATATAAGATATATATCTATACATTATGGAAGACTTAAGTCATTAGAGAGAGAGAATTGTTAGTCATTTATTCTTCTTTCACTTTTCAAATTAGAGAGAAAATATTTGAGAGCAAAGATAAGGAAGGAGAAGGAATTCTTGGTTCATGCCATCCACATTCACAACCCATTTTGGAAGAAAAAAATGAAGATAGTCATTAACATGAGGTAAAGATTATTTTAGATATAGTTTGTTTTTTTAAATTAAATAAATTATCATGTTAGTATAAACATGTTAATATAGTTAATAATGTGTAGTGGTAATATTTATGCCATGCTTGAGTTTAATATGCTTGGTTTGTATTTTAGTATATTTTATATGCTAAAATATGTATTTAATAGTGTGTAAATAAGTTTTGGAATTTATGTCCAAAAATATTTTTATAAAACTTAGATTTAATGTTATAATATTATAGAACATTAAATCATGAGAAAAACAAAGTTTGAATCACTCAAAATGGAGTTATACACAAAAAGTTATGATTTGTGGTAGTTTATGTGATGTAAAAATTTTTTTTAAAAATTTTTAATATTAAATCATGAAAAATTATATTTTCATGTCATAAATTGTTGTTAAGTTATTGGTATTTTTCTGGATTTTTATTGAGAGATTAAGAGTTTATTTGAAGGTATAAATTTTATTAAGTTGGTATTAAAAAGTACTGTTCACGTTCTGCTATTGGAAATAAAAAGGGGGGCTGGCCGCGCAATGCGCGGCAGCGGTTTTACGGAATGCGCGGAGCCAAAACGACGTCGTTTTGGAGCGTAAAGTGTAACCCGCGCGTTCGCGCGGAAGCCGTTCGGCTGATATTCAAAACGGCACCGTTTTGGGGCCGTTATTTTCTCTAAGCGCGCAATGCGCGGTAATAAATTTCTGGCTGAAATTACGATACTGCCCCTCCGTTCGTTTTCTGCGTAATTACGAAATTGCCCCCGAGTCAGTTTTCGGCTTATTTACAGAAATGCCATTCTGGATAATTTAAATTAATTTAAATGTTTAAAAATTAATTTAAAATTATAACAAAAATATTAATAATACAAAAATGATATTTAGGTATTGAATATTATATTTCCCAAATATAATATGTATTTAGGATTAATATTTAAATGTTGTAAATATTAATCTAGTTAGTTTAATATTATATTTTTCAAATATAATAAGTATTTAGGATTAATATTTAAATGTTGTAAATATTAATCTAGTTAGTTTAATATTATATTTTTCAAATATAATAAATATTTAGGATTAATATTTAAATGTTGTAAATATTAATCTAGTTAGTTTAATATTATATTTTTCAAATATAATAAGTATTTAGGATTAATATTTAAATGTTGTAAATATTACTCTAGTTAGTTGAATATTATATTTTTTTTAAATATAATAAGTATTTAGGATTAATATTTAAATGTTGTAAATATTAATCTAGTTCTGAATTTATGATTAAACTAATTATTATTTAATTAATATTAAATAATAAACAAGGATGATAAATTAATTAATTATTATTTAATTACTATTAAATAATAATTAAAGACAACTAAGATTGATTATTTAATTATTTATTATTTGATTAACTTTAAATAATAAATAAATTCAGTTAGTTATTATTTATTATTAAAATAATAACTAATGATATTTGAGTATTTACTATATAATTTTATTATTTATTATTTAATTAACTTTAAATAATAAATGAATCTAGTTAATTAGTTATTATTTATTATTAAATAATAACTAAAGATATTTGATTATTTTTAATATAATATAATTATTTATTATTTGATTAATTTTAAATAATAAATAAATCTAGTAAGTTATTATTTATTATTAAATAATAACTAAAGGTAGTTAATTACTTACTATTTAATTAATGATAAATAGTAATTAAATGAAATTAGACTTAATGAAATAAAGAATATGTCTTTTAACTCTTTTGTTTAAACAATTATAACAAATTGTTTAATAGTTTAATAAGTGTTTAACACTTGAGAAAATTATTTTCAAATTTATTAAATTATTAACCTAATATGATTGAGGGTCTATAAGGTTAATAATATTGTTTTGACTGATGTAAATTATGTGTTAGTACTTATGTGTGGTAGATAAGTTTCTTAATGAGCGTATAGTTGTACAAATACGCTGTACTAATTATTAGACCAACTTTACTAATGTTAGGTCTTTCAAAGCCAGTTAGTTAAAGCTAGACATTAATTGTAGCTGAGCAGACAGGCAAGTTTCCTAAACCCTACTCAATTTATATTCGAGCAGGATATATTATTTTATTGTTCAAGTCCCTAACTCAAATTCAAGTTATTACGTTTCCAGCATGCTATGGTTTAATTCTGTATAATTATTCCACATCTTTAAATTGTTGATTCGCACATAGTGCTTGTTGCATGTGTTCATCAGGTGTGAAAGGCTGATCACCTTCATTACCATAAGGTTCAGTTAAAATTGTTCATGGTCATTATTGACACTCAACATTACTTGATTCAGTCATTCAATTATTGAAATTATGATTAGTACTCTTTCACAATTATTATATTGTTGAAAATCCGAAAACTTGTTCTTTCTTTCAATCATGATATATCGTTATTGTATTTAAACTTGCTGAGCAAAGTCGTTGCTCACTCTTGCTATATCATGATAACAAATTTCAGAATAATACGAATGTCCGAGGAGAGACGGAGACAGAAGCAAAAGACAAGATTATAGTGTTATTCATTATAACTAAATTGTTATATGATGTAAGTAATTTTGTAAACCCTTTTATGAATCTAAAGATATATATGTAGGTTAAGGTTAGAAACCTTGGGAAATGTTGTAGAATAAACAATTTATGTTTATATATTCCGCATTAGTTATAGAACGTGTATGAAGATGATGTATAGTGATGAACCAGGTCCAGGGTTAAAGGAACCCGGATTTGGGGTCGTCACAGGTTGGTATCAGAGCTGATAGGTTATAGTTCTTAGGTAGCAGTACCTTAGGCTATAATCATGGAAAGATAATGAAGACAGTGAAAGAATAAACTTAGATAGAGTTTATAAATGAACATATACAGTTCATAAATGAGGAAATAAATCTATATAGATACATAGATATATGAAAAGATTCAAAGAAGGATCTTCAATGAGTGTAATCCAAATAAATGGAATAAGAATCAGGGAACACTTGATTCAAGAATTTAAAAAGAGAAGGATCGTACAGTAAAATGATCAGAGATGAATGATAAGGTGATAGAATTAAACGATCCTAGAATAAAGGAGAAATAGTACAGTGAAATCAATTTTGACATAAGATCCCGATGATCATAGTAAAAAGCATGAACTGACAAATGGTCTATTAAAGGATTAAAGAAGTGGTTTTGATAGCATGGTGCTATAACAATGAAGATACTAAAATAGTAACAAGTGGATTCTTGAAGTGTGAGTGTGATAAGGTATGAATTGACAAAATTCATATCAAGTTAAGAGAAGTTAGAGGTTTGTAGGTTTTTAATTGAGGACTCATATTAGTGGCTGAGTTGTACAATTTCTTGTATGGGCAGGAGATTGTGTTTGGTTTGACGACCACTTGGCATCCTATAATGATAATCAACTGAAACCTGGTGTCGCGCTATTCACTATATGTATGTTGAGAAGGTGATTCTTTTCTCATGTGTATAACGGATAGGTAGAGGATGTTAAGATAAGTTCGTGTTCTGAGAACTGACACGCATAGTAAGTTCGTGACTCATAGTCATGTGGTGGAGCCCCTCAGCGAATGGGCGACTTTGGCCTGACTAGGACAAGTTCCTCAAACCATATGATTGTGGTAAGTTGCTGAGCCCAAATATGTGGTAAGTTTGATGAACAGTAGGTATGGATAGAGTTAAGTAGTCAGGTTAAGGCTATAATAGATATAGTTATTAAGCTGGAAAAGAATGTGGAGGAAAAATTTGAGGTGTTTTGAGGTTTTAGGATATTCCAAATCTTCTAGCTATGCTAGACTTTGAAATTCTTAAAAATCGTGCCAAATTCGCACTTTTGTGCTTTTGAAAAGACAAATGTATTTTTGAAATCATTAATGCATTTAGTGCAGAGATGATAACCGATGGAGTCATCAATGCAGAGTAACCTAGTGTTGGATGTATTTTTAAGCCCACTATGATATGATGTAATATGACAAAGTCAAAATGATTTTTAGTATTTTGAAACGTTTAAAGAAGAGTCTATGCTAATTGTTTCGGCAAGACAAATTGATTTGAAAATATCAAAATGTATTTATAAAATCATCACACGCCATTAAAGCCATGGTGCAGAGATGAAAAAGACGGAATCCTCAACGCACTGTTGCAACGGTGCGGTATCATGAAGTCCTATAAATGAATTTTAGTACTTTAACTAATCTGAAATGATTTTTGAGTCGTAATATACGAACAGTTCAATGATGTGAGTCTATGTCATTTATTTTGACTGGACACTTTTTGGTCAGAAATGACTCGAGTTTTATTTTCCAATCCAACTTATGCTGGAGCGGAATTTTGTAGTAAGTCTGAGGTGAACAACCCCATAATGGGGGATATGTCAGAGCCATGAATAAAGAACCCGCGAGGGGGCGCCCAACAGTGGTGGCATACTGATATGGGTTGGTAAATCCAAAGAGTTCGACCCCGTGAGAAGTCGTTGTGCACAACGCAGAAGTACGATAGGCTGATCACCTAGCGTACACCTATGGAATGTTTTCAGTCTTTGTGATTGATAAACACTCTGTTTATAAGTATTTACAGGGATAAATACTATTTATTCGGAATTCAGTTAATTCCATGTTCACAGTCTTTATGACTCCTCAGAATAGTATGAAAATTTTAATGAATATTTTGATTTTCAATTTATTCTTCTATAAGATATTGATTTTCAATTTATTCTTCTGCAAGATATTCCATTGTTCTGGAATTATGAGTTTAGAAGTATGAACTTCCTAGAAAAGGGTGGTCATAGAATTTGATGAGTAAAGAGTTATACTCAGAGATGAAAATTGGTAGAAATGTGTATGAGATAATTTCGGGGACGAAATTTTTAGAAGAAGGGGTGAATGTAATATCCCGGATATTTAAATGAATTAGAAATAAAATATTTAATATTTAATAAAGGTTGGAGTTTGATAACCTAGTAGTGATAGATAAATAGAGGTCCAAATTAAATTTAACGGACTAACTTAGATATGGTGATATCAAAATTTTTGATAAGTTAGCAAGTAAAGTGATAATTCAATAAACTTGACTAACAACAAGTCTAATTAAATTAAGAGAATTAATTAGTGGAGTTATGTAATTAAGCGACGTGGTTGCGTGTAAATTAAATATGTATTTATATGAATATATATATGCGTGCACATTTAGTAACATAATTTAATGGTTAATTAAATTGTGATAAATAGATAGATTAATATTAAATTAATCCGAATTGAATTAAAAGGTTTATTGTGGAATTAATTTATTCATTAATCAACAATTATGCAAATTGTTGATAAATTATTTGTGAGGAATAATTATGTAAATTATATAATTATAATTATATAAAGTAGTTGAATTAATTAAAGGAGATTAGTAATTATATATATTGTACAATATTTAATATATGTACATATATATAAATGGTTTAAATTAATTGAGAAATTTTAAATTGTAATTGAATATATAAAATGAATATATTCTATAATTAAATAAATCATTGTAAATGATTTATGAGAGTGAGAAATTTAATTATACAATTATTTGTGTAATATTAATTAAATAATTAAATAAATTATTTAAATAAGAAATTTAGTAAATATATTATTATTTCAATGTATTTTCGGGTAAATGGAATTATTTCCATAATTGATGAGAAATGAATTATTTAATGTAAATATATTAAATAATTTAATTTATGGCCTAAATAATATATATTAAATTATATATTGTATTTATTTAAATTTCATAATTTATTGTGAAATTGTTTTTGAGGTAAGGTGATGTGTATAAATAATATATATAGATTATATATATTATTATTAGCAAACACACTCTAAAGTTTTAATATCAAAATAATTGACAAGTTGTCATTAATTAAATATTCAATTAAATTGAATATAATGAGTGAGTTAAATTTTTATAAATTAATTAATATGATAATTAATTTATGTAAATAATATAAAATATTATTAATAATATTATTAGTCCATTTAGTAATTTAATATTTATGGGTTAGAGTATTTAATTAATTAATCAATTCAATTATTATTTAATTATGGATTGGATAATTAATGTGTAACAAAATTAATAATTAATCATTTGGGATATAATTAAATAGCCCAATGATAAATTAAATGGACTTGACAATTTAGTAGCCCAAACAAATTAATAGAAGCCCAATTGGTATTTTAAATTAAAGCCCAATGAATGGCCCACTTGAAAAATACTTAATTAAACTATTATTTAATAAAAGTAAGCATATGTGACTTTCTTTTTGGGACAAATCTATGTTTTGCCGGCAAGGATGAATAAGAAAGAGTGAATTGATGGTTTCTTTATGTTATTTTTAATTATTTAATAATTAGGTTGTTTGTTTTAATTTTTTTGGTGAGTCTTTTCCCACAAAATCCTCACCAACTAAGGCATGGGTTGGCTTTCTTGTGTAAGCATCCAATAGCTAGCTTGTGTTGGTCAAATTTCATAGATATAAGATATATATCTATACATTATGGAA
Organism: Hedera helix; assembly: GCA_947179155.2. Taxonomy (NCBI): domain Eukaryota; kingdom Viridiplantae; phylum Streptophyta; class Magnoliopsida; order Apiales; family Araliaceae; genus Hedera; species Hedera helix. The sequence continues at coordinate 10,035,507 of OX359287.1, forward strand.
GACTTAAGTCATTAGAGAGAGAGAATTGTTAGTCATTTATTCTTCTTTCACTTTTCAAATTAGAGAGAAAATATTTGAGAGCAAAGATAAGGAAGGAGAAGGAATTCTTGGTTCATGCCATCCACATTCACAACCCATTTTGGAAGAAAAAAATGAAGATAGTCATTAACATGAGGTAAAGATTATTTTAGATATAGTTTGTTTTTTAAATTAAATAAATTATCATGTTAGTATAAACATGTTAATATAGTTAATAATGTGTAGTGGTAATATTTATGCCATGCTTGAGTTTAATATGCTTGGTTTGTATTTTAGTATATTTTATATGCTAAAATATGTATTTAATAGTGTGTAAATAAGTTTTGGAATTTATGTCCAAAAATATTTTTATAAAACTTAGATTTAATGTTATAATATTATAGAACATTAAATCATGAGAAAAACAAAGTTTGAATCACTCAAAATGGAGTTATACACAAAAAGTTATGATTTGTGGTAGTTTATGTGATGTAAAAATTTTTTTTAAAAATTTTTAATATTAAATCATGAAAAATTATATTTTCATGTCATAAATTGTTGTTAAGTTATTGGTATTTTTCTGGATTTTTATTGAGAGATTAAGAGTTTATTTGAAGGTATAAATTTTATTAAGTTGGTATTAAAAAGTATTGTTCACGTTCTGCTATTGGAAATAAAAAGGGGGGCTGGCCGCGCAATGCGCGGCAGCGGTTTTACGGAATGCGCGGAGCCAAAACGACGTCGTTTTGGAGCGTAAAGTGTAACCCGCGCGTTCGCGCGGAAGCCGTTCGGCTGATATTCAAAACGGCACCGTTTTGGGGCCGTTATTTTCTCTAAGCGCGCAATGCGCGGTAATAAATTTCTGGCTGAAATTACGATACTGCCCCTCCGTTCGTTTTCTGCGTAATTACGAAATTGCCCCCGAGTCAGTTTTCGGCTTATTTACAGAAATGCCATTCTGGATAATTTAAATTAATTTAAATGTTTAAAAATTAATTTAAAATTATAACAAAAATATTAATAATACAAAAATGATATTTAGGTATTGAATATTATATTTCCCAAATATAATATGTATTTAGGATTAATATTTAAATGTTGTAAATATTAATCTAGTTAGTTTAATATTATATTTTTCAAATATAATAAGTATTTAGGATTAATATTTAAATGTTGTAAATATTAATCTAGTTAGTTTAATATTATATTTTTCAAATATAATAAATATTTAGGATTAATATTTAAATGTTGTAAATATTAATCTAGTTAGTTTAATATTATATTTTTCAAATATAATAAGTATTTAGGATTAATATTTAAATGTTGTAAATATTACTCTAGTTAGTTGAATATTATATTTTTTTTAAATATAATAAGTATTTAGGATTAATATTTAAATGTTGTAAATATTAATCTAGTTCTGAATTTATGATTAAACTAATTATTATTTAATTAATATTAAATAATAAACAAGGATGATAAATTAATTAATTATTATTTAATTACTATTAAATAATAATTAAAGACAACTAAGATTGATTATTTAATTATTTATTATTTGATTAACTTTAAATAATAAATAAATTCAGTTAGTTATTATTTATTATTAAAATAATAACTAATGATATTTGAGTATTTACTATATAATTTTATTATTTATTATTTAATTAACTTTAAATAATAAATGAATCTAGTTAATTAGTTATTATTTATTATTAAATAATAACTAAAGATATTTGATTATTTTTAATATAATATAATTATTTATTATTTGATTAATTTTAAATAATAAATAAATCTAGTAAGTTATTATTTATTATTAAATAATAACTAAAGGTAGTTAATTACTTACTATTTAATTAATGATAAATAGTAATTAAATGAAATTAGACTTAATGAAATAAAGAATATGTCTTTTAACTCTTTTGTTTAAACAATTATAACAAATTGTTTAATAGTTTAATAAGTGTTTAACACTTGAGAAAATTATTTTCAAATTTATTAAATTATTAACCTAATATGATTGAGGGTCTATAAGGTTAATAATATTGTTTTGACTGATGTAAATTATGTGTTAGTACTTATGTGTGGTAGATAAGTTTCTTAATGAGCGTATAGTTGTACAAATACGCTGTACTAATTATTAGACCAACTTTACTAATGTTAGGTCTTTCAAAGCCAGTTAGTTAAAGCTAGACATTAATTGTAGCTGAGCAGACAGGCAAGTTTCCTAAACCCTACTCAATTTATATTCGAGCAGGATATATTATTTTATTGTTCAAGTCCCTAACTCAAATTCAAGTTATTACGTTTCCAGCATGCTATGGTTTAATTCTGTATAATTATTCCACATCTTTAAATTGTTGATTCGCACATAGTGCTTGTTGCATGTGTTCATCAGGTGTGAAAGGCTGATCACCTTCATTACCATAAGGTTCAGTTAAAATTGTTCATGGTCATTATTGACACTCAACATTACTTGATTCAGTCATTCAATTATTGAAATTATGATTAGTACTCTTTCACAATTATTATATTGTTGAAAATCCGAAAACTTGTTCTTTCTTTCAATCATGATATATCGTTATTGTATTTAAACTTGCTGAGCAAAGTCGTTGCTCACTCTTGCTATATCATGATAACAAATTTCAGAATAATACGAATGTCCGAGGAGAGACGGAGACAGAAGCAAAAGACAAGATTATAGTGTTATTCATTATAACTAAATTGTTATATGATGTAAGTAATTTTGTAAACCCTTTTATGAATCTAAAGATATATATGTAGGTTAAGGTTAGAAACCTTGGGAAATGTTGTAGAATAAACAATTTATGTTTATATATTCCGCATTAGTTATAGAACGTGTATGAAGATGATGTATAGTGATGAACCAGGTCCAGGGTTAAAGGAACCCGGATTTGGGGTCGTCACAAAGTCAACAACCCGAATTTGAGTTCGGGATGGAATTGGGAGACGCGGACTGCACCGTTGAGTCTGGAACGTCGAATTTAGCTAGAAGAGATGGTAAACACATTTTGGTGTCGGGGTTGACTTTTTGGTCAAAGTCAACTGTTTGACTTATAAATGTGAAAAGTCAAAATTTGAGTTTGGAGAAGAATTTTGAGAAACGGACTTCACCGTTGCGACGGGAACATCGAATTTAGTAAGTATGGACTGTAAACACGATATGTGTTTCGATTGACTTTTTGGTCAAAGTTGACCGTTTGACTTTTTAGGATAAAATGTCGAACTTGAAGTTTAGAAGTGAATTTGAAGAAACGGATGTTACCACGACGACGGGGACGTCGACATTAGTAGGAATCGACTGTAAGTTTTTAATTTTGACACTTCGGGTCAAAAAGTCAAAGAGCGGGTCAAATAATTAAATGTAGGACCCAAAAGAGAAATTTAATCCTACAGATTTTGGAGTGGGCCAGCTGGATTTCTCAGCAATTTAGTGTGGGAATTAATTAAGCCAACTCATCCTAAGGAAATCCACTCCAACCAATCACATTTCATTCTCATATCTTATCTTAGATATTATCAATTAAATTATTTAAACTAAACCCACTATATTGAGAGCATATTCAGCAAATTAGAAGAGAAAGAGAGAGCTGAGACTCACGCGAAGAGAGAGAGAGAAGAAGCCATGGAAATGGAAGAAGAAAAGCTTAAGTTTGATGAGCTAGAATGGTCGGATGAACATGGAGCAAGAATTAAAGATGAAGCCCTCATCATGGGGAGTCTCTAGAGCCAAGAAAGAAGATCATCCGTGAAGGTTTAAAAATTTTCTAAACTCCAACTTTTATAGAAATTATGTTTTAGGGTTTCCTATATAGTTATTGTAGGAAAGCTTTGTATTTTGTGTGTTGGATCGTAGTGAATCCAAGTTCTAAGATGGTCAAGAGTTGGGGTTATGTGTATCTAGATGTATATAGCATGCTAGATACATAGATAAGTAAAAATGATTAAGGTTTTGTGTTGGTGAAACCTAGTTTTGATGGTTTTATTTTGATATAAACCAATTTTATGGTGAAAGGTTATATTTAAATATTCATAGGTGTTTATTATGAGTCTATAAATATTGGAGATGAGTTTATACGTGTTGAGGATGTATTTTTTTGTGCTATGAATTGATAAATAGCATACAAGAGGCTTTGAAGATTAAGAAACATGTTTTGTGCAAGAAAGTTACAATATTAGGCTATACTTTGTGTATAGACTACGTAATAATCTGTAAAGTGACTTGGAAGGTATATAAGGAAGTTATGTGAATACAAAAAGTGGTTAAATGTATATATGTTAAGGTATTTGATGTGTAGAGTACAAGAATTCAAAGAGGGTTTAAAGTTATATAATGAAAGTTAGGCAAAAATGTCACCCATGTGTGAATTTGGCCATTTTGTGTAATTGGTGATCAAATAAGGCCAAAAAGCTATGTTTGATATATATATACGTGTGTTCAAGTTGATTTGGAAGTTATTTGGTTCGTATGGCGACAATTGTGGATTTTAAACGTTTTAAAACGTTCGCCGACGCCTAAAATGAACCTTTTGGAAAAATGAATTCAAATGAAAAGTTTTAAATAATTTGACGGCCCATGTAAGTTAAATAGGTGCTATATGTGTTAAATGAAGTGTTAGAATTAAGTATTGCACAAAGGGGGCAAGAATAACTTATGTTTTGGAAATGATAAATTTGTGAAAAGTTGATGAAAATGACGTCAAAGTGTGATTTTCGGCAATTTTGAGAAATTAAAGTTAAAAGGGAGTCAAATGATTAAGTTTTATGTTATTACACATGTTTAGATTGATTTGGAAATCAATTGATGGAAGTTTGAATGAAAATGAGTTTCGAACGATCGAAATCGATCGTTTCGACCAGAAATGGATTTTAACGGACAAATATCGCCTCGTGCGAAGTTTTATGGTTTTGAAAGTTTGGACATGTCATATATAGGTTATATGAACTATGTCAAGTGTTGGAATTGAGTTTTGAAGCTTATGGCCAAAAATCACAAAGTTGGATTTCAAAGTTCAAAAATTTTGTAAGTAAATCAGTCGGACAACCCTCTTACAAGCTAGCTTATCTCTAATTTTAAGAAGCCAAATGAGGCAATAGAAAATTTTATAAAATACTATGGTATGAGGTCTACATGTGTACCAAATTTGGTGTCAATTGGATGTACGGTTAAAGAATTAAAAATCACCAAAGCAGCAGCAAAAATCAAAATTTCAGATTTCTGGGCCACGGCCTAGGCCAGATTTTCTAGGCCAAAATCCGGCCGGGGCCAGAATTGGCTGAGAGGTCACGGCCGGGGCCGTGGATTTCTAGGCCAAAATCCGGCCGGGGCCACGGTTGACAGATTTCAATAAAATGATATTTTTGACCCAAAATGAAATGTTTTGATACTAAATGATAGAGATAAGTTATGAAAACCCTAGATTGATAAAAATGGACTATGTAAAGGGTGTTGCGGTATAATGAGATAATGAATGGCATAATGTAACATGCCTAAAGCTAAGTTAAGCATGTTTAAGGTTATGAAAAAGGTCGGGAACAAGCTAGGATGTATTATTAACCTATGTAAGGTATAATACATCAAATGTGAAATGATTAGAGACTAATGGTCTAATAATTATGGTTTAAGTGAAAGGAGTTATATAAAGTTTTATGATCCTATATTGATGCATGCAGTACAATGTTTACAGATAGTGCTCGAAGTAGCAACCCAATGCAATGAAGGATAGAAAAGACTATCAAGGAAGTAAAGGTTAAACTAAATAAAAGCGTGCAGGCAAGTCTTTCAGAACTTGCTCCTATGCGTTAAATGTTTTTATGTGAAAACATGTGATTATATGCCTTTGTGCAATAACATGCGATATATTGTCAATGTGCATAGATGTTTATTTTATATTGAGCTGATATGATATTATGAATGCGGTACATGAGATGTATGAAGCATAGTATTAAATGCAGAGCATGATATGCATAATATATGTATGAATTGCAAAGCATGAGATGAATGAAGCATGCTAAAATGTAGCTACTTGTTACGTGTTAACTGTTGGACTTGCTGAGCCGTCGTGCTCATTCCACTTTAAAACAAACAGTTTCAGGAAAATGCGAGAAGGCAGGAATTTTCGATAAAGCTAAAGGTTATAGAAGACTAATTGCGTAGTTTCGCGCGGAGTGTTAAATTGTTTGTTATAATTAATCAATTGGATGAATGAGATTCATTAAAGGTATAAATCGTCTAACGTGTATTTTGATATTGAATCTTATCGTTAGAAATTGATGGGTGTGATTGTATGAATCTATTAAAGTTAACCTCAGTTGTAAATTTGATTATAGAAGCTTGTAATAAGATACCATCAGAGTATCAGGGTCCAATTAGAGGTATATGTAAATAAATCTCAAATTATCGATTAAAGATGTGTAAATACAAAAAGATTTGTATGGCTAGGTGAATGATAATTATATTCACAGGTTTTTTTTTATATTGGTTTAAAAATCATAGTGTTTATGATTTCAATGATATTAGATTTGATCGTGAGGTTATGATTAGAAATCTAAAGACGGAATGTAAAGATTTCGATTCTGAGACAGAATTATGCTAAAGTTTAAATAAACTCTGTATTAAACAACTATATCAACGTTGTAAGTTATATTGAGATTGTAATAATTTAAAAATAAACTAGTTTAATCAATTATATTACTGAGATTTGTTGTGAAATTAAGTACAAGGTTGTACGTCTAACGAGCGGGATCTGTCGTGGCCAGCACGCGGATTTCCGGGTCGTTACAGTTGGTATCAGAGCTGATAGGTTATAGTTCTTAGGTAGCAGTACCTTAGGCTATAATCGTGAGACTATATTGAAGGCAATGAAAGAATAAACTCATATGGAGTTTAAGCAATAAGAGTTGAATATATGAAATTCATAAAGGAGAAATAGTACAGTGAAATCAATTGCGTTATAAGATCACGATGATCATAGTAAAAATCATGGAATGACAAATGGTCTATTAAATGATTAAAGAGGTGGTTTTGATAGCATGGTGCTATAACAATGAAGATACTGAAATAGTAACAAGTGGACTCTTGAAGTGTTGAGTGTGATAAGGTATGAATTGACAAAATTCATATCAAGTTAAGAGAAGTTAGAGGTTTGTAGATTTTTAATTGAGGACTCATATTAGTGGTTAAGTTGTACAATTTCTTGTATGGGCAGGGAATTTGTACTTGGTTTTAGAACCGCTTAGGTTTCTATATTGATACAGTGGTTGAGTTGAACAGTCCTTTGTATGGGCAGGGGATTTGTTCTTGGTTTAACGACCGCTTAACTTCCTATATTGATTAGTGGCTGAGTTGACCAATTTCTTGTATGGGAAGGAGATTGTGTTTGGTTTGACGACCACTTGGCTTCCTATAATGATAATCAACTGAAACCTGGTGTCGCGCTATTCACTATATGTATGTTGAGAAGGTGATTCTTTTCTCATGTGTATAACGGATAGGTAGAGGATGTTAAGATAAGTTCGTGTTCTGAGAACTGACACGCATAGTAAGTTCGTGACTCATAGTCATGTGGTGGAGCCCCTCAGCGAATGGGCGACTTTGGCCTGACTAGGACAAGTTCCTCAAACCATATGATTGTGGTAAGTTGCTGAGCCCAAATATGTGGTAAGTTTGATGAACAGTAAGTATGGATAGAGTTAAGTAGTCAGGTTAAGGCTATAATAGATATAGTTATTAAGCTGGAAAAGAATGTGGATGAAAAATTTGAGAGGTTTTAGGATATTCCAAATCTTCTAGCTATGCTAGATTTTGAAATTCTTAAAATCGTGCCAAATTCGCACTGTTGTGCTTTTGAAAAGACAAATGAATTTTTCTTGTTTTATTATTAAGTCGCAGTAACACGAGGTGTGGAGAAGTCCATCGTTACTGGTGATGACATAATAAACGATGGAGTCATCAATGCAGAGTAACCTAGTGTTGGATGTATTTTTAAGCCCACTATGGTATGATGTAATATGACAAAGTCAAAACGATTTTTAGTATTTTGAAACGTTTAAAGAAGAGTCTATGCTAATTGTTTCGGCTAGACAAATTGATTTGAAAATATCAAAATGTATTTATAAAATCATCACACGCCATTAAAGCCATGGTGCAGAGATGAAAAGACGGAATCCTCAACGCACTGTTGCAACGGTGCGGTATCATGAAGTCCTATAAATGAATTTTTGTTACTTTAACTAATCTGAAATGATTTTTGAGTCGTAATATACGAACAGTTCAATGATGTGAGTCTATGTCATTTATTTTGACTGGACACTTTTTGGTCAGAAATGACTCAAGTTTTATTTTCCAATCCAACTTATGCTAGAGCGGAATTTTGTAGTAAGTCTGAGGTGAACAACCCCATAATGGGGGATATGTCAGAGCCATGAATAAAGAACCCGCGAGGGGGCGCCCAACAGTGGTGGCATGCTGATATGGGTTGGTAAATCCAAAGAGTTCGACCCCGTGAGAAGTCGTTGTGCACAACGCAGAAGTACGATAGGCTGATCACCTAGCGTACACCTATGGAATGTTTTCAGTCTTTGTGATTGATAAACACTCTGTTTATAAGTATTTACAGGGATAAATACTATTTATTCGGAATTCAGTTAATTCCATGTTCACAGTCTTGATGACCCCTCAGCATATTATGAAAGTTTTAATGAATATTTTGATTTTCAATTTATCCTTTTGTAAGGTGTTCCAATGTTCTGGACATCGAATAGATAAATGGGTTATTTGAAGGGGGTTATTTTTACTTCCTGATTATTCAAATTCATTCACAGTTATTGATTAATTGTGAAGACTCCTAGAAGATGTTCTAATGTTCTGGACATCGAATGGGTAAAGGGGTAAGTGTGCTGTAATTTCGAGGACGAAATTCTTAGAAGAAAGGGTGAATGTAATGACCCAGAAAATTCATAAGACTGATGAATACGGTCTTAGAAAATTGATGTGATTTGAGGCTACGCTAAATCTCGGATGAGGAAGTAGTGGATAGTCGATTTGTGGAAATTTTAAGCTTTCGAGGATTCGAGCAAATTTTGAGGTTAACATATGAAGCTAACCCTGGTAAAGTGATGGACGATCACTGGAAAGGAATTGGAGTCCTGTCACTAATAGACTAGGACAGTGTTTATAAAACAATAAGTAAAGCGATGCTTAGAATAAGATAATCGAGGTGATTAGTCGGATAGACATGAGTTGTGAAGAGTTAGAAATGAAACAAACTCTGATATTTATTGGTAATATAAATTCCAAGGATGGAATCATTTGTGAGGATTGAGTCTACAACTTAATTTGAGGAAAACGATTGTTGGGAGTTTAAAACCTAGAATTGGTTAAAGGGGTATACGATAATGTATATACTGAGTTAGGTATCTATATGGTATATAGGTACAGAGAACCTGATAAGGAAGAATTACACTCATATTTTTGATTTACCTTATATTGAAATTTCGGGGACGAAATTATTATAAGGGGGGAAGAATGTAACGACCAGGAATATTTTAATATAAACAAAGGAAATTAGTAACAGTAATTGTAAATTTCTGGGCGATTAAATTAAATCTGTAATTGATGGCTTAGTTTATTTAATTATGTGTTGATACAATTAAATGACTTATAGGGAGGTTCAGTTAATGGGTTGATTAAATTAATGGACCAACCTAGGTTGTATAATATCAAGGTCTGATTATGCTAATGAGTTAGGTGATGATTTAATTAATTTGATATATAACAAGTTAATTTGGTGTGGTAAATTAATTAAGGTGGTTATTAATTAATGAGAATGCGTAAATATTAAGAAAGGGCAAAATGGCCAAATAGTCAAAGATCGACTAAAGAAAGTCAACAACCCGAATTTGAGTTCGGGATGGAATTGGGAGACGCGGACTGCACCGTTGAGTCTGGAACGTCGAATTTAGCTAGAAGAGATGGTAAACACATTTTGGTGTCGGGGTTGACTTTTTGGTCAAAGTCAACCGTTTGACTTGTAAATGTGAAAAGTCAAAATTTGAGTTTGGAGAAGAATTTTGAGAAACGGAGTTCACCGTTGTGACGGGAACATCGAATTTAGTAAGTATGGACTGTAAACACGATATGTGTTTTGATTGACTTTTTGGTCAAAGTTGACCGTTTGACTTTTTAGGATAAAATGTCGAACTTGAAGTTCGGAAGTGAATTTGAAGAAACGGATGTTACCACGACGACGGGGACGTCGACATTAGTAGGAATCGACTGTAAGTTTTTAATTTTGACACTTCGGGTCAAAAAGTCAAAGAGCGGGTCAAATAATTAAATGTATAACCCAAAAGAGAAATTTAATCCTACAGATTTTGGAGTGGGCCAGCTGGATTTCTCAGCAATTTAGTGTGGGAATTAATTAAGCCAACTCATCCTAAGGAAATCCACTCCAACCAATCACATTTCATTCTCATATCTTATCTTAGATATTATCAATTAAATTATTTAAACTAAACCCACTATATTGAGAGCATATTCAGCAAATTAGAAGAGAAAGAGAGAGCTGAGACTCACGCGAAGAGAGAGAGAGAAGAAGCCATGGAAATGGAAGAAGAAAAGCTTAAGTTTGATGAGCTAGAATGGTCGGATGAACATGGAGCAAGAATTAAAGATGAAGCCATCATCATGGGGAGTCTCTAGAGCCAAGAAAGAAGATCATCCGTGAAGGTTTAAAAATTTTCTAAACTCCAACTTTTGTAGAAATTATGTTTTAGGGTTTCCTATATAGTTATTGTAGGAAAGCTTTGTATTTTGTGTGTTGGATCGTAGTGAATCCAAGTTCTAAGATGGTCAAGAGTTGGGGTTATGTGTATCTAGATGTATATAGCATGCTAGATACATAGATAAGTAAAAATGATTAAGGTTTTGTGTTGGTGAAACCTAGTTTTGATGGTTTTATTTTGATATAAACCAATTTTATGGTGAAAGGTTATATTTAAATATTCATAGGTGTTTATTATGAGTCTATAAATATTGGAGATGAGTTTATACGTGTTGAGGATATATTTTTTTGTGCTATGAATTGATAAATAGCATACAAGAGGCTTTGAAGATTAAGAAACATGTTTTGTGCCAGAAAGTTACAATATTAGGCTATACTTTGTGTATAGCCTACGTAATAATCTGTAAAGTGACTTGGAAGGTATATAAGGAAGTTATGTGAATACATAAAGTGGTTAAATGTATATATGTTAAGGTATTTGATGTGTAGAGTACAAGAATTCAAAGAGGGTTTAAAGTTATAATATGAAAGTTAGGCAAAAATGTCACCCATGTGTGAATTTGGCCATTTTGTGTAATTGGTGATCAAATAAGGCCAAAAAGCTAAGTTTGATATATATATACGTGTGTTCAAGTTGATTTGGAAGTTATTTGGTTCGTATGGCGACAATTGTGGATTTTAAACGTTTTAAAACGTTCGCCGACGCCTAAAATGAACCTTTTGGAAAAATGAATTCAAATGAAAAGTTTTAAATAATTTGACAGCCCATGTAAGTTAAATAGGTGCTATATGTGTTAAATGAAGTGTTAGAATTAAGTATTGCACAAAGGGGGCAAGAATAACTTATGTTTTGGAAATGATAAATTTGTGAAAAGTTGATGAAAATGACGTCAAAGTGTGATTTTTGGAAATTTTGAGAAATTAAAGTTAAAAGGGAATCAAATGATTAAGTTTTATGTTATTACACATGTTTAGATTGATTTGGAAATCAATTGATGGAAGTTTGAATGAAAATGAGTTTCGAACGATCGAAATCGATCGTTTCGACCCGAAATGGATTTTAACGGACAAATATCGCCTCGTGCGAAGTTTTATGGTTTTGAAAGTTTGGACATGTCATATATAGGTTATATGAACTATGTCAAGTTTTGGAATTGAGTTTTGAAGCTTATGGCCAAAAATCACAAAGTTGGATTTCAAAGTTCAAAAATTTTCTAAGTCTGGAAATCAGTCGGACAGCCCTTTTACAAGCTAGCTTATCTCTAATTTTAAGAAGCCAAATGAGGCAATAGAAAATTTTATAAAATACTATGGTATGAGGTCTACATGTGTACCAAATTTGGTGTCAATTGGATGTACGGTTAAAGAATTAAAAATCACCAAAGCAGCAGCAAAAATCAAAATTTCAGATTTCTGGGCCACGGCCTAGGCCAGATTTTCTAGGCCAAAATCCGGCCGGGGCCAGAATTGGCTGAGAGGTCACGGCCGGGGCCGTGGATTTCTAGGCCAAAATCCGGCCGGGGCCACGGTTGACAGATTTCAATAAAATGATATTTTTTACCCAAAATGAAATGTTTTGATACTAAATGATAGAGATAAGTTATGAAAACCCTAGATTGATAAAAATGGACTATGTAAAGGGTGTTGCGGTATAATGAGATAATGAATGGCATAATGTAACATGCCTAAAGCTAAGTTAAGCATGTTTAAGGTTATGAAAAAGGTCGGGAACAAGCTAGGATGTATTATTAACCTATGTAAGGTATAATACATCAAATGTGAAATGATTAGAGACTAATGGTCTAGTAATTATAGTTTAAGTGAAAGGAGTTATATAAAGTTTTATGATCCTATATTGATGCATGCAGTACAATGTTTACAGATAGTGCTCGAAGTAGCAACCCAATGCAATGAAGGATAGAAAAGACTATCAAGGAAGTAAAGGTTAAACTAAATAAAAGCGTGCAGGCAAGTCTTTCAGAACTTGCTCCTATGTGTTAAATGTTTTTATGTGAAAACATGTGATTATATGCCTTTGTGCAATAACATGCGATATATTGTCAATGTGCATAGATGTTTATTTTATATTGAGCTGATATGATATTATGAATGCGGTACATGAGATGTATGAAGCATAGTATTAAATGCAGAGCATGATATGCATAATATATGTATGAATTGCAAAGCATGAGATGCATGAAGCATGCTAAAATGTAGCTACTTGTTACGTGTTAACTGTTGGACTTGCTGAGCCGTCGTGCTCATTCCACTTTAAAACAAACAGTTTCAGGAAAATGCGAGAAGGCAGGAATTTTCGATAAAGCTAAAGGTTATAGAAGACTAATTGCGTAGTTTCGCGCGGAGTGTTAAATTGTTTGTTATAATTAATCAATTGGATGAATGAGATTCATTAAAGGTATAAATCGTCTAACGTGTATTTTGATATTGAATCTTATCGTTAGAAATTGATGGGTGTGATTGTATGAATCTATTAAAGTTAACCTCAGTTGTAAATTTGATTATAGAAGCTTGTAACAAGATATCATCAGAGTATCAGGGTCCAATTAGAGGTATATGTAAATAAATCTCAAATTATCGATTAGAGATGTGTAAATACAAAAAGATTTCTATGGCTAGGTGAATGATAATTATATTCACAGGGTTTTTTTTATATTGGTTTAAAAATCATAGTGTTTATGATTTCAATGATATTAGATTTGATCGTGAGGTTATTATTAGAGATCTAAAGACGGAATGTAAAGATTTCGATTCTGAGACAGAATTATGCTAAAGTTTAAATAAACTCTGTATTAAACAACTATATCAACGTTGTAAGTTATATTGAGATTGTAATAGTTTAAAAATAAACTAGTTTAATCAATTATATTACTGAGATTTGTTGTGAAATTAAGTACAAGGTTGTACGTCTAACGAGCGGGATCTGTCGTGGCCAGCACGCGGATTTCCGGGTCGTTACAGTCGCAACACTGACACATGAAACATATTGTGGATATGCTCCAGTTCAGGAGGTAGAGCTATCTCGTATGCCACTTCACCTACTTTCTTTAGTATTTCGAATGGTCCTATGAACCTTGGACACAACTTCCCTTTCTTTCCAAATCGGATCTTCCCTTTCCATGAAGATACCTTTATAAACACAAAATTACTTACTTCGAAATCTCGCTTCTGTCGATGTAGATTTTCATATTTCTTCTGACGGTCTTAAGTTGCTACTAGTCGAGCTCTTATTACTCTTATAATTTCTACAGTCTGTTGAACCAATTTTGGCCCCAACAGTCGACGTTCTCCTACCTCATCCCAACATAGAGGCATTCTACATTTTCTCCCATATAACGCTTCGTAAGGCGGCATTCCTATGCTTGCATGATAACTGTTGTTATATGCAAACTCAACTAATGGTAGATGTGAAAGTATTATGCCCTCAAGCCAATCACATTTACTGTGATAAGCATATACATTGTAATCTTATTCGTTTATTAATAAAAGAACCAAGGCATTTCTTTATTCATGATTAATTACTTGAATTAATCAAATGGATAAACACATAGTTTTTTAGCAATGCTCTTAGAACCATGATGAGGATCATGCTAATGAGATCTAAATTCAAGATAGCTCAAAACTAAAATTGTTCCTAATCGTTGGATCACTAAAAAGGGGATTAGTAAATCCGGATAGATTGGTACATACTATGCTTGCTCTTATGAAGAGGATGATTGATCTCATAATCATTTGTGTAGAGACACTAAAGCAAGTATGTAGGTGCTTATTAGAGAATAAGTTCACTGAACGTGACTCGCTTAAGGAACACCTAATGGAGTCTTACTTGCCTGTCAATAGGAGTTCCTTTTGTGATAGTAGTACAAGTGATCCTTGGACTAGAGATCATCATAGTATCTTGTGTATGATGAATTATGCTTTGAAATATTCCTTAAAACCTTTAGGGTGTATCAAAGGGTATGATCAGATATAATAAGTCATACATGGAGATAGGTGAATGATCAACAAAGAATCTACCACTTCTAGTAAAAGAAGAGAATATCCTACGCGATTCGATAAATGACAACTCAGTAGTCCTTGGCCAAGGCAGAATGAAAATTAGAAAGTAGTTTCTAATTTACATTAATTAGAGTTATTCATTTAAGGATCGAAATGCATATAATCAAATAAAATAAGACTTGACAGTTATACCATGTCTTATATTTGATTGGGACGTTGTGAGGTAGAAGGATTGAATTGTACGGTAACTATTCGCTAAATAGGTTCTTTTGTGATTAAATGTTGAAATCTATATTATCTAGAAAGTCGTTGATCGCTAAGGGGGCTTACCCTTATTATGGAATAAATATTATTTATTTAAATGAATTAAATAGTTTAATTTATTTATATAAATAAGATTAGAATAGTTCTAATTAATTTATTCTATAACCGGCTTAATATGGAGAACCTAAAGGGTCACACCGCAAAAGGAAAATAATTATTTAAGAAGTAAATGGCATAATTCTAATAATGAATTAAGTATATTTAATTTATACTATGTGGATAGAATAAATTAAATAGCTTAATATTTATTATTTTGTAGTTTGGAAATACTAATTATAAATTAATAAGAGGAGTCTTATTATTATTATTACTATTATCATAATTATTTAGTTCCTAAATAGTTTAGGAATTAATTAATAAGAGTACTCTCATAATTAATAATTAAGTTCCTAAATAGTTTAAGAATTATAATTATTATATTAAATTAATTAAGTTCCAAATTAGATTAGGAGTTTAATTAAAAACCCTATTCCTAAAGGTGTTAGGAGGGTTTACTAAGTCTATAAATAAGAGAAGTCTTATTATGGATTAAGGTTACACACATACACTTCCACAAGTTTTGGGAGAGTACTCACATATTCTCTAGAGAGAGAAAACTAGGGTTTGCCATAATCCACTTCTTGAATTATTATTATTATTCCTTGGTCGATCACCTCTAAATGCCAAACACTTGGGTGGCTAACGTTGAACATTGAAATCCAATCGGTGAAATTCAAGGAAATCGTGAAGGATTTGGAGGTGAACTTGTACCCGTTGAAGTTTTGAGTTCTACAAAGGTATATCTCTAACTTTTTCTTTATTAATTAATAGTTGCGCATAAAGGTTGATCCTGGATTATGGTTTGTAAATTTTTAAATTTAGTTTTATCATGCTTCCGCTAATTTTGTGCAATATGATTGCGTCTATGAATCTTACAAACCAACAGTGGTATCAAGAACCAAACTTTATGCGAATTATTAATTGTTTTGATTCCATATGTGTATGGGTATATATTTAGAATAATTTATTTGGCATAATTTATTGTATAAAATTATTAATTTTTAATATCAAAATTGGTTACCGAAATTGGATCACGATTGGCTTATTTTATGTGAATTGGATTCACGGCAATTCATGTATGCTTCATAGTTTCGGTAATATTTTCGGATTATATATATGTATATATTTTATTACCGAATTGAATTGGAAAAGGCTACTGTTTCGGTGATGCAATTAAAGGAACAAAGCTTTTGGGAATTGGTTTGTTAAGCAACAATCACTGTTTTCGGAAATAGCCACGTCTTTGGTGATATATTAATAAAGAGCAGCCACGGTTTCGGTAAAAGATAAAGCAAACAGCCATGCATGTTTCGGTTTTGCCAAACAAATTAAAAAAAAAAAGAAAAAGAAAAAGAAAACTGTAGCACACCTTTTGAACATGCTGCTGCTACTACCGAAACAACCTTGTCCCATAACGAGTGTCACGGGTGAATTTGAAAAAGGAAAAACTGCCCAGCCACTGTTTCAGTAGCTTGTTTCTTAGTTATATATATATGATATATTACTTTATTTGAAACAAAGCAGCTCACGGGTGTTTTATTTATATATATATACTAACGGGTTATATATATATTATTAATATATATGATATATTTATAATATATATATTAATTATCCGAACAGTTTGGTAATTTTTGTGCAGATTTTAAAATTTCAAAATAAAAGAATTTATTTTGGGTAATTTTAAAATTAAAAAAAAATAGTTTATTTTTAAATAATTTTATAATTAAAATAAAAGGTTTATTTAAAACATGAAATTGGATTTCATGCAACATTAATTGCCCATTAAATGATACCAATACATATATGGAACGTCTTATTTAATTCATGTGATGAATATTATTTATTGATATATATATGTTGATATATATGATAATAAATGGGATTGATTATGGATTATTGACCAATATGATTGGATTTAATTTTAAATGGATGCATGAATGAATGAGTTTTATAAATGGGGTCTGCGTACCTCGTCTTTCTAATTTTTCTTAAGTATAATTCTATCTCCCTCCTATGTACTTCCCCTTGACTGTTGATCAAGGTTTCTATTTATTATAAATAATTTGTAATAGAATTAGTTAGAATTATTTTGAAGAATTGGAGCAAAGGAGCAAGGAGTGCATGAAGACCCATTTGTAATGGAGCCCAGATTTAAATGTAATAATTATATTTAATTTAATTTATTTTTGCGCCCTAGGTTTGACCTTTTGGTTCACTTGGTGGCTCTAGTGAACCAAATTAGAATAAAAGTCCATAATCAATCCAAGTAGAATATAGTATTCTATATGTGCATGTTAATTATATATATTAAATATTGTCCAAACACGTTTCGCATGTTAAATCATATGACGCGTATTTTATATATATATGTTCATGCGCGCTAAACAAGATGAGACAATTAATATTAACAAACCCCTCGAGATGTAGAAAAAATATTATTTAATTCATGAATTAAAATGTTTAATTCATGAATTAAAATGAGTTTAATTCAATTAAATAAAACTAGAACGGTTTTAATTTATTTATTCTACTACTAAAATATTAAGTTGTAACGTTCAAAGATATTTGGAATATCGAACGTCGCCTTCTAGCATGATAAAACGATAGAGTATCAAATAATCAATATACGTTTGTTGTGCACACACAAGGCTTATATCGATCATTTGAGATGTTGTTTTATCACATTTGATGCTTATAAGGAATTGAACATTACTGTTTTGTTGTGCACACACAAGGGCAATATTTTTCTCTTCACTTATATGGAAGTGCTAGGTCTGACTTAACCTAGATAATTTTGATTTGGATGTGCACACACATGATCATAATAATCTAAGAGGCAAAATACAAGGAGTTACATGTTAATGTAATTGACAGAAGTTGTCTATCTATTTATTTATATATAGTTTGTTGTGCACACACAAGGCTATATACATTTGAAATAGGATCCTTATCTCACTAGCAAATCTTTAATTAAATTTGCCGAACTATATATAGAGGGTAATATAGTTTGATGAAAATAATGATATACACCATTTTAAATAAATACCTAATTAACTTGGTGATTAATAAAATGAATGCATGTTAATGTTGTTATTAATTCACTTAAAGAATATTGCTATGTTTAATTCACTAACACTGCATAACATATTAGATGCTAAAAATTAATCGAACCGAATTGTTCGGATTTATTAAACAAATTTGAGAAAAGTTCTCAATGCTGAAAAGCTAGCAAATATCCTTAATTTGCCTATTCTTGCAAACGTTGTAGACTAAGCCTATGAGGAAGATATTGGTATTTTAAGAAATAGCAAGATGATGCAAAGATGGCTCAATGCATCATGCTCGCATCCATAAGTATTTAGTTACAGTGTCAACACGAGAAAATGGATGCACCTACTATATTGTTGCACATTCAATAGTTGTTTGGTGAGCAAAGTAGGTCAACTAGATATAAGATATCTAATGAGCTCTTCCAATCTATAATAACCAATGGCACTACAGTAAAGACACGTGTCCTAAAGATGATCAATCTGATTGATCAATTAGGACACCTAGGTTTTGTCAAAGATGGAGAGTTGAGTCAAGATTCGATCTTGCAGTCACTCGCTGACTCCCTTTCACAAATTGTTGTGAACTTTAACATTAATAAGCTGTCAGTTTACCTGATTTGCTTAAATATGTTGAATAAGTTGAGAGTCACTTTCCTTTCAAGAAAGACCAAGTCTTACTAGTAGATGAATCTTCTAAGTTGAATAAGATGGCCAAAGGTGTTTCTGAGGAGTCAGAAAAGATAGAAGGCAACAGAAAGGCTGAACAAAGGACATAAATAAAAGTGATCCCGAGGGCAAAGGAGTTTGCTTTCATTGCGATAAGCTGTGACACTGGAAGAGGAACTGCATAGAGTATCTTGCAGTAGTTAAGTAGAAGAAGCTTAGTGAAGCTTCAACTGCAGAAATAGATTTGTTCATAATGAAATAGAACTTTCTATAAGTCAAGTTTCTACTTAGGTATTAGATACCGGCTGGTGGTCTGAAATATGCAAACCGTTGCAGAGACTAGGCAGAAGTAGAAAGCTGAACTAAAGATAAGTAATCCTGTGCGTGGGGAATGGAGCAAAAGGTTGTTGCATTAATCACAAGAACTTACAGTTTAGCATTGCCTACGGGCAAATCCATTTAGTTAGTAAAATATTACTATGTTGATTACTTGATGGATTTTGTAACCTTGACTTACATGAAAATATTTCAAAATTGAACAAACTAAAGGCAAAGAGATGATATGGATCATACCTTCTTGCAATACTGTTAACTCAGTCATGTTAATGAAACAAGACTAAACAAGTTGTATAAAGATAGGTTTTTAGAGCCTTTTGATTATGAATCAAATACAACTTATGAATCTTATATCATGAAAATATGACTAAATCTTTATTTAGTGGACATAGAAAGCGAGTTATGGAGTTGTTAGAGATGGTACACACAATCGTGTATGGGACCTATGACAACAAATGCAAGAGGAGGGTATTCATTCATTACTTTCATTGATGACTCTAGACTTCGATATATGTATTTGATGAAATACAAATCCGAATCGTTTGAAACGTTCAAAAAATTCAAAAGTGAAGTATAGAAACTAAAGGCCAAAAGTATTAAAGTTCTTCGATTAGATCGAGAAGGGAATACTTAAGCAGTAAGTTTCTAGATCATCTCAAGCGAAATGGTATTCTCACATAATGGACATGGTGATGATCCATGATGAGTTATACCAATCTTCCAGTATACTTATAGGGTTATACCTTAGAAACGATCACATATCTACTAAATCAGATACCTTCTTATTTCCGCCTCAAGACTTCATATGAGTCAATGGATAGGGAGGAAACCAAGTCTTAAGTATGTTAAGATTTGGATTGTCCAGCTTATGTCAAAAGGTTTGACAATGATAAGCTTGGGACAAGATCTGATAAGTGTAAACTTGTGGGATATCCTAAAGAAAGTTTAGGGTATCACTTCTATAATCCGACTAACTAAAAGGTGTTTGTTAAAACACCCTGCCTTATAGGAAAAGAAGTTTGTCCTTAAAGGGTTAGTGGGAGTAAAATAGATCTTGAAGAAGTTCAAGAACCACGAAACACTACAGATCAAGTGAAGGAATCTGTATAAGTAGATAAACCTATTGTACCATAACCAAGTCGTAAACTGGTTTAGTACCGAAGATACCTGAATAGTATGGATTCATCATAGATGATGATGATGAGGTACACATCATAGTGGATGATGATCTAGTTACATACGACGAGGCACGAGTATTAGATACTCAAGAGAAATGACTGATGATCATAAAATTCGAAATGAGTCTTTGGAGAAAGACTAAAGCAGATGACTAGGTGTAGACCTATAAGACCTGACTAGTGGTAAAAGATTTCAAATAAGGTCAATGAGTTGACTATAATGAAACTTTTCACTAGTGAAAATGCATATATAAATTCGAATTTTATTTGCAATTGTAGCTTACTATGCAAAAGGATGTATGTATGCTACAACCAAGATGATTTATCTCTATATAGATGGAGTAAATCAGGTATGAAAGCTACAGCGATCCAATTTTGGATTGAAGCAAGTTTCTCGAAGATGGAACATCCGTTTTGATGAGATAATCAAAAGTGTTTGATTATATCAAAGACGATAATGAACCAAGTGTGTACAAAGGTTAGTGGGAGTACTGTGACATTCCAAGTATTATATGTTGATATAATATTGATAAGGAATGACATACCGATACTACAATCAGTAAAGATGTGGTTGTCTAAACACTTCTCTGTGAAGGACTTGGGAGAAACATCCTATATTTTGGGGATAAAGATCTATAGAGATAGATCACAAAGGATGCTCGGTGTAACCCAAAGACTGCACATCAATTCGTTGATATGTACTAGACTTGATATTGCTTATGTACGATAAGCAGATATCAATTTAATTTTGGAGAAGAATATTAGAAAATAGTTTCTAATGATAAGTTTAATATAAAACTAAAGGGTTTAACAAACTCAAGTTTGTTCAGACTAATCAAGATAACAGTATATCCGTTTCAGGAAATATGATTACCTTAAACGGTGCAGTAGTGAGTTGGAAAGGTTCCAAACAGCAAGGAGTTGCTGATTTAGTGACAAAGACATAGTAAATAACCATAAGTGAAGCTGCAAAGGTGATTGTTTGGTTCAACAAGTTCATTACAGAACTTATAATGGTTCTTAGTATTAAAGGAGTTTAATTTGCCAAAGAACCTAGGTCTCATCTGAAATTCAAACATATGTTGCAGCACTTTCATATGATTAGATGAATCATTGAAAAGGAGACGACAACATAAAGATGGCAAGCTCTTAGAATAACATTACAGATTCATTAACTAAAGCACTTACTAAGCAATTTGTACGCCACTTAGAGAAGAATGGTATGGGGATACCGAAGGGAGATTGGCTTTAGTGCAAGTGGGAGATTAAAAGTATTATGCCCTCAAGCCAATCACATTTACTGTGATAAGCATATACTTTGTAATCTTATTTGTTTATTAATAAAAGAATCAAGGCCTTTCTTTATTCATGATTAATTACTTGAATTAATGAAATGGATAAACCCATAGTTTTTTAGCAATGCTTTTAGAACCATGATGAGGATTATGCTAATGAGATCTAAATTCAAGATAGCTCAAATCTAAAATTGTTCCTAATCGTTGGATCACTAAAAAGGGGATTAGTGGATCCGGATAGATTGGTACATACTATGCTTGCTCTTATGAAGAGGATGATTGATCTCATAATCATTTGTGTAGAGACACTAAAGCAAGTATGTAGGTGCTTATTAGAGAATAAGTTCACTGAACGTGACTCGCTCAAGAAACACCTAATGGAGTCTTACTTGCCTGTCAATAGGAGTTCCTTTTGTGATAGTAGTACAAGTGATCCTTCGACTAGAGATCATCATAGTATCTTGTGTATGATGAATTATGCTTTGAAATATTCCTTAAAACCTTTAGGGTGTATCAAAGGGTATGATCAGATATAATAAGTCATACATGGAGAAAGGTGAATGATCAACAAAGAATCTACCACTTCTAGTAAAATAAGAGAATATCCTACGCGATTCGATAAATGACAACTCAGTAGTCCTTGGCCAAGGCAGAATGAAAATTAGAAAATAGTTTCTAATTTACATTAATTAGAGTTATTCATTTAAAGATCGAAATGCATATAATCAAATAAAATAAGACTTGACAGTTATACCATGTCTTATATTTGATTGGGATGTTGTGAGGTAGAAGGATTGAATTGTACGGTAACTATTCGCTGAATAGGTTCTTTTGTGATTAAATGTTGAAATCTATATTATCTGGAAAGTCGTTGATCGCTAAGGGGACTTACCCTTATTATGGAATAATATTATTTATTTAAATGAATTAAATAGTTTAATTTATTTATATAAATAAGATTAGAATAGTTCTAATTAATTTATTCTATAACCGGTTTAATATGGAGAACCTAAAGGGTCACACCGCAAAAGGAAAATAATTATTTAAGAAGTAAATGGCATAATTCTAATAATGAATTAAGTATATTTAATTTATACTATGTGGATAGAATAAATTAAATAGCTTAATATTTATTATTTAGTATTTTGGAAATACTAAATATAAATTAATAAGAGGAGTCTTATTATTATTATTACTATTATCATTATTATTTAGTTCCTAAATAGTTTAGGAATTAATTAATAAGAGTACTCTCATAATTAATAATTAAGTTCCTAAATAGTTTAAGAATTATAATTATTATATTAAATTAATTAAGTTCCTAATTAGATTAGGAGTTTAATTAAAAACCCTATTCCTAAAGGTGTTAGGAGGGTTTACTAAGTCTATAAATAAGAGAAGTCTTATTATGGATTAAGGTTACACACATACATTTCCACAAGTTTTGGGAGAGTACTCACATATTCTCTAGAGAGAGAAAACTAGGGTTTGCCATAACCCAGTTCTTGAATTATTATTATTATTCCTTGGTGGATCACCTCTAGAGGCCAAACACTTGGGTGGCTAACGTTGATCATTGGAATCCAATCGGTGAAATTCAAGGAGATCGTGAAGGATTTGGAGGTGAACTTGTACCCGTTGAAGTTTTGAGTTCTACATGGGTATATCTCTAACTTCTTCTTTATTAATTAATAGTTGCGCATAAAGGTCGATCCTGGATTATGGTTTGTAAATTTTTAAATTTAATTTTACCATGCTTCCGCTAATTTTGTGCAATATGATTGCGTCTATGAATATTACAAACCAACAAGATGGTCTTCCCAACTGCCCTTTAAATCCATCACACAGGCTCTGAGCATGTCTTTCACTGCCTGAATTGTTCTCTCGCTTTGCCCATTAGTCTGTAGATGATATGTTGTACTCAGTCTTAACTGCATCCCTATTCTTTCCTAAAGACTCCTCCAAAATTTTGATATGAAATGCGGATCTCTATCTTACACAATTGGTATCGGCACTCCTTGTCTTGAAACTATCTCTTTCATATACAGTTTAGCCAACTAATCCAAACTGAACTTAATCTTGTTCGGCAAAAAGTGCGCTGACTTTGTTAGTCAATCCACAATCACCCATATAGCATCGTATCCCTTCTGTGTTGTTGGAAGTCCTACAACAAAATCCATCTTAATATGCTTCCATTTCCACTCAAGAATTCCTAACGGCTATAATAATTCACTTGGTCTCTGATGTTCGGCCTTTACCCTCTGACAAGTTAGGCATCGGCTGACACATTCTGCAACCTCCCTCTTCATATTTGGCCACCAAAAATGTTGACGCAGATCTTGATACATTTTCGTACTTTCCAGATGTATCGAGTATCTCATACTATGAGCCTCTTGCAAAATCTTCTCTCATAATTCAGGCATTAATGGTACCCAAACCCAATTTTCAAACCTTAACAATCATTTGCTATCTACTTTGTACTTAACCTCTTCCCCGTCGGTCACCCTCTTCCTTATTCTGTCACATTCTTCATCTTTGTCTTGAGCCTCTTTCACCTTATCTAACAAGGTTGGGCTTGCTTCCACTTCTATTGACTCCTTTGGATTTTTCACCTCCAACTCCATCCGAGCCATTTCGTTCACCAGTTCCTCCTGTTCGATTAATACAAATACTTTCTCTCTTTTCTTTCTACTTAGAGCATCTGCTACTACGTTAGCTTTCCTGGTGTAGACACCCAATTTTTGCACTTCTCTACTAACCCTGGCAGGAGGGTAAAATCGTCATTTGACCTGACACGCGAAAAGGGAGGTGGACCCCAACACGAAGCCACCCCAACGATTTACGGTCGAAGCTGCCACAACGGACAACGAGCATCCGATCACTTGAGGCAAGGCAAACAGTTGATCCCGAAACACCTGAGCTGACCACAAAGGACGACTAATGGCCACTCCGCTTACGAAGCCAAGCACAAGTATTAAATTCTATATCAAGTCGCAGCCCTCCGAACTAGCCTCCCAGAACAATGTGGCACGTTTCCCAGGGATTTCCGGATTGCAAAAATACAGCCTTCCAAAATAATACCGCAGAAATTGGCGAATTAAGACCGCATGGCACGGAAATCGAGAAAAGCAAGCCAGGCAGCCGCGGATGCATCTGCGGCCAAACGACTTTCGAGGTTTCGCACGGCTCGAGGAGACGGCACACGACAGCCGAGGAAACGGCGCAGGCGGCTTGCCGCCCAGCCGCAGATGGATCTGCGGCCAGCCGCAGATGCATCTGCGGCTGCCTGGAAATGCCTATAGAGCGGCCATTTCCACCCGAGAGCAAAAAAAGGAGAAGAAAAAGAAAGAAAAAGAGAGAGAGAAAGATCGCGGGAGAGAGAGAGAAAGCTCGGTTTTGGTTAGATTCAAGCATTAGATCCATATTGTTGTGCTATTTTAGTTGAGTGATCTTGTGGTGTAGTTCATTTTATGATATAAGAGGCTCGAATCGACGTTTTGCAAGGTGAAAAGTTGTTTGTTTTGGGTTTTTTTGTTTGTATTGTTAGTATAGCATTGTGTTTGGTTTATTTGATGTAATATGTTATTATGTGGGTGATGATCCGTGGGTTAGGCGTCGTTAGCGAGGGTTCCATCGGAACATAATTCCTCCTAACACCCCGATGACACCCGTACGGTGATTTTTCGCTCGTCGTGGTAATGAGTAATGCGTAGTGTTGGTTTGGGTGATATTTGGGTTATGTAATGCGATAGTGATGTTTAATATTGTTTAGATTTGGCTTATTATTGGTTATGTAGCTATTTGGGTGATTGTGAGCCTAGGGAGGAGATCCTAGCGGTCGAATCCCGATGATGGACGTTTTGGGTATATGTAATCATGATATAGGGTCCATGTATGTGTATGTTGTAATATCGGGCCTTAAAACGACACAAAGTCGTGTTCGGGTTAAGGCCCCGTGATAATAATAAAATATGTGATTGTGGGTGTTTGGGGTTGTCTGGATGGCTCACATGCCCATGGATAGCCCCGACACGTTTTGGGATGTTTGTTTTAATTTACGACACGAAAAACGGTTTTCCAAAATAAGGCAAACGATGAAGATTTTCTAAAAGTGATCAATTTAGGATATTAGATTCACGAGGTTTAAAGGTTAAGTGTTTTGGCAAACTTTAATCCATGATTGATGAATAGGCTTTAGTTGGTTTTAAAACGTCACAAAAAACGATTTTGCAAATAAATAAATGTTTTCATTAAACTTTGTGCATAGGGTTAAAGAGTTCTAGAAGTTGCCCTCGTTTTATTTATATTAACTGTTAGAAGGCAATGTATGGTCTCGATTCCTATTTGACAAAAGTTTAAAACTATTGTTTTCTAAAATGACATCTAAATAAAAAAACCCTTAACGCTTTCGAAATTAAAATCAATCTTTCTTATAAAAAGCGAAGCCTCGTCATTTGGGTCAAAGAACGTCCAAAAACACTTTCCAGATAAACACTTTTGCCATATAAAATAAAAGGAAACTTGTTATGCAAAACGCACCACAGACGTCCATTTAGGCACACACACACACACACACACACCTTTTAGGATTTAAAAGGATAAGAAAACATCGAGATTGCGGTAACCGTGTTTCACGGAAGTCGGGGGGTGCCTAACACCTTCCCCTCGCCTAAGCAAACCCCCGAACTCTATGAATCTCGGTTTGCGGACCAATTAACTCGGAGTCACATATGAGCCAGCGATTACAAAAAAACTAAATTCGGATGAGTTGGTACATCCATTTCAAATATACCAACTGGCGACTCTGGTCAATTGGCTCATACAGAAATCGATCTTTCAAAACCCCGTCGACATTAAGCCGACCCTTTTCAAAATCACATTTAATTCAAAAGGCTAAAATTGGAAAGGGACATTTTAATAATAAAAAACGAAACAACGAAAATCCCGGCGTAGACACCTGGGATTGTAGAGAATTTCACAATCGTAGTCTTTGATCAACTCCAACCATCTCCGCTGCCTCATGCTCAACTCCTTTTATGTGAAGATATACTTCAGAATTTTATGGTCTATGGATATCTCACATTTCTCTCCGTATAAATAGTGCCTCCAAATCTTAAGGGTAAACACTACCGCTGCCAGCTCCAAGTCGTGGCTAGGGTATCCCTTCTCATAATCCTTCAATTGTCTTGAAGCATACGCAATGACCTTGCCGTTTTGCATAGGCACACAACCTAGTCCCTTGTGCGATGCATCACTATAGACCGTAAAATGTCCCGTATCGTCTGGTAAAGTCAATACAGGTGTTTCACTAAGTCTCTTTTTTAACTCCTGAAAACTCTCCTCGCACTTCTCCGTCCATACATATTTCGCTGTCTTCCTTGTCAAATTGGTTAACGGTGTTGCTATATTTGGAAAGTCCTTGATAAATCTCCGATATTAGCCTGCTAACCCTAAGAAACTCCTAACCTCTGTCGGCGTCCTTGGTTGTTCCCAATTCATCACCGCTTCTACCTTTGTTGGATCTACTGAAACTCCCTCCTTGTCAATAACATTACCTAAAAATTGAACTTTCTCCAACCAGAATTCACACTTCAAAAATTTAGCATACAACTACTCCTTCCGTAATATCTCCAACACCAATCTTAGATGTTTGGCATGCTCCTCCTCCGTTTTGGAATAAACCAAAATATCTTCAATGAACACAACTACAAATTTATCCAAGTACTACTTGAATATTCTGTTCATCATGTCCATAAATGCGGCTGGCGCATTTGTTAGTCCAAACGACATCACCAGAAACTCATAATGACCGTAACGAGTTTTGAATGCTGTCTTGGGTACGTCCTCCTTTCTGACTTTTAACTGATGATAACATGTCCTTAAGTCAATCTTTGAAAAGTACTTCGCCCCTTTTAATTGATCAAAAAGATCATCAATTCTTGGTAACGGGTACTTGTTCTTAATCGTTACTTTGTTCAACTCCCTATAATCCATACAAAGTCTCATCGATCCATCATTCTTCTTTACAAATAGCACAGGTGCTCCCTATGGAGAAACACTATGTTGAATATACTTTTTATCCAATAATTCTTACAGCTGAACCATCAACTCCTTCATTTCTACTGAAGCCATCCTATATGGTGCCTTCAATATTGGTGTTGTCCCCAGTAGTAAATCGATCACAAATTATGTCTCCCTATCTGGCGGAAGACCTGACAGTTCATCTAGAAAAATAGCTATGAACTCCTTAACTACTGGTATTTGCTCCATATCAGGATTCACCATTTGTGTATCCACCACATAAGCCAAATACCCTACACAACCTTTCTTTAAAAACTTATAGGTCTGCATTATCGTCAAACAAGAAGATTGTCTTGACGACTTGCTGCCGTAAAATACGACCTTGGACTTGTTTGGTGTCTTAAGGTGTATACACTTCTTCTGACAATCAATTACTGCTTCGTGGTTAAACAACCAATATGTTCCAAGAGTAACATCAAACTCCCCCAAACGTATTAGAATTAGATTCACTTTTAACTTCTGACCCCTGATTTCAGCACAATAATTTTTATTTATATACTCTACATGAATCACTTCTTTATTTGCAGCCTCTATATTCATTGCATTCTCTAGTTTTTCTCTAGGAAATTCTAACCATATAGCGAAATTATCAGACACAAATGAACAAGTAGCACCCGAATCAAACAATACATAAGCATTTATATCATTGATTGAAATAATACCTAACATCGCGTCTTTTGATTCCACGGCATCTTGCACCGTCATGTTGAAAGGTCGTGTTGTTGGTTTGTTCTGTTACACCGAGCCTCCAATGGTAAGCTTGTTGTTGTTTCCATTAAATCCAATACTTCCCCCGCTATTCTTCCATTTTGGACAATCCT
This sequence comes from Hedera helix, assembly GCA_947179155.2. Classification (NCBI taxonomy): domain Eukaryota; kingdom Viridiplantae; phylum Streptophyta; class Magnoliopsida; order Apiales; family Araliaceae; genus Hedera; species Hedera helix. The sequence goes on from OX359287.1 coordinate 10,064,143, forward strand.
TGAACCGATGGTCCACAACTCCGTATGAGAAACAACCTCTCTTCTTTGGTGTGGGACAATTAGGAGCGATGTGCCTTTCTTGCCCACAGTTGTAGCATAAATTTCTCCCCTTCATTCACTCCCCAAAGTGATTCTTCCCGCAATTGCTGCACTTATTTCCCTTCTTCTGTTCGCTTCCTTGAGGTGTCCTCGAACTAATGTTGTTATTATTCCATTTGCGCTTATTTGGGTTACTGCCCCCGCTGCCACCTTCTCTGTTTCCTCCTTCACTTCTTTTCTTGTTTCGTTCTTGATTGTGCTTATTTAGGGCTTCATTTCCCCCTTCTGCTATTATAACTTTCTCCAGCAAAGTTACAAAATTGGTAATTTGAAGAACGACCCTACTATAAACCCATGGCTTTAGTCCCTGCTCAAACCTTCTTACGCGTCTTGCTTCAGTGTCCACCTGGTGTGGAGTGAATCTTGTCAATTCATTGAACCTGGCGGTGTAGTCAGATACAGACATATTTCCTTGCTTGAGTTCCAGGAATTTGAGTTCCACCCTGGCTTGCGTGTTTTCCGAAAAGTAGTTCTCCAATAACATTTCCTTAAATTGCGCCCATGCGATAGTTCCCTCTCCTATTCTACTCTTGTTCGCCTTCCACCAATATTTCGCCTCCCCCTTCATCATAAAGGTAGCAAATAATGTCATTTTCTCTTTCGCTACTCGAGCAACCACGAATACCTTTTCCATCTCCTCTATCCAGGTCTGCGCTTCTATAGGATCCGTTGTTCCTCGGAATTCAGGTGATCCTATTTGTGACATCCCAGATTTTTACAAGGATTTTTAAATAAGAATTTGATTATTTAAGTAAAGGCTAGAAGATTAAAACCTGGACTCAAAGGCTATGATGTATTAATATTTAATTAAATATAATTATGATTTAATCAATGTGCTAAAGAGACATTTGTGGTTGAATGGAAGTAAAACGTATTAAAGGCTAAGGAAGGAAAATAATTATTGTAGGATGCTATGATGTGTCAACAGGTAATAACTTGAATGTATGAATATGTGTATTTATATATTTGAGTTGAGAAGGGAAGAGGAGTTTAAAGCTAGAAAATAAAGGATTAAAGGGATGATATGTGAATATTTGGAGTTTATTAAGAAATTGATATAATTGATTTGAATAAGGTATGTATTTATGCGAATCATAAATATGGAAAGTAATACCCCGAGAATGTATAGAAAGAATGTAGTATGCAGGTATGGTGCAAATTTGGTACCGGGGTGTAATGTAAATATGTAAAGGGGTGTAAAGTTGTAATGGATGTATTACGAGCTTAAAAAGGACAAAGGACGATGGATTTTGGTAATCCGGTCGAGGTTCGCTTTTTGAGGAAGCGATTTATGGGGAAAGTGAGCAATCTGACTATTTAAGATGTCAAAAATTGAAAGTTGTGAAATGCAGAACTAAGAAGGTTCGTAGAAGATTAAAAAGGCAATTATAATTACGAAAACTTATGAAGTTGAATTATGATTAAGGGGCCAATTAAGTCATAAAATAAGTCTACGTAAACGTACCACGATGGAAAACGAGTGACCTAGTCAGTCAATCGAAAGAAAAACCAATCAAAGAAGTATGAAATGAATTATTAAGAGAAATTTATTAAGGATTGCATTAAGAAGGAAAATGGCATGGAAAAAGGAATTTCTAGCAAAAGTGGATAATGACCATAATGCCCTCAACAATTTAATTAATGATTGTTGCGTCCTAAAGGGTAAAACGACCAAAATACCCTTGACAAATTAAGTAATGACGGTCATGTCCCAAGTAATGAAATGTTAAAGATGTCCTTGACTTAATATGTGAAATGACTAAAATGCCCTTGGTTGGGGTTAATTATAGTTAAAGTGACTTAACCCAACTTGGGTTAAGTCTCATATAAGCTAGCAAGCAAGATGGGTCTTCTTTTTCATTTCACTTTGCTGGAAAATAATCCTAAGAGAAAGAAAGAGCAAGAAGCCATAAAAGCTTAGAGAGAGAAAGCTTGATTCGTGTAGCTTGGATGCTTGGATGATCTTGGAGCAAGAAGAAAAGAGGAAGAGCTTGTCATTAGGAAGCTCTCTATATAAGAAAGTTGGTCATCCAAGAAGGTATAAAAGTTTTCTAAGCTTGAAACTTTAAGTTATGTATATCAAAGTATGTATTTATGGTTAAAGATATGATTTATGTAAGAAAAGGTGGTTAGAATTGAAAGTTTATGGTTAAACCTTATTATATAAGGTTTAACATATGTATATGAAGTTTATGTGTGTAAAAGGTAGCATGATAATCTTTAAAAGTATAGAAATCAAGATTCATGGACAATTATGTGTTTACTCAAGCTAAAAACCATGATTTGTTGGTTGATCATATGTAATATGTTGTTAGAATTGATGAAAATCTAGTTTGAAAGGTTGATCATGTTAGATGTAAGCTGATTATTGTACTAGAGGGCAAGTTGGATGCCTAAATGGTTTAAATGTATGATTTATTAAGGAAGAGTTCAATATTAGGCTATGATTTGTAATTAAATCAAATTATAATCTATAAAGTGCATTAGAATGTGCATATAGAAGTGATTTAGACTTATAAAGTTTTTATAGGTGTATGTGATAGCCTATGTGGTGTATGGAGTCCAAGGATTTAAATTAAGTTAAGGTTATGAATTATAAGGTTAGCAAAAATGCCATCCATGTGTAAATTTTAGCCATTATGTGTAATTGGTGATCAGATGAAGCCAAAAAGCTAAGTTTGATGTAAATACATGTGTTCAAGTTGATTTGAAAGTTATTTGGCATCTACGGCAACAACTGGAGATTTTAAACGTTTGAAAACGTTCGCCGTCGCCTAAAATGAGTTATTTGGAAAAATAAGTTCATTTGAAAAGTTTGAAATTTTTTAAAGGCCCGTACAAGTTAAATATGTGTTATAAGTGTTAAATGACATGTTGTAATCAAGTCTTGTAAAAAGGGGCCGAGAATAACATAAGTTTTGGAAATGAAAAGTTCGTGAAATTTGATAAAAATGCAACTAAAAGGTGATTTTTGGCCATTTAGAGAAATTAAAGGTAAAATGAAGTCAAATGGCTTAGTTTTATATTATTACATGTGTCTACGTTGATTTGGTAATCAAAGGATGAGAATTAGAATGAAAATGAGCTTCGAACGATCGAAATCGACTGTTTCAACTCAAAATGAATTTTAACGGACAAATCTCGCCTCGTGCGAAGTTTTATGATTTTAAAAGTTTGAACATGTCATATATGACCCACGTAAACTATGTCAAGTGTTGGAAGAAATTGGCCAAAAATCACCTTTTAGTTTGAGTTTTAAAGTTGACATTTTTTCTACGTGTTGAAATATTTTCAAACGCACTCCTAAGGGCTATTGTGTCGATGATTTCAAGAATAAAAATGGCCCAAGTAATATTTTTGTAAAATACTAGGTAGTAAGACCTAGTTATGGTCCAAATTTGAGCTTAATTGGATGTAAGATGAAGGAGTTAAAAATTAGCAAAGGTAGTGCAAAAATCAAAAATGCTAATTCTAAACATTGCAAATAAGCGCAATGTTTTGTACTAAACATTGCGCCAGGGCGCAATGTACTGTTCATGGCTGAGGAGATTTCGCGGCCAGCGAGATCTGATGGCGCCGGGGCAAGATTTCTTTGTATTTGAAAAAAATTTAAGTTTCCAAAAAGCTATATTTTGATATGAGATGATAGAAACAAGTTATATAAACCCTATAATTGATTAAAATGGTTAATGTAAAAGGTATTAAGGTATAATGATATAATGGATGGCATAAAATAACATGCCTAAAGTTAAGTCAAACCATGTTAAGGATTATGAAAAAGGTTGGAACGAGTTAGGATGTATTATTAACATACGTAAGGTGTAATACATCAAAAGTGAAATGTATAGGGATTATTGGTTAAGTGATTATGGAATAATTTTGAAAAGTTATAGAATATGTTATAACCTTATAATGACATGTAAATTCAATGTGGACAGACAAAGTTCTGGAATAAGCAAATCGATGCAATGAAGGATAGAAAGAACGAACGAGAAGCATAAAGGTTAAGTAAATAAGTGCAGATCTGGCAAGTTGAATATACTTAAGTGAAATAAATATTCTATGTGAACTATGTGATAGTAAATGAATTGAAATGTGCCCTATGTGCAACTATGTGGTTTAATAGCTAAATGAATTACGTAACATTAAGCATAGCATGTTAAGGTAAAGGATGCATAACGCATCTTATGAACTGTGAGCATGAAAGGTTTTATCTGATTGACTTGTTGAGCCTATGTGCTCACTCTTGCTATGAATTAACATTTTCAGGTAAAGTACGAGAAGGCCGGAGGTTCCGGTGCAGTTAAAGGTAAAGAATGATGAATACTTAGATAAGCATGAGGAAATTTGTTATATGTATTTGTGTGTAATGAAGATAAATGTAAACTTATAATGGTATATGTAATTAACGTCTAGGTTTTAATTATAAACTTGGTCGTTAACAAGGGAATGAATGTTTTGTAAATTCTTAAAGATTGAATGGTATGTCTGTATTACACAGAGAGAGGATGTAAAAAGATAGTTTATTATACTGTTGTTAATCGATTTGTATATGTAATAAACTCGTATTTCTGGATCAGTTATTGGCAGACAGGATTTTGTATGGATAGTTTAATGGTGGATTATATGCACAGGGTATTCTATGTAAAATCATTAGATATATAAGATTTTGAAAAATACAATAGACTAGGTCATAACTAATTTGTATATGATCTAAGTTCTAGTAAAGTGAATGTTATGATCCTGAGGCAGGTATTGATAGTAAGTTTTAAGAGAACACTATATATATATATATATATATATGGACCGCATTATGGTCAAATGCTTGATTTTAAAGGTTACATGTTAAGTTTTAACGCATGAGATCGTCGTTAATGTGTTTTATGATTATATAATATGATTTTAAGATCAATGATTACGTTATCCATACATGATTTGTATTAAATAAGAAATATTAGGATTTCGGTGCGCTACAGTTGGTATCAGAGTAGTTGGGTTATAAACATTAGGTAATAGTACCTTAGACTATGACTTTTGTATGGAAGAAGGAAAATAGTAAGGAAAATGAACTCTAGATGAGTTGAGTCAGTAAGAAATGAATTTTGAGAATTCGGAATTAAGAAATGATAAAGATATCTTAAGATAAGATAATGAGAAATGGCAAAATGGCCATGAGAACCTAGGCGATTAAATGTGAAAAGGGACTCTTAATGAGTTGTGAAAAGTAAGATATGAAACGATAAAATTCATATCAGATCAAAGAAAGGTAAAGGAAAAAGTTGAGTAAAGAAAAGTGAGGAATGTTAGGGTACGTGGGATTTTTCATTGAGGACTCATGGTAATGGCTGAGTTGTGCACTTCCTTGTATGGGCGGGGATTTGTACTTGGTTTTACGACCACTTAGCTTCCTATCATGATAATCAGTGAAGGTCCAACATCCCGGTATCGGTTATGTATGTTGAGAAGGTAATTCTCTTCTTCTATATGTATCTAATACATAGGAAGAGAGAAAAAGTAAGGTTAGTTATGTGTTCTGAAAACCCAAGCGTATGGTAAGTTCGTGACTCATGATTATGTGGTGGAGCCCCTCAACGAATGGGCGACTTTGGCCTGACTAGGACAAGCTCCTCAAGCCATATGATTATGGTAAGTTCCTGAGCCAAAGTACGTGACAAGTTTGATGAACATGGGGGGGATTAGAAAAGAGAGCTATAAGTTGAGAGAAATAGTTCTCAAATATTGGCTAAGATTAAGAAAATAAGAAAGAGATAGAGATTATAATAAAGGTTTAAAAAAGTAAAGGAAAAACGTAGAAAAGAAAAGATTATTAGGATTGGGTAGGCAATCCACTCTTCTAGCTAAGTTAGATCATCAAAGTTTTAAAATGTGCTTATTCTCGCACTTTGGTGCGTTGAAATGTTTTGTTTAAGTATCGTAATGTGATTTTTAAAATTATGTGGTTCATGGGTCTATGCTAATTGATTTAGCTATACCAAAGTTATTTGAAAACTTCAAAATGTATTAATGAAATCATTGTCACACTATTGAATATGGTGTGAAATGATAAAATGGCAGAATTCTCAACGTACTTCTATGACGGTACGATATTAAGAGGTCTTGAAAGACTGAATTCTCAACGTACTGCTGAGATAGTGCGGTATTATGAAGCCTTTAAAAGAGTTTTTCTTTTCAATTTATGAAAATGGATTCAAATTGTGAGCCAATGATATTTCAAGTTTTCAAGGAATGAACAGTTTAAGGGTGTAAGTCTATGCCATTTGTTTCGGCTAGATCATTTTGAAAAAAATGAATAAATGTTTTAAATCTAGAAATGGATAAAGGAAAATGTTTTTGAAATCTGAGGTGAACCCTAAAAAAAGGGGATAAGGTTGGTTAACGTGGTTCAACCCAAAAAAGCAAAGGAAAATGGTACAATAGGCTGATCACCTAGCGTACCAATGGGCCAAGGGAAGAAGAGTGACATGGTTGCGTCCTAACTCATGTTCCTGGTCCTTATGACCAGTGAATTCCTCAATCTTTGTGATTGTTAATATTCTTAATGTGTTCATGATCTTTGTGACCCCTTAGCAAAAGAACAGAAACAGTTTTATTTTGAAAGCAAAAAGTTTTGTGGAAAAGCTATTCCTATTTGTTCATACTGCTTCACAATTATTGAACAATTGTGAAGATTTTTGAAAGACATTCTAATCTTCTGGAATGAATGCTAGAAAGGGGCAAGATGGGTAGAGAGATGAGAGAATGTAAAGGTTAGTTGAACACCTAGTTGTGATGAATAGAATGTAAAGAGATAAGCATGTTTTAAATGAATAAGGGATGTGTACGTAGCAATTTCAAGGACGAAATTTTTTGAAGGAGGGGTGAATGTGACATCCCAAATTTTTACAATAATTTTTAAATAAGAATTTGATTATTTAAGTAAATGTTAGAAGATTAAAACCTAGACTAGAAGGCTATGATGTATTAATATGTAATTAAATATAATTATGATTTAATCAACGTGCTAAAGAGACCTTTGTGGTTGAATGGAAGTAAAACGTATTAAAGGTTAAGGACGAAAAATAATTATTGTAGGACGCTATGATGTGTCAGCAGGTAATAACTTGACTGTATGAATATGTGAATCTATATATTTGAGTTGAGAAGGAAAGAGGAGTTTAAAGCTAAAAAATAAAGGATTAAAGGGATGATATGTGAATATTTGGAGTTTATTAAGAAATTAATATAATTGATTTGAATAAGGTATGTATTTATGCGAATCATAAATATGGAAGGTAATACCCCGAGAATGTATAGAAAGAATGTAGTATGCAGGTATGGTGCAAATTGGCACCGAGGTATTATGTAAATATGTAAAGGGACATAAAGTTGTAATGGATGTATTACGAGCTTAAAAAGGTCAAAGGACGATGGATTTTGGTAATTTGGTCGATGTTCGCTTTTTGAGGAAGCGATTTAAAGGAAAAGTGAGCAATCTGACTATTTGTGGTGTCGAAAGTTGAAAGTTGTGAAATGGGGAACCAAGAAAGTTCGTAGAAGATTAAGAAGGCAATTATAATTACGAAAAAGTTATGAAGTCGAATTGTGATTAAAGGGCCATTTAAGTCATAAAATGAGTCTACGTGAACGTACCACAATGGAAAACGAGTGACCTAGTCGGTCGATCGAAAGACCAATTCAAAGAAGCGTGAAATGAATTAATAAGAGGAATTTATTAAGGATTGCATTAAGAAGCAAAAGTGGATAATGACCATAACGCCCTCAATAATTTAATTAATGATCGTTGTGTCCTAAAGGGTAAAATGACCAAAATACCCTTGACAAATTAAGTAACGACCGTCATGTCCCAAGTGATGAAATGACAAAAATGTCGTTGACTTAATATGTGAAATGACTAAAATGCCTTTGGTTGGGGTTAATTATAGTTAAAGTGACTTAACCCAACTTGGATTAAGTCTCATATAAGCTAGCAAGCAAGATGGGTCTTCTTCTTCAATTCACTTTGCTGGAAAATAAGCCTAAGAGAGAGAAAAAGCAAGAAGTCATAAAAGCTTAGAGAGAGAAAGCTTGATTCGTGTAGCTTGGATGATTTTGGAGCAAGAAGAAAAGAGGAAGAGCTTGTCATAAGGAAGCTCTCTATATATAAGAAAATTGGCCATCCAAGAAGGTATAAAAATTTTCTAAGCTTGAAACTTTAAGTTATGTATGTCAAAGTATGTATTTATGGTTAAAGATATGATTTATTTAAGAAAATGTGGCTAGAATTGAAAGTTTATGGTTAAACCTTAATATATAAGGTTGAACATATGTATATAAAGTTTATCTGTATAAAAGATAGTATGATAATGTTTAAAAGTATAGAAATCATGATTCATGGACAATCATGTGTTTACTCAAGCTAAAAACCATGATTTGTTGGTTGATCATATGTAATATGTTGTTAGAATTGATGAAAACCTAGTTTGAAAGGTTGACCATGTTAGATTTAAGCCAATTATTGTGCTAGAGGGCAAGTTGGATGCTTAAATGGTTTAATGTATGATTTGTTAAGGAAGAGTTCAATATTAGGCTATGATTTGTAATTAAACCAAATTATAATCTATAAAGTGTATTAGATTGTGCATATAGAAGTGATTTAGACTTGCACAGTTTTTATATGTGTATATGATAGCCTGCGTGCTGTATGGAGTCCACGGATTTAAATTAAGTTAAGGTTAGGAATTATAAGGTTGGCAAAAATGACATACATGTGTGAATTTTAGCCATTATGTGTAATTAGTGATTAAATGATGCCAAAAAGCTAAGTTTGATCTAAATACATGCGTTCAAGTTGATTTGAAAGTTATTTGGCGTCTATGGCGACAATTGAAGATTTTAAATGTTTAAATACGTTCGCCGACGCCTAAAGTGAGTTATTTGGACAAATATGTTCATTTGAAAAGTTTGAAATGTATTGAAGGCCCGTACAAATTAAATCTGTGTTATAAGTGAAAGTAGTATGCCCTCAAGCTAATCACATTTGATGTGATAAGTATATACTTTGTAATCTTATTTATTTATTAATGAAAGTATCAAAGCATTTCTTTATTCATCATTAATTACTTAAACTAATCAAATGAATAAACCCATAGTTTTCGAGCAATACTTTTAGAACCATGATGAGGATCATGCTAATGAGATCAACATTCAAGATAGCTCAAAACTAAAATTATTTCTAAATTTTGGATCACTAAAAAGGGGATTAGTAGATCCAGATAGATTGGTACATACTATGCTTGCTCTTATGAAGAAGATGATTGATCTCATAATCATTTGTGTAGAGACACTAAAACAAGTATGTAGGTGCATATTAGAGGATAAGTTCACTGAACGTGACTCGCTCAAGAAACACCTAATGGAGTTTTACTTGTCTGTCAATAGGAGTTCCTTATGTGATAGTCGTACAAGTGATCCTTGGACTTGAGATCATCTTAGTATCTTATGTGTACGAAGTTATACTTTGACATATTCCTTAAGTCTTGTTAGTATATCAAAGGATATGCTTGGGTATAATAAGGTACACATGGAGATAGGTGAATAATCAACAAAGGATCTACCACTTCCAATAAAGGGAGAAAATGTCATATGCGATTCAATAAGTGACAACTCAAAAATTCCTGGCCAGGGTTGTATGAAATTAGAAAGGAGTTTCTAATTTACATTAACTAGAGTTGTGCATTTGTGAATTGAAATGCATATGATCAAATAAATAAAACTTTACAGAAATTTCATGTCTTATATTTGATTGAAACATTGTATGATAGAAGGATTGAATTGTACGGTAACTAATCGCTGAAAGGTTCTTTTACAATCAAATGTTAAAATCTATATTATCTAGAATATCAATTAATCGCTAAGGGGGCTTGTGACGCCCCCAAATCCGGGTCCCTTGAACCTCGGGTTCGGTGCTCACTATTCATCACTTAACAAACATTCATAAACTAAAACTTCAATAATTTGCAGAAAACATACATAATTTCATTACAAAACGTACCTTCAATCCCAGGTTCCACTAACCTTAATACATCATCGTTACCTTATAATACAAAAGGTTTACACAAATAGTACGAACTAACTACGTCTACTCATTCATATGTCCTTTGCCGTGATACACCTTAGATAACTCGGCTTAACTGAAAATAGTTCATGATATAGCAAGGGTGAGCAACTAATTTGCCCAGCAAGTTTAAATAAGAAATGATATATCATGAATGAAAAAGATTTATCTTCGAGAGTTTCAACAATAAATAACAATTGTGAAATAACGAGAATCAATGTTCAACAAAAGAATGGATTGACTCTTTACTGCTGAGTGGTCGCAAAGGACCCTGAACTGCTACTAAGGTAGAACAGACATACAATGTCTGACACCTTGTTAAAAATAACGGGACACTCGAGGGGATCAGTCCTCTCATGTCCTATGTATATGCATAACATTTAGATTTCTTGCGCAAATTCGGTTACCCGACAATATAAAAATCCCCTTTAACTAGGGTTGTTCTTTCTCAGTCTTACTGTAAGAATCCGCACCAGCCAATGGTTTGGATAAGCTTTCATAATATTCATTTAGATGAATTTAAACATGCATTTGTCTAGCTGAAACAATTAGCTTAGACATCCTTAAACAGTTCGTGAATTTATGAACTATAACAGTTGCAAAAGCACTATGTGCGAATACAATAACAAATAATGAGGTGGAATAATTTTAGATAATTAATCCACTTTAAGTTCTGTCAAATAACTACGAGTGTAGAATTTGCTCAACAATAATTTGAATAGCTCAATGTAAATAAAGTTGAAGGAAACTTGCAACAATAAATACAAGTTAGGGTTAAGAAGAACTTGCCTGTTCCGCTGACTACCGCTATTCAACTAAAAATACTTCCTTTGGGTGACCTAATATTCAATAACATTGATCCTCCAATTAGCATAACACATATAGGTTTATTTAACATTAATAACCTTAACATATATGTCTTAAATCATCTATCACTTAATCATAACCTTAAAACTCTTAATAACATTATCAATCCCTTGATAATATTTTAACTTACATAACTATCACTCCATTGCTTTATAATATTATCTCTTTTGATAATATATAAATACCACATATAATATTATTAATCGTATAATAATATTTTAACCATTTATGATCTCAATAATAAATCATCTAGTTCCTCAATATTATTAACTATCTAATAATCATCTTAATCTCTTTATTATCTCAAACACTTATTAACATTATTAATAATTAAATAATGCTTTACACTATCCCCAATGATATTAATTATCAAATAATATCTTAATCATTTATAAATATTATTAACCATTTAATAATATTTTATCATCTCAATAATATTATTAATCCTTTAATAACTTCCTTATCCTTAATTAATATTATTAATCATTTAATAATATTTCAATCATATGTTAACATTATTAACAATGTCTTACTCTTCAAATAATATTATTTGTCAACTAATATCTTCAATAACTTATAAATATTATTATCCATTTAATAATATTTTACACTCAAGATAATATCATTTAATAATATCTTCTTCTTTCATTAATATTATTAACCATTTAATAATATTCTATTCTCATACTAATATTATTAACCATTTAATAATATTTTAATCCTTTAATAATATTATTATTCATTTAATAATATTCTACTAACTTACTAATATTATTAACCATTTAATAATATTTTAATCATTCATTAATATTATTAACCATTTAATAACATTTTACTCATAATCTAATATTATTAACTATTTAATAATATTTTATTCATATACTAATATTATTAATCATTTAATAATATTTTAATCCTTTATTAATATTATTAATCATTTAATAATATTTTATTAACTTACTAATATTATTAACCATTTAATAATATTTTATTAACTTACTAATATTATTAACCATTTAATAACATTTTATTATCTTAGTAATATTATTAGTCATTTAATAATATTTTAATCATTATCTAATATTATTAATTATTTAATAATATTTTATTCATTATCTAATATTATTAATCCATTATTTATCATTAAAAATATATTTATTGGTTTAAAAATAATTAAAAAAATAATAAAATAATTTTTATCAAGCCTGGGCGTCATGACGCCGCACCAAGGCTGATTTGGGGCGTCATTACGCCTATGGGCAGAAACCAAAAAGGGCTAGCTTTGGCTGCCGGAACCCTTCTTAGTTATTTGGTCATAACTTTATCATACGGAAATATTTTGAGGTGATTTTTGAGTCTAAATTCATTAGAATTTCATGATCTACAACTTCTCTTTTGATCACAAATCCAAATTATAAACGGATCTAAGCTTAAAATCGCTCACAAGGACAAAGTGAAAACTAACTTCACAAATCCTTGGTTTTAATGGTTCAAACTTGAATAAAATAAACTCTACACATACAAATAACACCAACTTAGTGTTGTTGTGTTCCTAACCTCTTGTTTTACAATATTCCATGGTTCGATCGTCTTTTTGAAAACGTTTTACACGAAATTTACGGATCGAACCATCTAGGGTTTAAAAACGACATCTTTTGCGGTAAAAGCTATAACTTCTTTGTTATTCAATATTTTTGAAAGCTTCAAGTTGGGTTTTTCTTTAAAACTCATAGATCTAACTTTCTAGCCATAGAAATTAATTTTTCAACTTGTACATTTCAAACTACAATATTAAATAGCTCATAGCTACCTAGGGTTTTACCGATAAATCTCCATATAGACATTTCTTCCAATTTTATACCTTTCACATATACCAAAACATGATTTAAGCATATCAAACCATGTATCTACCAATTTATCATAGCTTAAGACTTCTAGACCATCAAAACAACTTTTGATCGGTTAAAAATATGTTTTGACCATACAAAACATATATAGCCAACAAAAATGAAATAAAGATGAGATAGAACACTTTTGAACCTTATGTTCTTCTACTCTTGGCTAGAGACTTTGTTGGTGACTCCTTCTTGATAAATCTCTAGCAATCTCCTTGGTGAAAAACCAACTCTCAAGAGCTTTCTCTATTTTTTTCTAGAATGCTCTCTCTATTCTCTCTTGGAGTTCTTACAAAATTACTAACAAACCTAGCAAATGGATGGAGCATTCTATTTATAGAACCTCCCTAGACTTGCTTAACATCTACTAATCAACCAATGCTAGTCAATTAGGAGCTTAATCTTGCTTACTATGCATGGAATGACCACTTGATAGACTTTTTGATTGACCCTTTGATTGACTAGGGTGGTTGGGGGTTACTTGCACCAATTTACACTCCAAAATCATCCAACAAGCTAGCTTTATATCCATGTGGGCCCCAAAATTCTGGATTGACCATTTATTTATCCAATTTGACTTTATTTTTAAGTCCTATATAATTATATAAGTATCCATATATATATACACCAATATATGTATACATATTCACCTATACAAACTTATTGGGCTCCACTTTGGACCTTAGAATTAAATTCTATTGGGCTCATTCAATTAAATTGTTTGGGCTCAATTTATATCACACATTGGGCTAGCATTTACATAACTATGCTACTTTTAATTAAAATAAGCATTGGCCTTGTTTAATAAATTACATGAACTAGTAATTAAATTAATTACATGGGGTTCTAGGTAAACTTAATTGACCTAGTTTAACAACTCATTTGGATTTAAAATATAATCCAATTAGATTTGCTATTTATAAGTCCATCGGACTCCTTAATTAAATTAGCTTACATAACATTATCACTTACAAATTCTTGGGTTTATTTTAATAAAACCCTAACACTTAATAATACAAGTAATTTGACTTGACTAAATTAATTCATTCACTAACCCCTATCATCAAATTGGGTTTATAATATCATTACTCATACACGTACAATTATTTCCACAATGGGGTTATCTTTAATAATTCACTTGCTTCTTCTTTTTCGTTATTCAAACAAGTAATCAACTTGTTCATTATAAAACTTCTTAATTGCCATACAAAGCCAACATTCAAGCTTTGTGATTTTATCACATAAGCTTCTCTTGAAATCTTTTTCCTTCTTTAGTTAATTAATTTAATTAACTAATTTAATACCTCTCATCATACAACTTATCACATACACACATACATCATACCTCATATATTCTTATGGATATAATTAAATTAAAAAATAAATTGGGCTCGTAATTTTCTCGGTCATTACAGGGCTTACCCTTATTGTGGAATAATTATTTATTCTGAATTAAAGAGTTAATTCGTAAGAAATAAATTAGAATTGTTCTAATTTATTTATTATACAACCGGTTTAATAAGGAGAACATAAAGGGTCACACCGCAAAAGAGTAATATTTTTTTTAGAAGTGGATGGCATAATCATAATAATAAATTAAGTATATTTAATTTATACTATGGTGATAGAATAAATTAAATAGCTTAATATTTATAGTTTTGTATTTTTAAAATACTAATTATAAATTAATAAGAGGAGTTTTATTATTATTATTATTATTATTATTATTATTATTATTATTATTATTATTATTATTATTATTATTATTATTATTATTATTATTATTATTACTATTATTATTATTTAGTTCCTAAATGGTTTATGAATTAATTAATAAGTAGTAGTATTACTGTAAATAATTAAGTTCCTAAATAGTTTAGGAATTGTAATTATAATAATTAATTAAGTTACTAAATGGTTTAGTGATTAAGTAATAAGATGTACTCTCATTATTAAATAATTAAGTTCCTAAATGGTTTATGAATTATAATTAATTAATTTAGTTCTTAATTAAATTGAGAATTAAATTAAAACCCTAATCCTAAATAGTTTAGGAGGGTTGACTATATCTATAAATAAGGAGAGTCTTATCATAGATTAATGTTACACACTCTTTCACTAGAATAGAGAGAGTACTCCATAATTCTCTACATATAAGGAGTTATAGAGAGAAAGAGAATTAGGGCAAGCCACCCATGATTTGGAGAAATCAAAATTCACTTCTTTAATTCATTGATCTCTTGGTGGATCACCTCTAGAGGCTTCACACTTGGGGAGCTAACATTGATCCGTGGAATCTAATCGGTGAATTTGAAGAAGAAAACAAAGGATTAAAGAGAGATGAACTTGTACTTGTGGAAGCTTGATTCTATAAATATATAAATTCTTTTATTCTTCCTTAATTAATAATAATCGCATAAGAAAGATCCTGGTTATTGGTTTGTACAAAAATTTTAAAATCTTATTTTTCTTACTTCCGTTGCGCTTATATAATTTGATTATATGTATGTCATATTTTTGCAAACCTACAGTGGTATCAGAGCCAAACTTATGCGAATTATTAATTGTTTTAATTTTATATGTATATGGGTATGTGTTTAGAATAATTTATTGAGCATAATTTATTGTATAAAATTATTATTTTTAATATCGAAATTGTTTTTTTTTTTTTTTGAAAAACAATTCAACACTATCGGTAAAGCATGGTATATATATAGGGACGTTACCGAATAAGAATCAATTTGGCGCTCCTTGTTCCGTTAAAGCAAGTAACACACGATTTCGATTTTCAAGTTTTCTGTTCACAGCGGCCCACGGTAATCATTAAAAATTTAATAGGTAATTTTTTATTTTGGGCGAAACCTGGCAATGGCAGCAACATGTTTGGTATATATATGTGTGTGTGTGAATACCGAGTATTAGTATATATATTTTATTAATATATATTAATTAGCCAAACAGTTTGGTAAATTTATAA
Organism: Hedera helix; assembly: GCA_947179155.2. NCBI lineage: Eukaryota > Viridiplantae > Streptophyta > Magnoliopsida > Apiales > Araliaceae > Hedera > Hedera helix. Next base: position 10,080,095 of record OX359287.1, read on the forward strand.
ATATTTTAAAGTTTCAAAATAAAAGAGTTTATTTTGAATAATTTTAAAATAATAAAAATAAATAGTTTATTTTTAAATAATTTTATAATTAAAATAAAAGGTTTATTTTAAACATGAAATTTGATTTCATGTAACTTTAATTGCCCATTAAATGATACCAATACATATATGAAATGATTTATTTAATTCATGAGATGAATATTATTTTTTAATATATGTGTTGATATATATGATAATAAATGAGATTGATTATGGATTATTGACCAATATGATTAGATTTAATTTTAATTGGATGCATGAATGAATGAGTTTTATAAATGAGATCTGCGTAACTCGTCCTTCTAATTTTTCTTATGTATAATTATGTCTCCCTCCTATGTACTTCCCCTTGACTGTTGATCAAGGTTTCTATTTATTGTAAATATTTTATAATATGATTAGTTAGAATTATTTTGAACAAAGAATCAAGGAGCGCATGAAGACTCATTTGTAATGAAGCCCGAATTTAAATGTAATAGTTACATTTAATTTAATTTATTCATACACCGTAGGTTTGACCTTTTGGTTCACTTGGTGGCTCTAGTGAACCAAAGTAGAATAAAAGTCCATAGTCAATTCAAGTAGAACATAGTATTCTATATGTGCATGCTTAATATATATTTATTATATATTATCCAAACATACTTCACATGTTAATTAATATGACGCGTATTGTATATATATGTGTGTGTGTGTGTGTGTGTGTGTGTGCGCGCGCGCGCGTAAACAAGATGAGACAATTAATATTAACAAACCCCTCATGATGTAGAATAAATATTATATGTGTGTGTGTGTGTGTGTGTGTGTGTGTGTGTGTGTGTGTGTGTGTGTGTGTGTGTGCGTGTGTGTGTGTGCACTAAACAAGATGAGACAATTAATATTAACAAACTCATCATGATGTAGAATAAATATTATTTATAAAATGAATTAAAATGTTTAATTCATGAATTAAAAGAGTTTAATTCAATTAAATAAAATTAGAATGGTTCTAATTTATTTATTCTACTACTCATAATATTAAGTTGTAAGGTTCAAAGATATTTATTAAAAATAACAAACGTCGCCTTCTAGCATGGTAAAACAATAGAGTATCAAATAATCATTATAAGTTTGTTGTGTCACACAAGACTTATATTAAATTTTTGAGATGTTGTTTTTATCACATTTGATGTTTATAAAAGAATTGAACATTACTGTTTTGTTGTGTCACACAAGGACGATATTTTTCTCTTCAAATATAAGAAAGTGTTAGGTCGAACTTAACTTGGATAATTTTGATTTGGATGTGTCACGCATGATCATAATAATCTAAGAGGCAAAATAAAAGAAATTATATGTTGATGTAATTGACAAATGGTTGTCTACCTATTTATTTATATATAGTTTGTTGTGTCACACAAGGCTATATACATTTGAAATATGATACTTATTTTCACTAGCAAATCTTTAACTAGATTTGCCGAACTATGTAAGGAGGGTAATATAGTTTGATGAAAATAGTGGGAGACACCATTTTAAATAAAGACCTATTTTATTTTGGAAATTAATAAAATGAATGCACATTAATATTATTATTCATTCACTTAAAGAATATTGCTATGTTTAATTCACTAACACTGCATAGCATAATGGATGCTAACAATTAATTGAAGCGAATTGTTCGGATTGACTAAACAAATTAGAGAAAAGTTCTCAATGCCGAAAAGCTAGCAAATGTCCTTAATTTGCCTATTCCTACAAACGTTGTAAATTAAGCCTCTAGGAAGAGATTGTTATTTTAAATGGCATGATGATGCAAATGTGGCTCAATGCATCATGCTCGCATCCATAAGTATCGAGTTACATCGTCAACACGAGAAAAATAGATGCACCTACTATATTGCTATACATTCAATAGTTGTATGGTAAGCAAAGTAGGTCAACTAGATATAAGATATCTAAGGAGCTCTTCCGATCTATAATAATCAATGGCACTACAGTATAGACACATGTCCTAAAGATGATCAATTCGATTAATTAATTAGGATAACATGTTTTGTCAAGGATGGAGAGTTGAGGCAAGATTTGCTCTTGCAGTCACTCAGTGACTCCTATTCACAATATGTTGTGAACTTCAAACATTAATAAGCTAGAAGTCAGTTTAACTGATTTGCTTACTATGTTGAAGACTGTTGAGAGTCATATTCCTTCTAAGAAAAACTAAGTCTTACTTGTAGATGAATCTTCTAAGCGGAGGAAGATGGCCAAAGGTATTTCTGAGGAATCAGAAAGAGTAGAAGACCAAAGAAAGACTAAACAAATGACATAAAGAAAAGTAATCCTGAGGGCAAAAGAGTTTTCTTTCATTGCGATAAGCTGGAACACTGGAAGAACAACTGCAAAAGAGTTGCAGTAGTTAAGTAGAAGAAGTTTAGAGAAATTTCAGCTATAAATATAGATTTGTTCATAATGAAATAGAACTTTCTATAAGACAAGTTTCTACTTAGGTATTAGATACTGGTTGATGGTCTTATATATGCAAGTTGTTGTAGAGACTAAGCAGAAGTAGAAAGCTAAACAAAGGATAAGTAATTCTATGCGTGGGGAATGAAACAAAGGTTACTACATTAGCCATATGGACTTATAATTTAGCACTGTCTACAGGCAAGTCTATTAAGTTAGTAAGTTGTTACTATATGTCAGTTCTTAGAAACTTTATTTCAGTTCCATGTAATGACAAGGAAGGGTTTTTGACATTATAACAATGAACCATCGTTGTTCTGTTTATAATGATAAACTGGTTGATTACTTAATGGATTTTGTATACTTGACTTACATGAAAAATAAATCATTTTGAACAAACTAAAGACAAAGAGATGATATGAATCATACCTTCAGGCAACACTGTTAACTCAATCATGTTAATAAAACAAGATTAAACAAAATATAAAAAGATAGGGTTTTAGAATATTTTTCAAATACAACTTGTGAATCTTGTATCCTGAAAATATGACTAAATCTCCATTTAGTGGACATGGAGAGTGATTTGCAGAGTTGTTAGAGATGGTACACACAGTTGTGTGTAAGACCTATGACAACAAATGCAAGAGGAGGGTATTCATTCATTACTTTCACTAATGATTCTAGATTTCGATATATGTATTTGATAAAATATAAATCCAAATCATTTGAAACGTTCAAAAAATTTAAAAGTAAAGTATAGAAACTAAAGGCCAAAAATATTAAAGTTCTTTAACTAGATCGAGAAGGGAATACTTATGCAGTAAGTTTCTAGATCATCTCAAGCGAAATGGTATTCTCACAATGGACATGGTGATAATCCATGATGAGTTATGTTAATCTTCCAGTATCCTTCTAGGGTTATGCCCTATAAATGATCGCATATCTACTAAACAAGGTATCTTCAAATTCTGTCCCTAAGACTTCATATGAGTTATGGATAGGGAGAAAACCAAGTCTTAAGCATGTTAAGATTTGGATTGTTCAGCTTATGTCAAAAGGTTTGACATGACAAGCTAGGGACAAGATCTGATAAGTGTAAACTTGTGGAATATCCTAAAGAAAGTTTAGGGTAGCACTTCTATGATCCGACTAATTAAAAGGTGTTTGTTGAAACACGCTGCCTTATAGGAAAAGAAGTTTTTTGTTAAAGGGTTTGTGGGAGTAAAATAGATCTTGAAAAAGTTCAAGAACCACAAAACACTACAGATCAAGTGAAATAATTTGTACAAGTAGATAAACTTATTGTACCACAACCAAGTCATAAATCTGGTTTAGTACTGAAGATACCTAAATGGTGTGGATTCATCATAAATGATGATGATGAGGTACGCATCATAGTGGATGATGATCCAGTTACATACGATGAGACATGAGTATTAGATACTCAAGAGAAATGACTGATGACTATAAAATCCGAAATGGGTCTTTTAGAAAGACTAAAACAGATGGCAAGGTAGAGACCTATAAGACCTGACTAGTGGTAAAAAGATTTCTAACAAGGTTAAAGAGTTGACTATAATGAAATTTTTCATTAGTGAAAATGCTTATATCAATTCAAATTTTACTTGTAGTTGTAGCTTACTATACAAAAGGATGTATATATGATACAACCAAGAGAATTTCTCTCCATATAGATGGAGTAAATCAAGTATGAAAGCTACTACGATCTAATTATAGATTGAAGCAAATTTCTCAAAGATGGAACATGCGTTTTGATGGAACAATCAAAGGGGTTTGATTTTGTAATAATCGCAAATATTTCAAACGTAAATTAAATTGAGAATTTATTTTCCAATGAAGTGAACTTTTGTGAATTAATTTTAAACGATTATGTGATCACGTGACTATGTGATTAGATGTTAAATTAATTAAAGAGAAGTCCAAGTAATGAAAATATTAATGGACTGACCTTGGAATTTCAATATCAAGAAATTTATAAAGTGAATCAAATAAATATTCAAGAAATTCTTGAATATGGCAAGTCTAATTGGATTAAATAATTGAGTTAACTAATGTGATTATTAAATGCGAGGCATATGTGATTTGAAATAACAGTCCATGCATGTGATGAATGTAATATCCTGAATATTTATAGCACTTATAAATATGATATTAAATGACTAAAGTAATTGTAAAGTTAATTTCGATGACGAAATTCCTGTAAGTTGGGTTGAATGTAATATCCCAAATATTTTCCAAAGTGATCTAACAAGATCTAAGCAAGGTTGTTAATTCAAAACCTAAGATCGATTGCTCAAGCATACCTTGAGTTATCTGAAAGAATATATACGACTCGAAACTACGATCGCATATAACAAAGAGGTTAAACTGTTTAACCTAAACTATGTGTTATGTGATTAGTAAAGCTTGAATTGAGCTTTTAAATGTGATATGTGAATTATCTATGTGTAGGATTTTTTGTTTTGGTTTGAGTAGTTAACCTTAACATTTATTAAAAATCAGAAGTCAATTCAGGACAAAAACCTAAATTGGGAAAAAAGTTAAAACCTAAACCCTAACCCTAGGGTCTAAACCCTAGGAAATAACTTAGGCCCTTGAGCAAAATGTGAAGGTCAAATTGATATTCCGTTTCAAGATTCAACCTTCCCACGATTTGAAAACACGTAACAGTCAATAAAAGTTTTTCTCGAAAAATGTGTAAAAACACTATTCACGAGGTGACGTTTTTCATTCGTTTGACTGTTTCTTTCATCTCTAGGACTTCTTGTATTTCACGATATAGTGTTAATATGAGGTTTAGATGTCAGGGAATCAATAAAATTTTCTGGAGAAAAAGACGAAAATGTCACGATTTACGAGAAAACATTTGTCGTCTTTTTGACAGTTCTTTTCGATATTTTGATATATCGTATTTCACAAAATAGCATTTATATGAAGTATAGATATTATTTAGCCAATAAAAGTTTTACTCGAAAAACGTGTAAAACACTATTCATTTGGAAAATTTTCTTCCGAATTTTGAAAATTCACATTCCTGAATAGCATTTTTATTGACAGTAGATGCATTTTGACCAACAAAATTTTTACCCAAAATAATTTATGGAGATTACTATTCACGTATATGGGATGAATACGTAGCGAATACGGAAGGAATACGAGAATAATAAATGTATATTGTAATGTATAATACGAGGATTATACGAAAGATTATACGAGATTAATACGAGAATAATACGAGGTATCATACCAGTAGAATACGAATATTATACGATGTATTATACGAAAGAAATACGTATAAATACTAATGTATTATACTATTTAATTAATTAGTTGAAATCAAATTAGTTTATGTGTAACTAAGTTAGTGTAACTAAACTAAGGAGAACTAGCACGATTACACTAGCTGAAAAAGAACTAGCACGATTTGTTTGGAACTAAATCCAAGTGAAAATAAATTGACCAATTAGAAGAAAGGTGATGTAAGCGATGATGCAAGCGCTAGGGAGAAAAGACTAAAAGGCCCTTGGTCTTTTAAACTAATGACCAAACTATCCCGACCCTTGGTTTTCCTATAAATAGAGAGCTAATCTCTTCATTATTCTCAATAATTTTCAAAGCAAAATTCCTATAATCAAGAGATTGCAAAGAAATAGTTAAAGCTTGCAATAATAAAAGGTACGATTCTTAGTTATTGTAATGTTTATTTTTACCGACGAGGCTCAAGAACATAAGTCGTAGCCATGTACGATTTTTCGTTCTCCGTGTTCCTTATGACTTGAGCAAGTCGTTGTTATGTCAAATTTCATTTCATAGTTTAAAGTTCAAGAACATACGTCGTATCCATGTACGGTTTATCCGTTCTCCGTGTTCTTCGTATGTTCTGGAGTATTATTATAAATTGTTATAATTATGTAAACAAGTCGTTATAATGACCAACTTTTGTCAATTATAAAGTGTTATAATCACATATGTAAGCAGTTATAATGCTCAAATTATCTCAAGTATGAAATCCAAAAGCTCAAGAACATAAGTCGTTACCATGTACGATTTTTCGTTCTTCGTGTGTTCTTGAGCAAAAGTCATAATTTCTACATAAGTAGGTTTATGATTTGGTTATTTAGTGTTATGGGATGATAACACATGATGGCCTTGCTAAATAATGCTTGTGGCATCAAGTTTTAGTAGTGGAAACGAAGGACGACGAAACTTTGTTCTTCGTGTTCTTCGATTCGTTCTTCGTGTTCTTGAGAAAAAGTCATAAAATCTTATATAAGTAGGTTTATGATTTTGTTATTTTTATGTTATGAAGTGATACGGAGTGTTAGAACATGTTATCTTAGCAAATTAATGCTTGAGGTATCATGTTTTACCAATCGGATCAAAGAAAGTTAAGTCTAATATACTAGCAGAATATTTTTGGTAATTTCCGAAAATTTAATTTCTGAATCTGCCTTAGACACCTAAATTAAAGTTGTAGATCATGAAATTCTAAGCAATTTAGACTCAAGAATCACTCAAAAATATTTTCGTATGACAAAGTTACGGCTGTCACTGTAAAAGAGGTCAGAAATATGAATCAGTTTTAGATCAGTCCCATTACTGGGAAATATGTGTAAATCTGTAAGGAATCTCAAACTTTTGTCTGAATGAAAGTTGTAGATACGGAAGTTACGAACACTTGAAATTTTAAACGACTCAAAAATGATTTAAAACGAAGAAGTTGTGGCCGTTTGATCGAGCCGGGGTCTAGCAGCCATACATGCTGCCTATTTTTTAAAAGTGACTTAAAAAAATGAGTTTTTGAGTTGGACAATTTTCCAAATATTTCCACCAATGAAAATAGTCTAGTTAAGTTATTCTAAGACTTATTCAAAAGGAAAATTTGATAAACTAACGTTCGGGGTCGCGTAACCCTTTTTGTAGGCGTTTAACGATTTCCCGGGAAAAACCCTAACATGGTTTCAAGGCAAGTCTTCTAACTCTTGTTATGTGCTACTTGTGTAGTATTGTTAAAATGATAAATGAGATGTGAATGTCATGTTATTATGTAATAGATGATATGTGAAGTCTTTAACCGATGTTTACAAGCCTTCTAACTGTTATGCGTTATGTTTACGATGTATGAACATGATTTATACACTTTGTGTGTCAATGTGATATAAATTATTGGAATGTGAGTTATATGTGATATTAAATGAAGAATTATATTCAGTCAAGACATGTTAAAGTTTATATGAAAGCATAAACTGCGTATGTGTTGTATGTTAGACTTGCTGAGCCGTCGTGCTCATTCTTGCGAATAAAACCTTATTTGCAGATTAAAGATGAACGTTAAGAAGATCATGAACGTAAAGATCAAGCGTAGATTAGGTTTTCATGTTTATTACTTGTATTTGTATAAGTCATAACGACTGTTGTAATACGAACAAGCAAACATGTAACCGAATATTAAATGAATGATATAGATTATTATCCTCAGAATGTTGTTATGTCTTTATTTTGATATAACCTAGAATTGTTAAGACTTAACATAGTATTGATAATGATCTATTTATCTGGATGAGGATCGGTAAATAACTTGTGAGTGATGTACATCCGAGACAGGACTAAGCGATGTTGACTGGTCAAATCCATCGTTAAGGTTCCTCGGACCCAGGTATAACTCGTTATTACTATTCTGAATACCATATAAGTAGGATGTATAAAGAGATATCACTATAAACAAATGTGTTTCGAATGAGGGTTTTAACTAGTTGGGTAATGTTCTGTACGGAAAGAGAATTTTTCAACGGACAAAGATACAACCATTTGTCACGGATAAAGATGCAAACATTTATCACGGGTGAAGATACAAACATTCACCGCGGGATTCTCTGTTCCCAAGAGCCGTCCTAATGATTTAATGTTGTGGATGTTGGAACATGTAAAGTTATAGAATATTTAAATCCTAAGGTTAAAATTAGACCGTTGTATATGGTTTTATCCATTTATACGGATGAAATACAAGTTGATACTTGTATACTTATGAGACTGTGATCAAGTTAAGATCCAGGGACAAAGTTAAGAGAAATTTTTAATGAATAGTCTAAAATAAGACTAATTCAACCAATATGATTATCGGATCATTGGTTAAGTTGATAGATGTACGAAATTAACGCACAAGGTCCGCCGCATCGAAAGCGCGGGGATTTTGGGGGCGTTACAATGAATTTTAATAGACTAAATTTATTTATTTAAATTAAACAAGTCAAATAATTAAATTATGAGAAATGCTTGTTATTATGTAATGTTAGATTAATGTATTAATTAAACTAGCTACTATAAGCATTAAATTGCATGTATGCTAGTAAAAATTATTTTGGCTCAATGTGTAATTAAATTGAGCCTAAGTGGATATTATTTAGTGGACTAATACTTGATGGAAATTAATTTAATTAAAAGTCAAAAGGTGGTCAACTTTATTACCATTTAGTCATTAAAATAAAAGGCAATTTTTTTGGATAATATGGAATGGAAGTGGATGGTTTTAGAAGTCAAATGAGCATGTAATTTTTTTTATTCTTAGCATTCTAATTGGTGGAACTAAGGAGAGTTTCCAATTGGATTAAAGAAGAGATAAGTTTCCTAGTCTTAAGTGGAATTAAATTCCATTTCAAGTCCAACCTTATCTATCCACTTATACTCATCTTCATCCTCATCTTCGTCTTTCATCTAGTAAGCTTGTAGAGAGAGAAGGAGAGAGAATAGAGAAAACCCTAGCTTGAAGAGAGAGAGAAAGTGAAGAAAAAAAATTGTGAAAAAAATTGTTTCTTATGTGCTAGCTTGTGATCTTGTGAGATAGAGCAACAAAATCATCAAGGCTTGCACTAGTGAGTTTTTGGTCACAAGGAGGAAGGAGAAGGAGTGCATGTCTTCAAGCTTTGTGACTTATTTTGGAAAGAGGAGAAAGATTGCCCACAAATCTAAAAAGTTGAAAAGTTTCCTTGAAACCCTAGCTTTTATTTTTGTTGTATTATGTTTAGTTTATGTGATGCCATAGTTGTGTGGTAGCTTTGTGTTCTTGAGGAACCATGTAGGGTTTGAATATGTAAGGATAAAGGATTAGATGAAGGTTATGTGATTATATATGTGAGCTATGTTATTTTGTGGCTAGAGCATGCCTTGAGGATATACTATGTTATTTAAATGGTTGAAAATTATTTTAAAACCATAGAATGATAAAAATTTGAGGTAAACAAAGTTTTATAGCTAAATATGTTAGATATGTGTGATAATATGTGTTGTATGTAGAAACACTTAAAGAAAATGTGTTTGAGTTTATTAAGAAGTGAAATCCTAGCTTTGTTTGTGGTTTGTAGCTTTTCATTTTGAGTTGTACAAATTATTTTTATGGTTTTGTAATTTTTGGTATTGGTCATATAAGTAAGGAGAAAAATAGCTTTGGATTCACTCAGAAATGTTTTAAAATGATTTAGTTATGATTTTTGGAAGCTAGGTAGTTCACTGTTAAAACCTAAAACAGATCAGTCCATTTTATGCCGTCATTACAGGACCAAAACATATCCAAAAATAGCAAACGACCCCAATTTATTGTAGTTTAGGAAAAGACGAATCCAACGATATAAAGTAGAGCTTCATCGGAGTTGTAGAACTCAAGATATTGAAGTTTTAGTAAATGACTCCAGATCTGAAAACTAGGGTACACACTGCTTGGTTTTTCTGTAATTAATGGCAACTTTCTGGTTCGGATCTGGACCGGGTCAGGCGCAACCCGGTCAGCATTTTCGGGTCTGTTAGCAGATTTTTTCATAATATTAATATTTTAATGATTTTAAATGATTTTTAAATGATTTAAATGGTATTAAATGTTTTAAAATATTAATTAAATAATAAAATATTATTATTTAATTAATAAAAATTATAAAAAGGGACTAAAACATTATTAGATTAATAATGTTAGTAGGAAAAAATAATTATTATTTAATTCTAAATAATAAGTAACTAATTATTTATTAATTTAATAAAGATTAAAATGAGTAAGAATAACTAATTAATTATTATTTAATTAATTTATATTAAATAATAATTAAATGATAGTACGCTAATTATTTATTATTTAATTAATATTAAATAATAAAAAAGGGTAATTAATTAATTAATTATTATTTAATTAATATTAGATAATAATTAAAGATGTATTAAGGTAATAAATTAATTATTTATTATTTAATAATAAATAAGGATGGTTAATTAATTAATTATTATTTAATTAATATTAAATAGTAATTAAAGAGGATTAAGAGTTAATAAATTAATTATTTATTTTTTAATAAGAATTAAATAATAAGTAAGGATCACTAATTAATTATTATTATTTAATTAATATTAAATAAGAATTTAAAAGGATTAAAATAAGTTAGTTAATTATTTATCATTTAATCTAAGATCAATGATAAATAAGAAGGATTAATTGCACATGAATAATTAATCATTGTGCAACAACAATTAAGGATAGTTATCCTTTATTAATAAATGAGTTAATTAAATAATTTTAAATAAATTGTTTAAACGTTTAATTAATTATCTAGGTAATGATTTGATTAATATTACTTAAAGAGAGGTAATATTTGTTTATTAAATCATTAAACTTAAGAAACAATTAAATGTTTTGTAAGGTTAAGTGATATTATATTACCGACAATGTGTTATATGATAATTATAAGTGATTGAATGATTATATAATTGATGAACTTAATTATTTAAATAAGATGATTTTGATCAATACTAATTGATAGGCCAACGTTAATCATATTAGGTCGTCAAGAGCAGTGTAATTAAGAGAATTAGTTGTAAATCGACGATCAGGCAAGTTCCTAACATTAAACTCATTTATTTGAATTCATGTTTTATTATTAAACTATGAACCATTTAAAGTGCTTTTATTCATGAACTGTTTAAGAATTTGTCTACGCCATTCGTTTCGGCTAGACCTTGTATGTTAATTATTGTAAAAGCTATTCAAACCATAGTGGTGCGGATTTTTATACTGAGATGAACAACCCTTATTTGGGGTATTAGTGGATGATCTAAAATTGATCAGATACTTGAATGTTATGCATATACAGAGTACAAGAAGCTAATCCCCTTGAGTACAAATTTGCGGTTTACCGTTGAACAAGAGTTAGTCGAAATACTAATATCTTGGATATAGTTCATGGTTCATTGAACCACTCAGTGTGTTAAATAATTAATTGCTGCTTAATATTCTATGCATTGATTATATCTTACAGTTATTACTTTGGATTCATTTTATTGATATACTGAATTGGCATTTGTATTCATTCATGACATATTCCTCTTTATTTATTTAAAACTTGCTGAGCAAGCTAGTTGCTCACCCTTGCCATGTCATGAAACCTTTTTAGTTAAGCCGAAGACCTCGAGAAAGGACAAAGGCAAAGATAAGATGAAAGAGCAGTAATGCATGCTACGTGTTTAGTTTAAACGTTATCTTTTGGATATGTAAACTTTTTGATGTATTAAATAGTTCTCAATGTAATTATTAAAGGTTAGATACCTTGGGACAAGTAGTTAATCCTTTTGTATAAACAACATATGTTTATTATTCCGCATTAGAGATATGTGTTGTTTGGAAATGTATTTATGTTATAGATGTATGATTATCGTGAGCACAAGTTCGTGGTACCAGTATCCGAATTTAGGGGTGTCACAGGTTGGTATCAGAGCTAAAAGTTATAAACTTTAGGAACTGCGAAACCTAGGTTATAACTTTTGTATTATACTCATATCGAGTGCGCTAGGAAATGGATCCAAGAGATTCATTGGAGTTACTTTTTTTGGAGGTGGATTGTGGAGATCCCTCGAGCTGAGTTGTACATGAAAAAATATATTTTCATTATATCAATGAATATATTTTATTGTTGTACTAACATGCTGTCATTTTGTTTTTTGTCTGTGGATGTAGGATGATAGCGGTTGGGCAGTTGAGTATGGCTATAGAGGAGGAGGAGTCTATTAACATCCCAGTCGACATCGAGCAACTGGCTGATGATGGGGCTGAGGGTGATGCGGATCCCGAGGTGGATCATGTATCCGAGTCAGTAGAGGGACCGGTAGCTGAGGAAGGGCTAGGAGAAACAGAGGTGATGATGCCAGAGGTCGAGGATAAGGAGAGATCTCCTATTATATATCCATTTGGGGTGGATGTGCTCGGTCAGTATGCAGATCATCTTATTGAGCAGGAGTATAGGATCCAGGAGCTAGAGGCAGAGATACAGAGACGCCAGGATGTTGGGTCCATGATTGGGTCCACATTATAGTATTTGTCAGCTCGTAATGCTGAGTTGGTTGATCAGTTAGATCAGGTGGCGATGCAGTCAGAGGGTTTCCAGGCAGAAAGAGATGAGGCCCGTGCTCAGCTGCAGGTCGTGACAGCTGAGTTAGAGTTGGAGGTTACAGCCGGTGTAGCCAGGATGGAGGCAGCTAACCTTGCACTGGATACTGTTTTTAGTAGATTGAGGCACAGGATTAGGAGGTACCCGAGAGAGGACGGCCTGAGCCGACAGTGGGTGAGCCGTAGAGTGGCTGACCAGATTGCTAGGCAGGAGTATATAGAGGTTGTCCGTCGTTTGGATCAGTGATGTTTTTTATAGTCATTAGTGTACATAGATGTAGTTAGTCCTACTTTTGTTTATAGTAAGTACAGTTATATGATGTAAATCCCATTGTCGACGCCGGGATTTTGGTCGTTTCGTTTTTTAATTATTTAAAGCCCTTTCCAATTTTAGCCTTTTGAATTAAATGTGATTTTGAAAAGGGTCGGTTTAATGTCGACGGGTTTTGAAAGATCGATTTCTTTATGAGCCAATTGACCAGAGCCGCCAGTTGGTATATTGGAAATGGATGTACCAACTCATCCGAATTTTGTTTTCGTAATCGCTGGCTCATATGTGACTCCGAGTTAATTGGTCCGCAAACCAAGATTCATAGAGTTCGGGGGCTTGCTTAAGCGAGGGGAAGGTGTTAGGCACCCCCCGACTTTCGTGAAACACGGTTACCGCTATCTCGATGTTTTCCTATCCTTTTAAATCCTAAAACGTGTGTGTGTGTGTGTGTGTGCGTGTGCCTAAATGAATGTTGTTGGAATACTTTATTTTGAAAGTGCTTCAGAAATCTCGTTAACCCTATGCACGAAGGATTTGATTTAATCGAAGAGTTCATTTTTATTGTTTTTTGTTTCGATAATAAAACCGATGATATTTTGTAAAACATATTTTTTTCAAATCCTTCGCCAAATAAGAATAGAGCTCGTCCGACACTTACAATTTTATTTTAGCCTACGGATGATCTAATATCCTACTTTGATTGATTTTATGCAAAGATTTATCGTTTCATTCCAAAATCATTTTTCTCGCGTCAAAAGGGAAAACCAAGCATTAAAATGGCGTTGGAGTTATTCATGGGCATGTGAGCCATCCAAATAACCCCAAACGCCCACAATCGCACATTTCACTATCACGGGGCCTTAAACCCGATTTTTCGACTCGATGTCATTTTAAGGCCCAAAAATTTACATATTTACATAAAGGTGTATCGCGATCGTTACATACGTAAAAGCTATAAAATAAACTTAAAGGATATTATTGGGAGGTTAGGAGAAGATTCCATCCGTAATAAATCCTCCCTAACCGTCCCTAATCCACAAATCTACAACATATATTGACTACATTAGATCTGACTTCAAAATACACAAAATCAACTATTTAAATAGCAATGCACCAAATATTTTCAGATCTACAGTAGATCCACCGAACAAATGCAATAAGAACGAAATAAAACTATATCTACAAGATTTACTAGATAAAACACAACGAAGCTATGAAACTCGGATTTTTTCACATTCCAAACGATGCAATAGACGCTTTAACACTTGGAAATCAAAATAGGATACAAAGATTGTACAAAAGAGGAAGAAATCTCACTTTTTTCTCTCTTCTTCTCTCCTTTTTCCTCTCCCCGTCGCCTTTCTCTCTCTCCTTCTTCTTTTCCGTCCGCGTCTGTCGAAGAAATGAACTAGAAGTGGCGATTTAGATCTTCAGATCTTGGCCGCAGGTGCAACTGCGGCTGTCTTCGGTGCTTCTTCGATTTCCGCGTCTGATGTCGGTCTTTCGCTTTTTTCGCTGGAAGGCTCGTATTTTACAATCCGAAAATCCCTGGAAAACGTGTCATATTGTTCTGGAAGGCTAGTTCGGAGGGCTGCGACTTGATATAGAATTTGCTAATTGTGCTTGGCCCCGAACATCGTAAGCGTAGTGGCCATTAGTCGTCTTTTGTGATCAAATCAGGTTCTTCTGGATCAACTGTTTGCCTTGCCTCAAGTAACCTGATGCTCGTTGTTCGTTGTGGCGGCTTTGACCGTAAGTCGTTGGGGTGGCTTCGTGTTGGGGTCCACCTTCCTTTTCGCATCTCGGGTCAAGTGGCGACTTTGCCCTCCTGCCAGGGTTAGTAGAGAAGTGCAAAATTTGGGTGTCTACACCCATAACTTTTGTTTGTATTGGGATAGTGATATTGACCCTGACTTTTGTATGTCATATGGGTAGAAGGTTATGAATCCCCACTTTTGTTTAAGCAGGGGATACGTGTTAGTTGTTAAAAGCTAGTAAAAGCGTTTATAGAAGTATACCACAGGTTGTCCTTTGATGTTGTAAATAGTGGTATATAATATAAATGCAGTTATTGTATTATCTAGTGTGTTTTTATGAATGTCTTAATTTGTAAATGTTTAGCATAATTGTCATATTATATAAGACTTAAAATATAATGAGGTAATATAAGGTTTTGTTTATATCAGACAATGCCGCGTAGAAGACAACCAATAAATCAAGGAGTGGAAGAGTCAGTCAATAATGTTGAGGGTCAAGCTGATCCTATAAGAGCTTTTGCAACTATGCTAGCTGACATAATGCAAAATAGGCCACCAGCGGCAGTGGAACAACCCGCAACTCATTTGGCAAGCTTCAAAGACTTCAAATTAGTAGGACCACCAGAATTTCGGGGATCCACTGATCCTATAGAAGCTCAAACATGGATTGAAGAAATGGAAAAGGTGTTTGAAGTTGTGCGGGTAGCTGACGAACAAAAGACAGCGTTTGCCACCTTTATGTTAAAAGGTGAGGCAAATTATTGGTGGAAGGCAAATAAAGGAAGAGCTGGAGAAGGTGTGATTACATGGGCTCGTTTTAAGGAGCTGTTTTTCGAAAATTATTTTTCAGATACCATGAAGACACGGATGGAGATGAAATTTCTAGATCTGAAACAAGGAAATATGTCGGTGGCAGAGTATGCTGCAAAATTTAACGAGCTGGCTAGGTTCGCTACACACCAAGTAGATACTGAAGCCAGGAAAGCAAGAAGATTTGAACAAGGACTGAAACCGTGGGTTTATAATAAGGTTGCTATTTTTTCAGATTGATACATTTGCCATATTAATGGAGAGAGCAATCATTATTGAAGGAGGAAATGAAGCACTGTCGAAATATCAACAAGACCAGAAAATAAAGAAGAATCAAGAAAAACATCAGGTAGGAAGTAGCAGAGGAAGCAATCAAAACAAGAGAAAGTGGAGTGATAATCAAATGTCGATAGGCAGCAAGACCGGTGGAGACATCGAGAAAGGAAAAAGATGTGAGAAATGTGGGAAAAGCCATGCTGGAGAATGTATGAAGGGTTAGAATGTGTGTTTTAATTGTGGTCAACCGGGACATATCGCTCCACAATGCCCAAAACCCAGGAAGGGAAGATATTTTCTATACGGAGTTGCGGATCATCTCATGAACAATTGTCCGAAAAGGAAGAGCGACTCAGGAGGCGCTAACAAAGGAAACAACAGTAAACTCGCAATTGGAGGACCAACTACTCAACAGAATAGGCCAACAACACACACATTTAACATGACCGTGCAGGATGCTATGGAGTCGAAGGAGGTGGTGTCAGGTATTCTCCCAATCAATAATATAACTGCATATGTGTTGTTTGATTCGGGTGCTACATGTTCATTTGTTTCTGAAGAATTTGCTAATCGGTTAAATCTACTTCGAGAGAAATTAGAGAACCCTATGAATATAGAAGTAGCCAACAAAGAAGTTATTCTAGTAAAATATATTCATAAGAATTGTTGTGTTGAATTACGAGGGTATAAACTCTGTGTGAATTTGATCCCAATTCGACTGGGAGAGTTTGACGTCATTCTTGGAATGGATTGGTTGTCAACTCATGGAGCAGTAATTGATTGTCAAAAGAAATGTATACACCTAGAGACTCCAGATAAGTCAAAGGTTGTATTTCATGGAAGTAAATCGCCTGGACAATCTTGTTGTCTGACGATGATGCAAGCGAAGAGGTTATTGAGAAAAGGTTGTGTTGGATATCTAGCTCATGTAGTGGACACTCGAAGAGTAAATGGGGAGATAGATCAAATACCCGTAGTAAGCGAATTTTTGGATGTTTTTCCAGATGAGTTACCGGGTTTGCCACCGGATAGAAAAGTTGAGTTTGTGATTGATCTCGTACCAGGAACTACACCAATATCAAAGTCACCATATAGGATGGCACCAGTGGAAATGAAGGAATTGATGATACAATTGCAGGAGTTGCTAGATAAAGGATATATTCGGCCGAGTGTGTCTCCATGGGGAGCACCAGTATTATTCGTAAAGAAGAATGATGGATCCCTAAGGCTTTGTATCGACTACCGAGAGTTGAACAAAGTGACGATTAAGAATAAGTATCCGCTACCCAGAATTGACGATCTGTTTGATCAACTTAAGGGAGCAAAGTATTTTTCCAAGATAGATTTGAGGACGGGATATCACCAGCTAAAGGTGAGGAAGGAAGACATATCAAAGACGGCATTTAGAACTCGATATGGTCATTTTGAGTTTCTAGTGATGTCGTTTGGGTTGACAAATGCACCAGCCGCATTCATGGACATGATGAATAGAGTGTTCAAACAGTACTTGGATAAACTTGTTATTGTGTTCATTGATGACATCTTAGTGTACTCAAAGACTGAAGAGGAGCATGTTGATCAATTGAGAATTGTATTAGAGATTTTGACAAAAGAAAAGTTGTACGCAAAATTTTCGAAGTGTGAGTTTTGGTTGAGAAGAGTACAATTTCTGGGTCATGTAATTGATCAAGAAGGTTTGTTAGTGGATCCAGCTAACGTGGAAGCTGTCATAAATTGGGAACAGCCAAAGACGCCGACAGAAGTCCGAAGTTTCTTAGGATTGGCCGGCTATTATAGGAGATTTATTCATGAATTGTTTAAGAATTTGTCTACGCCATTCGTTTCGGCTAGACCTTGTATGTTAATTATTGTAAAAGCTATCCAAACCATAGTGGTGCGGATTCTTATACTGAGATGAACAACCCTTAATTAGGGTATTGGTGGATGATCTAAAATTGATCAGATATTTGAATGTTATGCATATACAGAGTACAAGAGGCTGATCCCCTTAAGTACAAATTTGCGGTTTACCGTTGAACAAGAGTTAGTCGAAATACTAATATCTTGGATATAGTTCATGGTTATTTGAACCACTCAGTGTGTTAAATAATCAATTGATGCTTAATATTCTATGCATTGATTATATCTTATAGTTATTACTTTGGATTCATTTTATTGATATACTCAATTGGCATTCGTATTCATTCATGACATATTCCTCTTTATTTATTTAAAACTTGTTGAGCAAGCTAGTTGCTCACCCTTGCCATGTCATGAAACCTTTTCAGTTAAGCCGGAGACCTCGAGAAAGGACAAAGGCAAAGATAAGATAAAAGAGCAGTAATGCATGCTACGTGTTTAGTTTAAACGTTATCTTTTGGATATGTAAACTTTTTGATGTATTAAATGGTTCTCAATGTAATTATTAAAGGTTAGATACCTTGGGACAAGTGGTTAATCCTTTTGTATAAACAACATATGTTTATTATTCCGCATTAGAGATATATGTTGTTTGGAAATGTATTTATGTTATAGATGTATGATTATTGTGAGCACAAGTTCGTGGTACCAGTATCCGAATTTAGGGGCGTCACAGATTTTATCAAAAACGGTGATGAACCAAGTATGTACAAAGGTTAGTGGGAGCACTGTGACATTCCTAATATTATATGTTGATATACTACCGATAAGGAATGACATACTGATGCTACAATTAGTAAAGATGTGGTTGTCTAAAAACTTATCCTTCAAGGACTTGGGGGAAGCATGCTAACATTCTATTCAGGATAAAGGTCTATAGAGATAGATCGTAAATAATGTTTGGCTTGACCAATGGAAAGTACATTAATTCGTTGATATGTACTAGAGTTGATATTGTTTATGTATGATAAGCAAATATCAGTTTAAATATGGAGAAGAATATTAAAAAAGAGTTTCTAATGATGGGTCTAATATAAAACTAGAAGGCTTAACAGCATATTCGTTTCAAGTAATATGATTACCTTGAACGGTGTTGTAGTGAGTTGGAAAGGTTCCAAATAGCAAATAGTTGCTGATTTAGTGACAAAGACATAGTAAATAACTATAAGTGAAGCTGCAAAGGTGAATGTTTGGTTCAACAAGTTCATTACAGAACTTATAAAGGTTCCTAACATTAAAGAAGTTTAATTCTCTAAAGAACCTATGTCTCATCTGAAATCCAAACATGTGTTGCAGCACTTTCATATGATTAGATGAATCATTAAAAGGAGATGATGCCATAAAGATGGGAGACTCTTAGTACAACATTACAGATCCATTAACTAAAATTTTTACTAACCAATTTGTACGCCACTTAGAGAAGAATGGTACGGGGATACCAAAGGGCGATTGACTTTAATGCAAGTGGGAGATTGAAAGTAGTATGCCCTCAAACCAATCACATTTGATGTGATAAGAATATACTTTGTAATCTTATTCATTTATTAATAAAAGAATCAAGCCATTTCTTTATTCATGATTAATTTCTTGAATTAATCAAATGGATAAACCCATAGTTTTCGAGCAATGCTTTTAGAGCCATGATGAGGATCATGCTAATGAGGTCTAAATTCAAGATAGCTCAAAACTAAAATTGTTCCTAATCGTTGGATCACTAAAAATGGGATTAGTAGATTCGGATAGATTGGTACATACTATGCTTGCTCTTATAAAGAGGATGATTGATCTCACAAACCAATCACATTTGATGTGATAAGCATATACTTTGTAATCTTATTCATTTATTAATAAAAGAATCAAGCCATTTCTTTATTCATGATTAATTTCTTGAATTAATCAAATGGATAAACCCATAGTTTTCGAGCAATGCTTTTAGAGCCATGATGAGGATCATGCTAATGAGGTCTAAATTCAAGATAGCTCAAAACTAAAATTGTTCCTAATCGTTGGATCACTAAAATTGGGATTAGTAGATCCGGATAGATTGGTACATACTATGCTTGCTCTTATAAAGAGGATGATTGATCTCATAATCATTTGTATAGAGACACTAAAGCAAGTATGTAGGTGCTTATTATAGAATAAGTGCACTAAACGTGACTCGCTCAAGGAACACCTAATAGAGTTTTACTTCTCTGTCAATAGGAATTCCTTATGTGATAGTCGTACAAATGATCATTGGACTTGAGATCATCATAGTATCTTGTGTGTACTAAGTTATACTTTGACATATTCCTTAAGACCTGTTGGTATATCAAAGGATATGCTTGGGTATAATAAGGTACACATGGAGATAGGTGAATAATCAACAAAGGATCTACCACTTCCAGTAAAGGGAGAGAATGTCCTACGCGATTCAATACGTGACAACTCAGAAATCCCTGGCCAGGGTTGAATGGAATTAGAAAGAAGTTTCTAATTTACATTAACTAGAGTTGTGTATTTGTGAATTGAAATGCATATAATCAAATTAATAAGACTTGACAGAAATTCCATGTCTTATATTTGATTGGGACATTGTATGGTAGAAAGATTGAATTGTACGGTAACTATTTGCTGAAAGGTTCTTTTACGATCAAATGTTGAAATCTATATTATCTGGAAAGTCGACTAATCGCTAAGAGGGCTTACCCTTATTGTGGAATAATTATTTATTCTGAATGAAAGAGTTAATTCGTAACAAATGAATTAGAATTGTTCTAATTTATTTATTATACAACCGGTTTAATATGGAGAACCTAAAGGGTCACACCGCAAAAGAGTAATATTTATTTTAGAAGTAGATGGCATAATTGTAATAATAAATTAAGTATATTTAATTTATACTATCGTGATAGAATAAATTAAATAGCTTAATATTTACAGTTTAGTATTTTAGAAATACTAATTAAAAATTAATAAGAGGAGTCTTATCATTATTATTATTATTACTATTATTATTATTACTAGTATTATTATTTAATTCCTAAATGGTTTAGGAATTAATTAATAAGTAGTAGTATTATTGTAAATAATTAAGTTCCTAAATAGTTTAGGAATTGTAATTATAATAATTAATTAAGTTACTAAATGGTTTAGTAATTAATTAATAAGATGTACTCTCATTATTAAATAATTAAGTTCCTAAATAGTTTAGGAATTATAATTAATTAATTTTGTTCTTAATTAAATTGGGAATTAAATTAAAACTCTAATCCTAAATAGTTTAGGAGGGTTGACTAGATCTATAAATAAGAGGAGTCTTATCATAGATCAAGGTTACACACTCTTTCATTAGAATAAAGAGAGTACTCCATAATTCTCTACATCTAAGGAGTTAGAGAGAGAGAGAGAGAGAGAATTAGGGCTAGCCACCCATGGTTTGGAGAAACCAAAAATCCACTTCTTTAATTCATAGATCTCTTGGTGGATCACCTCTAGAGGCTTCACACTTGGGGAGCTAACATTGATTTGTGGAATCTAATCGGTGAATTTCAAGAAGAACGTGAAAGATTAAAGGGAGATAAACTTATACCCGTGGAAGCTTGGTTCTACAAGGTATAAATTCTTTTATCATTCCTCAATTAATTATAGTCGCATAAGAAAGATCCTGTGTGACACCCCAGGATTTTTCAGAATTTCCAAATGAGGATTATGGTTAATTAAATAAAGGTTAGTAGATAAAACCTAGTTATGGATGATGGAAAGTGTAAGAATGATTAAGAATAAGTTATTTATGTGATCAATGTGCTATTATGACCTATTATGGTAGGTTGAATATGTGTATATGTATATATGATCTATTAAAGATAGGAAAGTTGAAATTGAGGAAATAATGGAAATAAGTAAAGAATTGTGAATTTAGCTTAAATTATAAATGTTGATAGCAAGCTTGATAAATAGGCTTGGAGGGGCGATGATATGAAAATGACAAATGGAGATAAGTATGTAAGTGCAGTAAAGAAGAAACCGTATGACCTAATCAGTTTATTGAGGATTAAAGATAATGATTTATGAACGTTAAAATTGTTTAAGAAATTGAGGTTAATTAATTGAAATAAGATAGTTATATATATGTTGTGTAGATATAAAATGTAATACTTCGAGAATAAGTAGAAGGTATGTTGAATGCATGAATGATATAAAGTTGGCATATTTATGTGATGTAAATAAGTAAAGGGATAAAAAGTCGAAGAAAAGATTATATGATCGAATAAGGATTTAAAGGTTGGATTTTGGTAATCTAGTTGAGGTTCGCTTCACGAGGAAACAGTTTATGAAAAAGTGAGTAATCCGACTATTTGAGATGTCAGAAATTGGAATTTGATTTATTGAGGAATTAAAAGGTTTATAGAAATTGGAATTAAATGAATAATATGAAATTTTGGTAAATATTATGGTAATTAATATGTGATTAATGAAATTGATATTTCAAAGTGTGACAAGTGATATGGGACGAGTCAATTATGGATTAGTTGATATGAAACAAGTTTGGATCAAAAAGGAATTGATTTGGATTGGAAATGAGCAAGTATGAAATTATGAGAAAATAAATTCTCTAGGAAATTTGATGAAAGACCAAAATGCCCCTCAACAATTTTAATAATGACCTTTGTGTCCTAAAGGGGTTCAATGACTATTATGTCCATACTTGGAGGTGAGAAATGACATTAATGCCCTAACCATGCTAGAGTTAGTCTAACCACCTTTGGTTAATTGTTGGAGCAAGATATATTATATATGTATGTAGTAAGTTAGCTGATTTCATTCCATTCCTTCGAAGGTTCTAGCAAAGTGAGAGTCTAAGGAAGAAAAGAGCAAGAAAAAGGGCTAGGGTTGCTTCTAAGCCATGGTAGATAGCTGGAAAAGTGCTCAAGAGGATTAAAGAGGCCATCAAAGTGGAAGGTTCAACCTTAACAAGGTTTAAAGCTAGATCAAAGAGAGCTTAAAGAAGGTAAAGCCATGAAAAATTTATGTTTAAGTGTTTAAATTGAAGAACAAGGGTAGCCATGAATGAATCTTGGTATATATGTGTAGATTATGTGAAGTTACATGCTATATGTGAATTACTTCATGAAACCCTAAGCTTAAAGGTGGTGAAGTTAAGATGGTATATTATTCATGTATGTTTTCAAGTTAAAAACCATGATTATTGGATGATCATTGGTTAGTTGTTGAAAGTTTTGATGATAACTTAGTTAAAGATGTTAAACATGATTGATATATGCAAAATTTCAGGGTAGATAGCTACAAAGATGCATTTAAGGTTGATAAGCATGATTTGTTTAAGGAGAGTTAAATATTAGGCTATACTTTTTGTATAGATTGCGTAATAATCTGTAAAGTGCTTTGAAATATATGTATAGAGGTTATGTGAATACTTAAAGTTGTTAAATGTTTATGCGTTAATGTATATGTGCATAAAGTGTAAAGATTCAAATGGGGTTTAAGAGTTAAGTTTTGTAAAGTTGGCAAAAATTGCCACCAATATATGATTTTGGCTATGTTGTATAATTGGTGATCAAATGAGGCCAAAAAGCTAAGTTTGATATTAATATATGTGTTTGAAACGATTTAGAAGTTATTTGGCGTCTATGGCGACAATTGATGATTTTAAACATTTTAAAACGTTCGCCGACGCCTAAAACGAGTTATTTTGGAAAAAGGAATTCAAATGAAAAGTTATAAATGTTTTGAAGGCTCGTACAAGTTATATATGTGCTATGTGTGTTAAATGTGGTGTTGGAAATAAGTCGTGACAAAATGGAGTTAAGGATTTCAATTGAGTTTAAGCATTGAAAATGAAAAGTTTTGAAATTGGATGAAAATACAACCTAAGGTGTGATTTTTGGAAATTTTGAGCATTTAAAGGTGAAATGGAGTCCAACGACTCATATTTATGTTATTACATGTGTTTTGGTTGATTTGGTAATCAACGGATAGGAATTTGAACGAAAAGACGATTCGAACGATAGAAATCGATCGTTTCGAATCGAAATGGATTTTAACGGCTAAAAGTCGCCTCGTGCGAAGTTTTATGGTTTTGAAAGCTTGGGCATGTCATTTAAGTCTTATGTGAACTATGTCAAAGGTTGGAATGGAATTTAGAAGCAAATGGCCAAAAATCACAAGCTTGCAAAAGTTAAGTTTTGAAAATCTGAAAAATTTTCTAAGTCTGGAAATGTTATGAACAGCCCTCCTATGGGCTAGTGTATTTATGATTTTGAATATCCAAATGAGGCATGTAAAATTTTTATAAAATACTATGTAGTAAGAACTAGATGTGGTCCAAATTTGAGCTTAATTGGATGTATGGTGAAGGAGTTAAAATTCACCAAAGCAGCAGCAAAAATCAAAATTTCAGTTTTTGGCAGAAAAGAGGACCACGACCGGGGCCATGGTTTTGTAGGCAAAACCACGGCCGGGGCCAAGTTTGGCTGAGAGATTTTGGTCGGGGCCGCGGATTTCTAGGCCAAAAGCCGGCTGGGGCCGCGGTTGCCAGAGTTTAAAAAAATGATATTTTTGACGCAAAATGAAATATTTTGATACTAAATGATAGAGATAAGTTATGTAAACCCTAGGTTGATAAAAATAGACTATGAAAAGGGTGTTGTGGTATAATGAGATCATGAATGGCATAATATAACATGCCTAAAGCTAAGCCAAAGTATGTTTAAGGTTGTGAAAAAGGTCGGGAACGAGCTAGGATGTATTATTAACCTATGTAAGGTATAATACATCAAATGTAATATGATTAGACACGAATGGTCGTGTAATTATGAATTAAGTTTGACAAATTAAATGAGTTTATGATCCTATAATGATGAATATAGATTGTGTGTTTACAAATAGCGCTCGAAGTAGCAACCCAATGCAATGAAGGATATAAAGGCCAAGCGAGGCAATAAAGGTTATGTATATAAAGGCGTACAGGCAAGTTCTTCAGACTTAAGTATAATAGATGTTCGATATGAACTACGTGATAGTAAATGAAATGAAATGTGCCATATGTGCAACTATGTGTTTTAATTGCTAAATGAATTACGTGACATTAAGCATAGTATGTTAAGGTAAAGGATGCATGACGCATAATATGAATTGTGAGCATGCAAGGTGTTAGCTGAATTACTTGCTGAGCTTTATGCTCATTCTTGCTATAAACTAACTTTTCAGGTAAAGTACAAGAAGGCCGGATGTTCCGGTTAAGCTAAGGTAAATAATGAGAGTACATGGAGAAGCATGAAGGGAATTTGATAATTTCATTTGTGTAATATTTTTGTATAATGATGAATGTAAACCATAGAAATGATAAAGGGTATTATGATTGTATTAATATTGTAAGGCGAGTGTGTATATGATGAAACTCGCATATATGTGATAAATGTATGTATATATGGATAGACACGATGGCTCAATTATAGGTAAATAGAACTATGTAGTAAACTTATGTGATGTAAGCAGGTTATGTGCAATACAGAATGTATGTAAACAGGTATAAGCTAACAGGAGCAGGTATATATGTAAACAGGGTCATGTGTAAATAGTTCATGGCGAAAATTTTATTTACAGATTATGATATCATAAATATATATGATTTTAAACAGGTAATAGACTAGGTCACAAATTATTAATGTTTGACCTAAGTTTAATGTAAGGAAAGTGAACGTTGCGATCCTGAGACAGGTTTAACGAATGTAAGTTAAATAAGTTTTGATAAAAAAATAAAAAAATAAAATATGGACCGAAATTGTGGTCAACTCAATGGTTTTAAAGGTCAAATGTCAAGGTTTGACGCACGGGATCCCGGTTAATAAGGTGTTAAGTTAATCACTATGTAATCCTGATATAATTGGACTTAATTAAGGAAAGTGGGATCTCGGGGCGTCACATCCTGGTTATTTGTTTGTACAAAAAATTTAAAATCTGATTTTTCTTGCTTCCGTTGCGCTTATATAATTTGATTATATATATGCCATATTTTTGCAAACCAACAATTACTTTCACTGAAGATCTAAATGTCAGTTGTAAATATCAGTTTGAATTGGATAGGAAAATGATTGTGTAGTATAAGACTTAGTTGGTATGTTATATGAGTATTAAATACTCAAATTGATTGTAATAGAATGTTGTATCATGTATGATATTAAGACAGACTAGGAATGTATAAAGATTGCGATTCTGGAGTAGAAAGAGATGATGTAAAATTTTAAATAAATGATTATTTAGCAATTATAATATTGTTGTAATTCATGAGCAATAAAGAAAATATAGTACTAGTGTTGAACCGGATCCGAGGTTAAAGGAACCCGGATTTGAGGTCGTCACACCTACCGTTGCGGCTGTGACGCCCCGATATCCCGACCTTCCTTAATTCTATCCATTAGATCCCGACCTTCCTTAATTCTATCCATTTATATCTGGATTACATAATCTTTAACTTTAAACCACATTAACTGGAATCTCGTGCGTTAAAACTTAACCTTTGTCTTTGAAACTATTCAGTTTGACCATAACGTGGTCCGTATTTTATTTTTTAAACTTTATCTTACCTGTCTCAGGATCGTAACGCTCACTTAACATTCATTAGCGCTTAGGTCAAACATTTATAAATTGTGACCTAGTCTATCTCATTTCATAATCATATATATATTATGATTTAAAATAATCTGTAAATAAAATTTGCTATGAACTGTTCATACATGGCTCTATTAACTATACCTGTTCTGTGCCCGATCTTGAGCATTTGCACCTGTTCACATACATAACTTGATATATGCGTATTTACCATACATACGAGTTCTATTATATAGCATACTCGATTAACCACATTACATTAATCTTACACCGCTATAACCTTTTCCTGAATGATAATATTACATATATACAACACAATCCCAATGGATTCACAAACATTGTTACTTGTACATAATACAATTACATTTAACAGATGAGCTTAACGCTTATCTATTCCATCATCAATCTTTTACCTTTAGCTTAACCGGAATCTTTCGACTTTCTCATACCTTACCTGGAATATTAGTTCATAGCAAGAGTGAGCACATAGGCTCAGCAAGTCATTCAGATAACACCTTTCATGCTTACATTTTATATCCATGCGTCATGCATCCTTTACTTTACTATGTTGTGCATAATGTCACATATTGCATTTAACAGTTAGAACACGTAATGGCACGAAGTGCACATTCAACTCATTTACTATCACATAGTTCACATAGAACATATAGTACATTCTAGTCTGAAAAACTTGCCTGGTATGCATTTGTTTTACTTAACCTTTGCCCCCTCGTTTGGCCGATCTATCCATCTTTGCCTCAGGTTACTTGATCGAACCTTGTCTATAAACATATAATCTATTAACATCATTATATGATTATCACTTATATAACTTATCAAACTGAACTCATAATTATACGACCAATCGCTTCTAATCATTTCACATTTGATGTATTACACCTTACATAAGTTAATAATACATCCTAGTTTGCTCCCAACCTTTTACCTAACCCATAACATGGTTTGACTTAGCTTTAGGCATTTTATACTATGTCATTCATCATTTCATTATACTTTAACACCCTTTAATTTGACCATTATTATCAATTCTAGGGTTTATATAACTTGTTTCTATCATCCCATATCAAAATATAGCTTTTTGGAAGCTTAAAATTTTTTCAAAAACAGAGCAACTTCGCCGCCAAAGCTCGCTGGCCACGAAATTGGCTCAGCTGTGAATAGTACATTTGACCCCCAGCGCAATGTTTAGTACAAAACATGGCGCCGAGGCGCAGTGTTCAGAAATGAGATTTCTGATTTTTGTACTACCTTTGCCGATTTTTAACTCCTTCATCTTACATTCAAATAAGCTCAAAATTGGACCACATCTAGACCTTACTACCTAGTATTTTACAAAAATACTACTTGACTCATTTGACTTCTCAAAGATAGAGATAAACTAGCCCTTAGGAGGGTTGTTCAACACATTTCCAGACTTATAATTTTTTTCCACTTCAAAACCAACTTTTACCAACTTTGTGATTTTTTGCCATAAGCTTTAAAACTCAATTCTAACACTTGACATAGTCTTAGGTCATAACTGACATGTCCCAACTTTTAAAACCATTAAATTTCGCACGAGAAGAGAATTGTCCGTTAAAATCCATTTCGAATCGAAACGATCGATTTCGATCGTTCGAATCGCCTTTTCATTCGAATTTCAATCTGTTGATTTCCAAATCAATGTATACACGTGTCATAACATAAAACCAATTCATTTGACATCATTTTACCTTTAATTCCTCAAAATTGTCAAAAAACACACTTTGGTTGGATTTTCGTCAACTTACTAAACTTTTCATTTCCAAGACTTGTGTCATTCTTGGCTCCTCTTTGCAAAACTTGATTCTAACACCTCATTTAACACATATAGCACATAATTAACTTGTATGGGCCTTTAAAATATTTAAAACTTTTCAAATGACTTCATTTTTTCTAAATGGTTCGTTTTGGTCATTGGCGAGCGTTTTAAAACGTTTTAAAACTTCAATTGTCGCCATACGAACCGAATAACTCCTAAATCGTTTCAAACACGTGTATTAATATCAAAATTAGTTATTTGACCTCATTTAACCTTCAATTTCTCAAAATGACCAAAATTCACATATTGATAGCATTTCATCAACTTTACAAAATCCAACCTTAAACTCAACTTTAATCCTTGGACTCAATACACCACACAGGCTATCACGTACACATTTAACAACCATATAGGTCCATATAACTTCTATATGCACGTCCTAATGCACTTTACAGATTACGATTTGGTCCATACACAAAGTATAGCCTAATATTGTAACTTTTTCTTAACAACTCATACTCATAAACCATTTATGATTCTTTAAAACTTTTTAGCATGAAATTATGAATGCTTCATATATGATCAACCTTTCAAACTAGGTTTCCATCAAAACTTTCAACGTATAACACATGATCAAACCTTAAATCATAGTTTCTAGCTTGAATATACACATGAATAGTGTACCACCTTTACAAATACATCTCTTATGCGTAGGGTTTCAACATAACTCACATACATAGCACATAAATCACATAATCTTTACATTTAGTCACTAATTCAAGCATGGCTACTCTTCTTCTTGAATTTAAACACTTAAACATAAACTTTCATTACTTAAACATGTTAATACCTTCCTTGAACTTGTCTTTCTTTATGAAATAAGGATTGCTAGAGTTTGAATCTTCACTTTGATGGCTAATTCTCCATCTCTTGTTCACTTTTCCTTGAATTCTTCAAGCCAACCTTGTAACCCTAGCTCACTTTCTCTTCTTTTTTCTCTCTTAGCTAACTTTGCTGGAAACTTTCGAATGGTGGGAAATAAAATGAACCAACAATGCTTGTTACTTACAATTATATACATACATGTGTAACATATAAATCCTCCAACAACTAACTCAACATTAGTTAGCTAACCATGCATAGTCAAGGTTATTTAAGTCATTTCATTTCACTAGGTAAGGACATAATGGTCATTACTCTAACTTAGGATACCAAGGTCATTCTTCAACTTGTCAAAGGCAATATGGTCTTTTGTTCATTTCCTAGAGAATTTAATTCCCTTAAATCATTCTTTGCTTATTTCTTATTCAATTCAAGTCCTTTTTGATCCAAACTGGTTTCATCATGCTTGAATTTTATTCCTCATCAAATTAATTCACACTTGGCTTGTCCCATATTACTTGTCACACTTCAAAACGTTAATTTCATCAATTAATAATAATAATTCACAACATTTGTCAATTTATATAATATTAATTCTTAGTTATCTAAGAACCCTTATTGGTTCCTCATTTCATAAATTTCACTTTTCGACATCTCAATAATAATTGAATTACTCATCTTTTTCGTAAACCGCTTCCTCGATAAGCGAACCTCGACTGGATTACCAAAATTCATCGCCCTTTATCCTTTTAAACTCATATTGATGATTTGCAATCTTTTTCATCCTTTCGTTTATTTACATCACACATAATGCTAGTTCTCAACATATATGTTATATACGTTCCTTCTACGCACTTTCGGGGTATCACATTCTGTATCTTCACATCATATACATGATTATCTTATTTTAATCAATTAAATATCGATTCTTTGGTAAACTCCAAATATTCATATATCAAACCCTTAATATCTCATAAATCCTTAATAAACCGATTAGATCATACGGTTTCTTATTCTCTGCACATACATACATATTTTACCTTGTCATTCTGATATCCTCGCCTATCAAGGCCTTTTCATTTAACTTGCTGTTAATTTTCATAACAAAATTCCCATTCACTTATACTTTTCTCATTTCCATTATTCTATACATTAAATCCTTCTTTCTTTATCAAATCAAATATACACACATATCCATACATTTTAACCTACCACACAGGTCATATTGGCACATTGATCACATAATAACTTATATTTAATCGCTCCTTAATACATTCTGTCATTCAAACGAGGTTTTATCATTTATCATATAACCTTTAATGAATTTACCATAATGCTTGTTTAGCAATCTTGTAAAATCCTGGGGTGTCACAGCGGCGGTAGCTGTGTTTTTTAAAACCCTAATTTTCTAACTTTGATTTCTTTGGTTCAAACTTACATAAAATGAAATCAACATGTCCAAAACACACCAAATCAGTTTTATTATCTTTCTAACTTGTTGTTTTTCAACATTTCATAATTCGATCTCGTTTTCAAAAACGTTTTTGACATAATATTCGAGATCGATCACTCTAGGGTTTTAAAACGACATAATTTGTGGTAAAAGCCATAACTTGCTCATTTTTCCATATTTACGATATATTCAAGTTGGGTTTTCTTTAAAACTCACATATTTAACTTTATAGTCATAGAAATCCATTTTTTCAACTTGTACATTTTAAACTACAACATTAACTAGCACATGTTCCACTAGGGTTTTACTGGTAAAGCTCAATATAGACTTTTCTTCTGATTATTTGGTTAACACACATACCAAAACATGATTTAAACATATCAACCATGAATATACATATATAACATAGTTTAAGACTTCTAGACCATCAAAATAACTTTTGATCTGTTAAAAATATATTTTAACCATTTAAAACACATATAGACTATAAAAATGAACTTAGAAAGGGTTAGAACACTTTTTAACCTTAAGGACTTGTGTCCTCTTCTTCTTCTCCTTTCAAAATATGTTGTGAAGCTTTGTGACATTCACCAAGCTCATTCTCTAGCTATTTCCTTCAACTCACAAGTGTATGCTATATATTTCTCTCAAGAAGCTCTCCCTTTTTTCTCTCTATAATTGCTTACAAATGACCAACCAACATAACTAAAGTGTAGAGCACTATATTTATAGGACTTTGCTAATCCATCATCAACTCTCCTAATCCACTAGTGTTGGTGAATTAGTAGCTAATTGGGATTACTATTGGATTGATTGACCATTTGAATGACTTGTTAATTGACATGGGTTGGTGAACTACTATGACAAAGTCTACAAATGAAGCAACATTGAGCAAACAAGCCACCCAAGTGGGCCCCTAGATGTGTCGGCCTAATTGCCTTTTATTGGTTAATTTTGAATTATTTTTATAGCTTAATTATACATATATACACCTATATATATACACACATATATATAAATGTTGACCAACAATTTGACTTCGTATTGGGCTCCACATTGGACTTAGAAATTAAATATATTGGGCTCATCCATTTAATTTGTTTGGACTCAATTTATTTATTACATTGGGATAACATTAAATAACCAATGTTACATTTAATTAAATTAAGCATTGGGCTTCTTTAATTAATTACATGGACTAAGGTTTAATTAATTATATGGGCTACTAGGTAAATTAATTTGACCTAGTTTAATACCTCATTTGGATTTAAAATATAATCCAATTAGACTTGCT
Organism: Hedera helix; assembly: GCA_947179155.2. Lineage (NCBI taxonomy): Eukaryota > Viridiplantae > Streptophyta > Magnoliopsida > Apiales > Araliaceae > Hedera > Hedera helix. Next base: position 10,112,088 of record OX359287.1, read on the forward strand.
TTAATTAATTATAACACCTTGCTTTATTGCTTTAAATAAATATACACATGCATAAGTATATTCATTCAATTATCTAACGCACAATTAATTAGTACAAAAATTTTAATTCATTGCTAATTATTTAATAAATATAATTATAATGTCTAATAGAATTCGTGGTCATTACAGTATTAAATATCATATGATATATAAAATTAAATTAAATTATTTTATTTTAATCTATTTTATTTTATTGTATTTTATTTTTAATTATATCATATTATATTATTTGTATTTTTTTATTTTTTCTTTTCTTTTATTTTTATTATATTATATTATTGCATATAATAACATATGATATTTAAAATTAAATTACATTTTTGAAATTAGATTCTTTCAGAGTATGTTTGGCTTCACTTAAGTTTCAATTAGGGCGCGTGCTAGCTGGAACACTTGATACCCATACACAAATAGGAACTAAACAATTGAAACAAGATCCATAAACAATCATTTAATTATCCGTGACCTTTAATTATCGTCATTATACAAGCTTTCTCCCATTAATTAATAAAGTTATCCACTATTTCTTAATCTTTTCCACAAAACACATACCGATAAACATATTAAGATTATGAAGGGAGCCAAATGAGAATCAAGTGGGGTTGGAAAAGTAGAGTCCATCCATAATCCTAATCAAATCAAACAATTTTCCCAAATATAATATATTTACTCTAAATTAGTATTAGTAGTAGTGTACATCGAGAGATGAGCAAGACAAGTTTTTTTATGCTCTCTTTCAATAATTTGTAACAACCCATATATATATATATATATATATATATATATATATATATATATATATATATATAGTAGTGTATTATTTGTCTTAATGTAACGACCCCAAATCCGGGTTCCTTGAACCCTAGACTTGGTACGTCACGATACATCATCTTCATACATGTTCTATAACTAATGCGGAATATATAAACATAAATTGTTTATTCTACAACATTTCCTAAGGTTTCTAACCTTAACTTACATATATAACTTTAGATTCATAACAAGGTTTACAAAATTACTTACATCATATAACAATTTAGTTATCATGCATAACACTATAATCTTGTCTTTTGCTTCTGTCACCGTCTCTCCTCAGACATTCGTATTATTCTGAAATTTGTTATCATGATATAGCAAGAGTGAGCAACGACTTTGCTCAGCAAGTTTAAATACAATAACGATATATCATGATTGAAAGAAAGAATAAGCTTTTGAATTTTCAACAATGTAATAATTGTGAAAGAGTACGAATCATCATTTCAATAATTGAATGACTGAATCAATTAATGTTGAGTGTCAATAATGACCATGAACAAATTTAACTGAACCTTATGGTAATGAAGGTGATCAGCCTTTCATACCTGATGAACACATGCAACATGCACTATGTGCGAATCAACAATTTAAAGAGGTGGAATAATTATACAGAATTAAACCACTAGCATGCTTGAAACATAATAACTTGAGTTCGAGTTAGAAACTTGAATAATAAAATAATATATCATGCTCGAATATAAATTGAGTAGGGTTTAGGAAAACTTGCATGTCTGCTCAGCTACAATTAATGTCTAGCTTTAACTAACTGGCTTTGAAAGACCTAACATTAATAAAGTTGGTCTAATAATTAGTACAGTGTATTTGTACAACTATACGCTCATTAAGAAACTTATCTACCACACATAAGTACTAACACATAATTTACATCAGTCAAAACAATATTATTAACCTTATAGACCCTCAATCAAATTAGGTTAATAATTTAATAAATTAAAAAATATTTTTCTTAAGAGTTGGACACTTATTAAACTATTAAACAATTTATTATAATTGTTTAAACAAAAGAGTTAAAAGACATTTTCTTTATTTCATTTAATTACTATTTAATATTAATTAAATAGTAAGTAATTAACTACTTTTAGTTATTATTTAATAGTAAATAATAACTTACTAGATTTATTTATTATTTAAAGTTAATCAAATAATAAATAATTATATCATATTAAAAATAATCGAATATCTTTAGTTATTATTTAATAATAAATAATAACTAACTACCTAGATTCATTTATTATTTAAAATAAATTAAATAATAAATAATACAATTATATAGTAAATACTCAAATATCATTAGTTATTATTTAATAATAAATAATAACTAACTGAATTTATTTATTATTTAAAGTTAATCAAATAAGAAATAATTAAATAATCAATCTTAGTTGTCTTTAATTATTATTTAATAGTAATTAAATAGTAATTAATTAATTTATCATCCTTGTTTATTATTTAATATTAATTAAATAATAAATAATTAATTTAATCATAAATTCAGAAGATATAATATTAAACTAACTAGATTAATATTTAAAACATTTAAATATTAATCCTAAATACTTATTATATTTGAAAAATATAATGTTAAACTAAGTAGATTAATATTTACAACATTTAAATATTAATCCTAAATACTTATTATATTTGGAAAATATAATATTAAATACCTAAATATCATTTTTGTATTATTATTATTTTTGTTATAATTTTAAATTAATTTTTAAACATTTTAATTAATTAAAATTATCCAGAATGGCAATTCTGTAAATAAGCCGAAAAACCGAACGGATGGGCAAACCCGTAATTTCACCGGAAGCTGCTACCGCGCATTGCGCGAGCCTAACTCCAACAGGCCCCAAAACGGTGCCGTTTTGGAGACCCGGAGCCGGCCTTCGCGCGTAACACGCGGAGTAATTTTTTTTTTTTCTATTGCAAAACGGCGTCGTTTGGATCCGCTATGCACAGTCAGCTGCTGGCGTGCAATGCGCGACCAGTCTTTATTTTTCTTTTTTAAGCAGATCGTCCACAATACCGAAAATACACCACTTAATAAAAATTATACCTTCAAATAAGCTTCAACTCCTCAATAAAAATCCAAAAAAATTACCAATAACTTAATATCAATTTATAACATGAAAATTTAATTTTTAATGATTTAATATTAAAAAAAATTTATAAAAAATTTTACATCACATAAACTACCACAAATCATAACTTTTTGTGGATAACTCCATTTTGAGTGATTCAAACTTTGTTTTTCTCATGATTTAATGTTCTATCATATTATAACATTAAATCTAAATTTTATAAAAATTATTTTTGGACATTATTTTGAGACTTGATTTAACACACCACCAAATACATGTTTTTAGCATATAAATTATACCAAAATACAAATCAAGCATATTAAACTCAAGCATGTCATAAATATTACTACTACATATTATTAACTACATTAACATATTTATACTCACATGTTGGTTTATTTAATTTAAAAATAAACTACATTTAAAATAAGAATTACCTCATTTTAATGGTTATCTTCATTTTTCTTCCAAAATGAGTTATGAAGGAGAATGGCATGAACCAAAAATTCCTTCTCCTTCCTTATCCTTGCTCTCAAATATTTTCTCTCTAATTTGAAAAGTGAAAGAAGAAGAAATGACTAACAATTCTCTCTCTCTAATGACTTAAGTCTTCCATGATGTATAGATATATATCTTATATCTATGAAATTAGACCAACACAAGCTAGCTATTGGATACTTACATAAGAAAATTAACCCATGCCTTAGTTGGTGAGGATTTTGTGGGAAAAGTCTCACCAAAAATCAAAACAAGCAACCTAATTATTAAATGAGAAATAATAAAATAAAAAGGAAATCATTTCACACACTCTTCCTCCTCCTTGCCGGCTGATGGATTCCATTGTCCCACAAAAATTGTCATAACTCACTTTTTTAAATAAATAATAGTTTAAACAATTTAATTTCAAGTGGGCTCAAGCTTTGGGCTTTATTTAAAATACCAATTGGGCTCCTATTAAAATGTTTGGGCTACTAATTAGTCAAGTCCATTTAATTTATCATTGGACTATTTAATTATAACCCAAATGATTAATTATTAATTTTGTTACACATTAATTATCCAATCCATAATTAAATAATAATTGAATTGATTAATTAATTAAATACTCTAACCCATTAATATTAAATTACTAAATGGACTAATAATATTATTAATAATATTTTACATTATTTACTTTAATTAATTATCATATTAATTAATTTATAAAATTTAATTCACGCATTATATTCAATTTAATTGAATATTTAATTAATGACAACTTATCAATTATTTTGATATTAAAACTTTAGAGTGTATTCGCTAATACTAATATATATAATCTATATATATTATTTATACACATTACTTTACCTCAAAAACAATTTCACAATAAATTATGAAATTAAAATAAATACAATATATAATTTAATATATATTATTTAGGCCATAAATTAAATTATTTAATACATTTACATTAAATAATTCATTTCTCATCAATTATGGAAATACATCCATTTACCCGAAAATACATTAAAATAATAATATATTTACTCAATTTCTTATTTAAATAATTTATTAAATCATTTAATTAATATTACACAAATAATTGTATAATTAAATTTCTCACTTTCATAAATTATTTACAATGATTTATTTAATTATAGAATATATTCATTTAATATATTCAATTACTATTTAAAATTACTCAATTAATTTAATCTCTTTATATATATGTACATATATATGAAATCAAATGTTGTACATATATACCATTACTAATCTCCCTTAATTAATTCAACTACTTTATATAATTTATAATTATATAATTTACATAATTATTCCTCACAAATAATTTATCAACAATTTGCATAATTGTTGATTAATGAATAAATTAATTCCACAATAAACCTTTTAATTCAATTCGGATTAATTTAATATTAATCTATCTATTTATCACAATTTAATTAACTATTAAATTATGTTACTAAATAGACACACATATATATATTCATATAAATACATATTTAATTTACACGCAACCACGTCGCATAATTACACAACTCCACTAATTAATTCTCTTAATTTAATTAGACTTGCTGTTAGTCAAGCTTATTGAATTATCACTTTACTTGCTAACTTATCAAAATTTTGGATATCACCATATCTAAGTTAGTCCGTTAAATTTAATTTAGACCTCTATTTATCTATCATTACTAGGTTATCAAACTCCAACCTTTATTAAATATTAAATATTAAATATTTTATTTCTAATTAATTTAAATATCTGGGATATTACACTTAATCTGGGGAGACATTATTTATTTCATAGTACTTACTATGTATATTGAGTAACCAGTATAATAATGGCTCATGCATCATTTCATATCCTAATATATATTGAATTAAGTTTCATATAATCTCCCTATGCAAAAAATACTAAGTTTATGGCAAAAGTATTGAACATAATCTATCTCCCTGTGCAAAAAATGAATTGAAGTTCACAAATTATAAAGGGTACGCTTCCATAAACTTAAGTTTTCCCAATTATAGTCCAATGAACACAGTGTTTTCAATATGAACACTTGATACCTATAAACAAATAGGAACTAATTTTTAGGAAAAAAAAATAAGAAAAAAAAATGCTTATAAATTTTTGTAAGTGAAAAAAGAAAAAAACACCTAAAAATGGTTAGCTATCAGAGATGACAAGTGACTACGACGGCTATGACGGGGTCCGGCTCCTCCTTCTCCTTCTCTTTCTCTCTTTCTCTCTTTCTCTCTTTCTCTCTTTCTCTCTTCTTCTCTCATCTTTTTCTTTCTTCTCTGTGTTGGCTGATGTCTTTATGCATCTTAGTTGTTTTAAATACATCAGCAACCGTATTTGGTTGCTAAAACAACTAACGTGTAAATAGTAGCAATCGACCTACGGTCGCCGATAATGTTCGGTCGCAATAAGTTTAGCGCTAATGATCGCGCCCAATTTTTAGGCGGCATAAAATATTATTGCGACCGACTAACGACCGATAAGTGCTTGCTAATAATAACAACGACCAAGTCCAATGGTCGTCGCTATAGTCAGTCACTGATAATCCTATTAGCGACTGACGTGAGCGGTCGCTGATGTGTTTCGTTGCTACTTGCTAATTTTTTTGTAGTGAGTGACTGAAAGGAACTTCAAGATCACAGAACGGCTTCAGACAAATGAGAAAAATGCAGAACTACAAAGAAACATAGAGTGGGGACTGAGCTATAAAGAATCATACAGTGATGTTGAGCTATAAAGAATCACATAGTAATGAAGGGCTACAAGAAGAGCATAATGAACTTATTTGAGGACTGACTCTACAATCCTAGACATTTGGTATCATAGAGTGTAACTCCTAACATGACAGTAGCCGTTCTGACAAGAAGCTTCTCTGACGCAAATCCAACCTGAATATCCTCTATGCGTGTTGACCGAAAGAAAGATGTCCAATTAGCCACGTTTTCAACAGCTATATTGGTGAAACTGAAGTCTGCCTCAACACACAATGAACTGACACAGTTGACAAATTAGGTGGCTACAACAGTCTGCCAATGTGTTAGTCTACATAAAAAAAAAATGAGGCAGATACCAGATAAAGTAACGGAAACTTCCAATGGACATTTTTTAAGAGAAAATTTATAAATAAATCTCAACTCCAAACTTTTAAAAAGTCGATCGATCAAGAAATTACAAGAGTTAAAGTTTACAAGTCAAAAAACTCAAAGCATCCCTACAATCCAAAAGGCCACTCTACGTTTTCTGGAAAACCACTCTATGCCTTGGAAAGAAGTCGATCATCACTACTAAGTCATTCTGGAGACGTGCTTAAACATAACTTAGCAGCACCTCAAACTCAACTACAGAGAGATCTAAGTGATCTGCAAGTCAAGATAGAGTGCTCACCTAATTCTAAGTGAATCGGTTCTCCAGATGGAGGTTGTACAGTCGAGACAGAGTGCTGTTGGTTTGCAAAAATATGGCATAAATATAATCAAATTATATAAGCGCAACGGAAGCAATAAAAATCAGATTTTAAAATTTTTGTACAAACCAATAACCCGGATCTTTCTTATGCGACTATTATTAATTGAGGAAGGATAAAAGAATTTATACCATTGTAGAACAAAGCTTCCACGGGTACAAGTTCATTTCCCTTTAATCCTTCACGTTCTTCTTCAAATTCACCGATTAGATTCCACGGATCAATGTTAGCTCCCCAAGTGTGAAGCCTCTAGAGGTGATCCACCAAGAGATCTATGAATTAAAGAAGTGGATCTTGGTTTCTCCAAACCATGGGTGGCTAGCCCTAATTCTCTCTCTCTCTCTCTCTCTCTCTCTCTCTCTCTCTCTTTCTAATGAAAGAGTGTGTAACCTTGATCTATTATAAGACTCCTCTTATTTATAGATCTAGTCAACCCACCTAAACTATTTAGGATTAGGATTTTAATTTAATTCCCTATTTAATTAGGAACTAAATTAATTAATTACAATTCCTAAACCATTTAGTAACTTAATTAATTATTATAATTATAATTCCTAAACTATTTAGGAACTTAATTATTTAATAATAATATTACTACTTATTAATTAATTCCTAAACCATTTAGGAATTAAATAATAATACTAGTAATAATAATAATAGTAATAATAATAATAATAATAATAATAAGACTCCTCTTATTAATTTATAATTAGTATTTCTAAAATACTAAATTATAAATATTAAGCTATTTAATTTATTCTATCCCAATAGTATAAATTAAATATACTTAATTTATTATTACAATTATGCCATATATTTCTAAAATAAATATTACTCTTTTGCGGTGTGACCCTTTAGGTTCTCCATATTAAACCGGTTGTATAATAAATAAATTAGAACAATTCTAATTTATTTATTACGAATTAACTCTTTAATTCAGAATAAATAATTATTCAACAATAAGGGTAAGCCCCCTTAGCGATTAGTCGACTTTCCAGATAATATAGATTTCAACATTTAATCGTAAAAGAACCTTTCAGCAAATAGTTACCGTACAATTCAATCTTTCTACCATACAATGTCCCAATCAAATATAAGACACGGAATTATTGTCAAGTCTTATTTCTTTGATTATATGCATTTTAATTCATAAATACACAACTCTAGTTAATGTAAATTAGAAACTCATTTCTAATTCCATGCAATCCTGGCCAGGAATTTCTGAGTTGACACTTATTGAATCGCATAGGACATTTTCTCCATTTACTGGAAGTGGTAGATTCTTTGTTGATCATTCATTTATCTCCATATGCACCTTATTATACCCAATCATATCCTTTGATATACCAATAGGTCTTAAGGAATATGTCAAAGTATAACTTAGTACACACAAGATACTAAGATGATCTCAAGTCTAAGGATCACTTGTACGACTATCACATAAGGAACTCCTATTGACAGACAAGTAAAACTCCATTAGATGTTCCTTTAGCGAGTCACGTTCAGTGAACTTATTCTCTAATAAGCACCTACATACTTGTTTTAGTGTCTCTACACAAATGATTATGAGATCAATCATCCTCTTCATAAGAGCAAGCATAGTATGTACCAATCTATCTGAATCTACTAATCCCCTTTTTAGTGATCCAGGGATTAGAAACAATTTTAGTTTTGAGTTATCTTGAATTTAGATCTCATTAGCATGATCATTATCATGGTTCTAAAAGCATTGCTCAAAAACTATGGGTTTATCCATTTGATTAATTCAAGTAATTAATCATGAATAAAGAAATGTCTTGATACTTTTATTAATAAATGAACAAGATTACAAAGTATATGCTTATCACATCAAATGTGATTGGCTTGAGGGCATACTACTTTCAATCTCCCACTTGCACTAAATCTAATCCTCATTCCATTCTTCTCTAAGTGGCGTACAAATTGCTTAGTAAATGCTTTAGTTAATGGATCTATAATGTTGTTCTAAGAGTCTACCATCTTTATGGTGTCGTCTCCTTTTCAATGATTCATCTAATCATATAAAAGTGTTGCAACACATGTTTGGATTTCAGATGAGACCTAGGTTCCTTGGCGAATTAAACTCCTTTAATGTTAGGAACCATTATAAGTTCTGTAATGAACTTGTTTAACCAAACAATCACCTTTGCAGCTTCACTTATAGTTATTTACTACGTCTTTTTCACTAAATCATCAACTCTTTGCTGTTTCGAACTTTTCAACTCACTGCAGCACCGTTCACAGTAATCATATTACCTGAAACGGATATACTGTTATCTTGATTAGTCTGAACAAACTTGAGTTTGTCAAATCCTCTAGTTTTATATCAGACCCATCATTAGAAACTTTTTTCTAATGTTCTTCTCTATAATTGAACTGATATCTGCTTATCATACATAAGTAATATCAAGTCTAGTACATGTCAACGAATTAATGTACGTTTTTTGGGTCAAGCCGAGCATCCTTTATGATCTATCTCTATAGACCTTTATCCTGAATAGAATATTAGGATGCTTCACCCAAGTCCTTAAAGGAGAAGTTTTTAGACAACCACATCTTTACTAATTGTAGCATCGATATGTCATTCCTTATCGATATTATATCATCATATAATACTAGAAATGTCACGGTACTTCCACTAACCTTTGTACACACTTGGTTCATCCTCGTCTTTGATAAAATCAAACTCTTTTGATTGTCTCATCAAAACGGATGTTCCATCTTCGAGAAATTTGTTTCAATCCATAATTGGATCGTTGTAACTTTTATACTTGATTTACTCCATCTCTATGGAGATAAATCCTTTTGCTTGTATCATACATACATCCTTTTGTTTAGTAAGCTACAATTGCAAGTAAAATCCGAATGGATATATGCATTTTCACTAGTGAAAAATTTCATCTTAGTCAACTCATTGACCTTGTTTGAAATATTTTTACCACTAGTCAGGTTTTATAGGTCTCCACCTAGCCATCTGCTTTAGTCTTTCTCCAAAGACCCATTTTGGATTTTATGGTCATCGACCATTTCTCTTGAGTATCTAATACTCATACCTCATAGTATATATCTGGATCATCATCCACTATGATGCGTACCTTATCATCACCACTATGATGAATCCATACCATTCTGGTATCTTCGGTACTAAACCAGATTTACGACTTGGTTGTGGTACAATAGGTTTATCTACTTGTACAGATTTCTTTACTTGATCTGTAGTGTTTTGTGGTTCTTGAACTTCTTCAAGATCTATTTTACTCCCACTAACCCTTTAAGGAAAAACTTCTTTTCTTATAAGACAGCGTGTTTCAACAAACACCTTTTAGTTAGTCAGATTATAGAAGTGATACCGTAAACTTTCTGTAGGATATCCCACAAGTTTACACTTATCAGATCTTGTCCCTAGCTTATCATGTCAAACCTTTTGACATAAGCTGAACAATTCAAATCTTAACATGCTTAAGACTTGGTTTCCTGCCTATCCATGACTCATATGAAGTCTTAGGGATGGAATTTGAAGGTATCTTATTTAGTAGATATGCGATCGTTTCTAGGGCATAACCCTATAAGGGTACTGGAAGATCGGTAATACTCATTATGGATCATCACCATGTCCATTGTGAGAATACTATTTTGCTTGAGATGATCTAGAAACTTACTGTTTAAGTATTCACTTCTCGATCTAATCGAAGAACTTTAATACTTTTGGCATTTAGTTTCTATACTTCACTTTTGAATTCTGAACGTTTCAAATGATTTGGATTTGTATTTCATCAAATACATATATCGAAATCTAGAATTATCAGTGAAAGTAATGAATGAATACCCTCCTCTTGCATTTGTTGTCATAGGTCCCACACACGACTATGTGTACCATCTCTAACAACTCCGTAACTCGCTCTCCATGTCCATTAAATGGAGATTTAGTCATATTGTCCATGATACAAGATTCACAAGTTGTATTTGATTCATAATAAAAAAAAAAGGCTCTAAAAGCTTATCTTTATACAACTTGTTTAGTCTTATTTCATTAACGTGACCGAGTTAACAATGTTGCATGAAGGTATGATTCATATCATCTTTTTGCCTTTAATTTGTTCAATTTGAAATATTTTTCATTTAAGTCAAGTATACAAAGTCCATTAAGTAATCAACCAGTTCTAAATAAAACATTATCATTATAAACAAAACAACGATTGTTCATTATTATAATGTCAAAAACCCTTGTCATCACATGGAACTAAAATAATGTTTCTAAGAACTGGAACCTAGTAACAACTTACTAACTTAATAGGCTTGCCCGTAGGTAGTGCTAAACTATAAGTTTTCATGGCTAATGCAGCAAGCTTTGCTTCATTCCCCAGCACAGGATTACTTATCATCTGTTTAGCTTTTTACTTCTGCTTAGTCTCTGCAACGACTTGCATATATGAGACCACCGTCTGGTATCTAATACCTAAGTAGAAACTTGACTTATAGAAAGTTCTATTTCATTATGAACAAATCTATATCTGTAGCTGAAGTTTCACTAAACTTCTTCTACTTAACTACTACAACCCTCTTGCAGTTGTTCTTCCAGTGTCCCAACTTATCGCAATGAAAGTAAATTCATTTGCCATTGGGATCACTTTTATTTATGTCCTTTGTTTAGACTTTCTTTTGCCTTCTACTCTTTCTGACTCCTCAGAAATACCTTTGGCTATCTTCCTCCGCTTAGAAGATTCATCTACGAATAAGACTTGTTTTTTCTAGGAAGGAAAGTGACTCTCAACAGTCTTCAACATATTTAAGCAAATCAGTTAAACTGACTTCTAGCTTATTAATTTTTGAAGTTCACAATATATTGTGAATAGGAGTCAGTGAGTGATTGCAAGATCGAATCTTGACTCAATTCTCCATCCTTGACAAAACAGGTTATCCTAATTGATCAATCTAATTGATCATCTTTAGGACATGTGTCTTTTACTGTAATGTCATTGGTTATTATAGATCGGAAGAGGTCCTTAGATATCTTATATATAGTTGACCTACTTTGCTCACCATACAACTATTGAATGTGCAGCAATATGGTAGGTGCATCCATTTTCTCTCGTTGACGCTGTAACTCGATACTTATGGATGCGAGTATGATGCATTGAGCCACCCTTGCATCATCTTGCCATTTAATAAAATAGAAATATCTTCCTCAGAGGCTTAGTCTACAACGTTTGTAGGGATAGACAAATTAAGGACATTTGCTAGCTTTTTAGCATTGAGAACTATTCTCAAATTTATTTAATCAATCCGAACAATTCAGTTCGATTAATTGTTAGCATACATTATGCTATGCAGTGTTAGTGAATTAAGCATAACAATATTCTTTAAGTGAATTAATAACAACATTAACATGCATTCATTTTATTAATTACCACAATAAATTAGGTCTTTATTTAAAATGGTGTCTCCTACTATTGTCATCAAACTATATTACCCTCCTTATATAGTTCGGCAAATCTAGTTAAAGATTTGCTAGTGAGAATAAGGATCTTATTTCAAATGTATATAGCCTTGTGTGACACAACAAACGATATATAAATAAATAGGTAGACAACTCTTGTCAAATACATCAACATATAACTCCTTTTATTTTGCCTATTAGATTATTATGATCATGTGTGACACATCCAAATCAAAATTATCTAAGTTAAGTCCAACCTAACATTATCTTATATTAGAAGAGAAAAAGATCGTCCTTGTGTGACACAACAAAACAGTAATGTTCAATTCTTTTTATAAACATCAAATGTGATAAAACAATATCTCAAAAAATTAATATAAGCCTTGTGTGACACAACAAACTTATAATGATTATTTGATACTCTGTCGTTTTACCATGCTAGAAGGCGACGTTCGATATTTTTAATAAATATCTTTGAACGTTACAACTTAATATTATGAGTAGTAGAATAAATAAATTAGAACAATTCTAATTTTATAATCCTTTAATTCATGAATTAAATAATTTAATTCATTTTATAAATAATATTTATTCTACATCATGAGGGGTTTATTAATATTAAATGTCTCATCTTGTTTAGCGCGCACACACACACACACACACACACACACACACACACACACATATATATATATATATATATATATATATATATATATATATATATATATAAAATACGCGTCATATTAATTATTATGCGAAGCATGTTTGCTAATATATAATATATATAAATAAGCATGCACATATAGAATGTTATATTCTACTTGGATTGATTATGGACTTTTATTCTAATTTGGTTCACTAGAGCCACCAAGTGAACCAAAAGGTCAAACCTAGGGTGCAAGAATAAATTAAATTAAATGTAACTATTACATTTAAATTCGGGCTCCATTACAAACGGATCTTCATGTGCTCCTTGCTTATTTACTCCAATTCTTCAAAATAATTCTAATTAATCATATTACAAATTATTTACAATAAATATAAACCTTGATCAACAGTCAAGGGGAAGTACATAGGAGGGAGATAGAATTATACATAAGAAAAATTAGAAAGACGAGGTACGCAGACCCCATTTACTAAAACCCATTCATTCATGCATTTAATTAAAATAAAATCCAATCATATTGGTCAATAGTCCATAATCAATCCCATTTATTATCATATATATCAACATATATATTAATAAATAATATTCATCTCATGAATTAAATAAAACATTCCATATATGTATTGGTATCATTTAATGGGCAATTTAAAGTTGTATGAAATTCAATTTCATATTTAAAATAAACCATTTATTTTAATTATAAAATTATTTAAAAATAAACTATTTATTTTTATTATTTTAAAATTACCCAAAATAACTCTTTTATTTTGAAATTTTAAAATTTACACAAAATTACCAAATTATTTGGCTAATTAATATATATATATATCTATAAATATATATATCTGAAAGCTATAGCATCACAGTTGCGCTAATCATACAAAACCGGAAAAACAGGATACTTTGCTTTATTGGTGACTATAATTTCAGGACATGGTTGTATGCTTTTCGTATTCATGCTGACCGAGAATTGCTCTAACTTTTCCAAATCCGAAAACCATGCGGCTGTTTTCCTTTTCGCCAAAGCATGCTTTTCTTACTAATGCTTTACCGAATATATATATATATATATATATATATATATATATATATATATATATGCCGAAAAAACAAAAATTCCTGTAACCTTTCGGCTTACACCAATAACCAGCATGACCAAAAATTCGGTACTCATAGATATTATATATATCCCAAAACTGAGACAACCACTTTCGGTAATTACATTATTCCAACTATGAATAAATAAAACTAGTCAGTGATTCAATTTCGGTATATATATAAAAAATAATTTTATATTATAAAATATGTCCAATAAATTATTTTAAATACATACCCATACATATATGAAATTAAAACAATTAATAATTCGCATAAATTTGGCTCTTGATGCCACTGTTGGTTTGCAAAAATATGGCATGAATATAATCAAATTATATAAGCGTAACGGAAGCAATAAAAAATCAGATTTTGAAATTTTTGTACAAACCAATAACTCGGATCTGTCTTATGCGACTATTATTAATTGCGGAAGGATAAAAGAATTTATACCATTGTAGAACAAAACTTCCACGGGTACATGTTCATCTCCTTTTAATCCTTCACGTTCTTCTTCAAATTCACTGATTAGATTTCACGGATCAATGTTAGCTCCCCAAGTGTGAAGCCTCTAGAGGTGATCCACCAAGAGATCTATGAATTAAAGAAGTGGATCTTGGTTTCTTCAAACCATGGGTGGCTAGCCCTAATTTTCTCTATCTCTCTCTAACTCCTTAGATCTAGTGAATTATGGAGTACTCTCTCTCTCTCTCTCTAATGAAAGAGTGTGTAACCTTGATCTATAATAAGACTCCTCTTATTTATAGATCTAGTCAATCCTCCTAAACTATTTAGGATTAGGGTTTTAATTTAATTCTCAATTTAATTAGGAACTAAATTAATTAATTACAATTCCTAAACCATTTAGGAACTTAATTATTTAATAATGAGAATACTTCTTATTAATTAATTACTAAACCATTTAGTAACTTAATTAATTATTATAATTATAATTCCTAAACTATTTAGGAACTTAATTATTTAATAATAATATTACTACTTATTAATTAATTCCTAAACCATTTAGGAATTAAATAATAATACTAGTACTAAATATTAATAGTAATAATAATAATAATAATACTCCTCTTATTAATTTATAATTAGTATTTCTAAAATACTAAATTATAAATATTAAGCTATTTAATTTATTCTATCACCATAATATAAATTAAATATACTTAATTTATTATTACAATTATGTCATCCATTTCTAAAATAAATATTACTCTTTTGCGGTGTGACCCTTTAGGTTCTCCATATTAAACCGGTTGTATAATAAATAAATTAGAACCATTCTATTTCATTTATTACGAATTAACTCTTTAATACAGAATAAATAATTATTCCACAATAAGGGTAAGCCCCCTTAGCGATTAGTCGACTTTTCAGATAATATAGATTTTAACATTTAATCGTAAAAGAACCTTTCAGTAAATAGTTACTGTACAATTCAATTCTTCTACCATACAATGTCCCGATCAAATATAAGACACGGAATTTCTGTCAAGTCTTATTTATTTGATTATATGCATTTCAATTCACAAATACACAACTCTAGTTAATGTAAATTAGAAACTCATTTCTAATTCCATGCAATCTTGGCCAGGGATTTCTGAGTTGTCACTTATTGAATCGCATAAGACATTCTCTCCCTTTACTGGAAGTGGTAGATTCTTTGTTGATCATTCATTTATCTCCATATGCACCTTATTGTACCCAATCATATCCTTTGATATACCAATAGGTCTTAAGGAATATGTCAAAGTATAACTTAGTACACACAAGATACTATCTCAAGTCTAAGGATCACTTGTACGACTATCACATAAGTAACTCCTATTGACAAACAAGTAAAACTCCATTAGGTGTTCCTTGAGCGAGTCACATTCAGTTAACTTATTCTCTAATAAGCACCTACATACTTGCTTTAGTGTCTCTACACAAATGATTATGAAATCAATCATCCTCTTTATAAGAGCAAGCATAGTATGTACCAATCTATCCGGATCTACTAATCCCCTTTTTAGTGATCCAACGATTAGGAACAATTTTAGTTTTGAGCTATCTTGAATTTAGATCTCATTAGCATGATCCTTATCATGGTTCTAAAAGCATTGTTCCAAAACTATGGGTTTATCCATTTGATTAATTCAAGTAATTAATAATGAATAAAGACATGCCTTGATACTTTTATTAATAAATGAATAAGATTACAAAGTATATGCTTATCACATCAATTGTGATTGGCTTGAGGGCATACTACTTTCAAGTGCTTCCTTGATTTTGAGGGAATTAGTTCTCTAAGTAAGATTG
Organism: Hedera helix; assembly: GCA_947179155.2. Taxonomy (NCBI): domain Eukaryota; kingdom Viridiplantae; phylum Streptophyta; class Magnoliopsida; order Apiales; family Araliaceae; genus Hedera; species Hedera helix. The sequence goes on from OX359287.1 coordinate 10,128,570, forward strand.
TAATTGGTTCAGAGGAACCTGATCTAAATAACCTTAATCCTATAGTGGATGATCACTGCTAAGCGAAGTAAAACAGAGGACTAGGAATAGTTTAGGCTTTGAACCTCTTAAAAATTATTATCTCCTTTATTGCTTTCGTTAACTGCTATATCAACTGCAATAAATTGCTACATCAACTATGATACCATATGAGACTTGATTTTATAATTTTATATCACTAAAGTCATAACTTAGATCTTGAACCAATCTTTATGAGGTTTTTATAAAATACAATATTTCGTTGTACTTAACTGATAATTATTAGGTAATTAATTTAATCTGAGTTTTTGAAAAGATTTATTCAATCCCCCTTCTAGATCTCTTTGTGCCACTTGAGAATAACAACCTTTATTCACATTACGGTTTACATTTACATTTTTCATATAAGTTTGGAATATCGTTTTTTTTATTTTAAAGTTAAAGTAATTTATTTAACTAGTGAAAATAATGAATCTGATAATAACTAACATTTTTTTAAATAGTTTATAATTTTTATAATATTATTATTCAATATTAATAAATGAATTTATATTCATTTTGAACTTAATTTTTTTTTAAATTAATTTTAAAAACTCAACATTAATCCTATATTTTAGAACTAGTTAAATATAATTTATTAGCAAATAGCAATGCCACTAGGTTTTGTCCTTGTGAAATAATTGCAATTGGTTTACTCTACCATGAAAGCTTGATTTAACAAGTGTTGAAAAATCTTCATATTTAAAGCACTTTAGTGAGATCGTCAAATAATTCTCTGCAAACTTCACTGGAGGTTCCACTTGCTCAGACATTTTTGTCCTATACAGTTGTTCCGTAATAGTATATGTTTACATCCCCCAATCCAATATCCAGCACCAGTAAATGTTCCCACATTAAAATATGTGAATCTGCGGTGAGTTAGATGAACTAATAGTATTTTTTAAGCAGTAAATTTGAGACTGGTCTAGACTCCTATTGCATTGATTTGTCCTAAAAATGTGTGTTTACTTTTACAAAATAACAAAAAGGTGAAATTATATTCTAAAAATGATCTTAACATAAAAATGGTTATATCTTACAATTATGTAATACCAGTGTAGTTATTTAAATCATATTTGGAACCTAAAATCGGAGACTAGAGAACAGAAAAAGTAACAATATTATATTTTTTTATGAATGGGGTTATGAATCAATCATCGATTCTTCTAGTGATAACTGTAATGCTCATCTTGTTCAAAACTTGTGTTCAAATTTCATCTGTATCAGATGATTGATGATGACTCATGTAACACCTTATTCCTGACTAATGAAAATGGAGGCTACGCACAAAGGAACTCTAAGTAGAATGTCAAAACAAAAAGGAACTCTCTTCACACTTGCCCTTGAATCTTATTGCAAACCCTGCCAGAAGAAAAACACGACATGAGCCAAATGCCCAGTACGAATAAAGAATGCAGAAATAAGAATTGAAATTGAATAACAAATTCAACTGAACCAAACTGAGATTAACAAAATCAACTGAACTGAATAACATAATCTTACTAAACTGAACTGATCTACTGAACTGAAACTGATCCACTGAACTGATTTACTAGTCAATAAAAAAAAGGCTGAATTTAATGGTTGTGTTTATTTCATACCGAGCTCAGAACAAAATAGAAATATACCTTGTCACAAAGACAAGTCAAAATACTGCCACACAGGCAATCACACATTGGATTGTAGATCCAAATGCATACAGAATCGAAAAGGTGTGCTTGGCACTACGAACAACACCAGATCGCAGAACAGAACAGAACAAAACAAAATGCTAGGGTCGACCCATACGCCTCCCACAACAAAACACCAAATGTTCACCATAACACAAAATGGAGACGTCGTGGACTGATCACACCACCACGAAAAGTGTCATGCCTTAGTGCCCCCCCACAAGTGGTTATAGCTCAGGTATACCCTACGATACTTTCTAACAAAAATATTATGTCACAACGAATGCGACATAATATCAGAAAAGGGTTCTAATACGCACATGCTAAACCGAAACAAATCAACACAAAGTCTCCCAAATATACTAGTATGTACGTTTCTACAGAATCAAAATAAATACTAGACATGCTTAATTAGTCTAAAGAGTACAAGATAAGTTACAAATATCTAAAATCAAACAAAACTATCATATGTATTTGACTATGAACAATATATCGAGATAATATCCAAATTCTAATGAGAAACAAAACAAACAAATTAAAATCAAATGAGTATCACTGAAGGAGTACGATATTCGTACCTGGAATAAGTAATGTAATACCCAAAATTATACTTCAAAACTGACTCATTAAATTCCCTCCATCGGAATTAATTAAACAAAATATAAGAATTGATAAATAAATAATTAATCAATTGATTAAGTTTTACACATTTTTTTCCTTTAAGGCAAATCTGAAATTGTTCCGTTCTAAACAAAATTCTACCTAAAGGTATACATACATAAATATTTTAATCATGACAACGTATATATTAATAAATAATAGTATTCTTGTTCCTTCTGAAATACATATAAGTATATTTACAAAAATATTCTTTCCATTTTTAATTATGATACAAACAATTATTATTATTATTATTATTATTATTATTATTATTATTATTATTATTATTATTATTATTATTATTATTATTATTATTATTATTATTATTATTATTATTATTATTATTATTATTATTATTATTATATCAAAACTCTAAAGTTACAAAAATAATAATTTAATATTCTAAAATGCTAATTACTAACAGAGATATACTAAAATATATAAATTAACAAACTAAATAGCATACAAAAATTAAAACAACAAAATTAAAAATAATACAGAAAATTAAATAATTACACAAAAAATGAAAAAGAGACATATCCGAAATTATGAGATCCGCAGTCCGCCCACGTCCTCTAAACAAAAAAAAATTTAACTAGGGAGGTTCTTACTAAAAAGGTCCTCATACAAAAAGTTCCTTATACAAATGGGAGATACTTAATGTATAGTGAAAAAAATCAAAGGGGGTAAAGTCATATAAATAGGTGAAGGAAGGAAACTAAGTTGCAAAGTTGGGCGATGTGGGACTTTTAAGAAGACTGGGTATTACATTACTTCCTCCTTAAAAAGATTCCGTCCCCGAAATCAAAAAATAAAATAAAATGGGACGAACCTAATTATCAAAATATACGAATACATCGCTCGAATATAATTTTCACAAAATAAACCGAATGGATTTCTTTTGGACTCTTATCAAAACAGATAGCATACCACGTGTAACATATGATAATGATAATTCTTCAATACTGAGACACGGAATACATTGTGCACGTGATCTGATTATGGAGGCAAAGCTAACTAAAATGTAACTTTGCCAACCCATTCTAAAATTAATGAGACAATAAAACGCAGACTAAGTAGTTCTCCCTAGCACCTTAAGAGCTTCAAAATATCCCGATCTCAATTCGAATTAATTCTTAATTATTATTACTCCAAAAAAATATACCACTAAGATATTTAAATCATCATATTAAACTCCAAGTCATATTTCATTATCTGCATAAATAAACTGTCTACTCATTCAAGGTCTCAAAATCTATTAAATTTCATAACTTAATATATAACCATTTAAATAAATCAATTATCTCTTAGTGCAAACCTTAGTCCAATAAATTTTATGATTTTCTCTTACTATTACAAAATCTTCATATAAAAAAACTCTAAAATAGCTGCAGAATTGATCATTAGCCTCAATGATTAATCTAATTACCTCGAATATCTACAGCTCAAGTTTACAAGAGATCATCTATACATATTTAATAGTTTTCACTTCTCATACTGTCCCATCAATATATATACCTCACATCATCCATGAGCTTAACACAAATCCAACACTACCCATATCAAATCCTTAAGTTTAAGATCATAACAGATTGTTACTAAAGCACTCTAACAATTAATTCTCCAAAATCAAATACTTATTAATACAAATACTCATATCATAATTATATTCCAAAATATAGCTTTATTTTTCTTAATGCTCCAATCACAATTCTTACTAATATCCTTACTCCATCGCATAGCAAGAATAACCTTGGCAAATTATCTCACTTTCCTCACATCAATTACAAATCAAAAACAGACTCGCATTTAGTCAAAATCAAGACCAACTAAACAGATAACCAAATCAAAACAAACTTCTTTATCTACCTAGTGATTTACCCATAACTCACAGATCAAGCCTAAAGGCAATCTACAAAATCATAACCGAAGCTATAACAGTCCATCCCCAGAATCATATCAAAGTCGTACATACGCATCGACCGAAAATTAGCCCTTGTAAATCTTTATTTTCAAATCTAATAAAATATCTTCAAAACAAATCAAAGATAACAAAAATTTCCATCAGAGTAGCAATAAAGATAGCATAATCTAAGAATAGAGATGGGGCACCAAGATGACGAACAAAAGAATTTGCAACAATTGAATGAATAAAATCAGTATCATAAAAGCTTCACAGACAGAAATAAAATTGATTAGAGATAAAGTTGACTACAAAGTTAATATGATAGCTGAACAGAATGTTAAACAGAACAAAAACTTAACCCAATTGTCTACCCATAACTCACAGGTTAAACCTAAATAGGTTATCTACAAGAAAAAACCTTAGCTCTGATATCAACTCTATAACACCCCATTACTGACTAGTGGAAATGGAGGCTACGCACAAAGGAACTCTAAGCAGAATGTCAAAACAAAAAGGAACTCTCTTCACACTTGCCCTTGAATCCCATTGCAAACCCTGCTGGAAGAAAATCATAGCATGAGCCAAATGCCTAGTACGAATAAAGAGTGCAGAAATAAGAACTGAAATTGAATAATAAAATCAACTGAACCAAACTGAGATTAACAAAATCAACTGAACTGAATAACATAATCTTACTAAACTGAACTGATCTACTGAACTAAAACTGATCCACTGAACTGATTTACTGAACAACAGAAAAAGGCTGAATTGAATGGTTGTGTTTATTTTATACCGAGCTTAGAACAAAACAGAAATATACCTTATCACAAAGACAGGTCAAAATACTGCCACACAGGCAGGCACACATTGGACTGCAGATCCAAATACATACAACATCGAAAAGGTGTGCTCGGCATTACGAATAACACCAGATCGCAGATAATAACAGAACAAAATGCTAGGGCCGACCCATATGCCTCCCACAACAAAACACCAAATGTTCACCAAAATATAAAATGGAGATGTCGTGGACTGATCACACCGCCACGGAAAGTGTCATGCCTTAGTGCCCAGAGACATGCCTGTGGTACCCCCCCACAAGTGGTTATAGCTCAGGTATACCCTACGATACTTTCTAGCAAAAATATTATGTCGCAACGAATGCGACATAATATCACAAAGGGGTTCTAATACACACATGCTAAACCGAAACAAATCAACACAAAGTCTCCCAAATATACTAACATGTACATTTTTACATAACCAAAATAAATACTAGACATGCTTAATAAGTCTAAAGAGTACAAGATAAGTTACGAATATCTAAAATCAAACAAAACTATTATATGTATTTGACTATGAACAATATATCGAGATAATATCCAAATTCTAATGAGGAACAAAACAAACAAATTAAAATCAAATGAATATCACTGAAGGAATACGAAATTCGTACCTGGAATAAGCAATGTAATACCCAAAATTATACTTCAAAACTGACTCGTTAAATTTCCTCTGTCGGAACTAATTAAACAAAATAAAAGAATTGATAAATAAATAATTAATCAATTGATTAAGTTTTACACATTTTTTCTCTCTAAGACAAATCTGAAATTGTTCCGTTCTAAACAAAATTCTACCTAAAGGTATACATACATAAATATTTTAATCATGACAACGTATATATTAATAAATAATAGTATTCTTGTTCCTTCTGAAATACATATAAGTATATTTACAAAAATATTCTTTCCATTTTTAATTATGTTACAAACAATAATAATAATAATAATAATAATAATAATTATTATTATTATTATTATTATTATTATTATGTCAAAACTCTAAAGTTACAAAAATAATAATTTAATATTCTAAAATGCTAATTACTAACAGAGATATACTAAAATATATAAATTAACAAACTAAATAGCATACAAAAATTAAAACTACAAAATTAAAACTAATACAGAAAATTAAATAATTACACAAAAAATGAAAATGAGACATACCTGAAATTATGAGGTCCGCAGTCTGCCCATGTTCTCGAAACAATTTTTTTTTAACTAGGGAGGTCTTTACTAAAAAGGTACTCACACAAAAAAGAGAACGAGCATTACAGCCCCAAAGACCTAAGCAGATTCGAATCGTGGCACGGGTTATTCAAGTAATTAAGCCTGAAGGATGTCTCTACACCTGGTGCCCTAAAGTCGTCCGATTTGGGAGTCACCGGCCCAACGCTCGCTACATGGGTAACTCAAGCCTAAGAAAACGAATCTTGCACAGAGTCAGACAATGAATAAATATGGTAAATCACTTAACTTGTATCGAAGCGTGGCCTTTGTTACTCGAGCAAGTAAACCCGAAAGGGTATCTTTACACCTAATGCCCTAAAGCCGCATGGTCTAAAGCTCTTTAAATGGGCAACTCTGAATAGCCTAAGAAAACGAGACAAGTTAAGTGGACACGAAAAGGAAAATGCGGAGTCGAAAGAAAAAAAAGAGAAAAAAATGTTCGACCAGATGAGAAAAAACTCATCTAAAGTCACGGAAAAGAGGCCCCTAATTGAAGGATGCATCGCACAGTGCACTTGTCATATGACGTTATTTCTGTGAATAACGATAGCGAGAATGAAGACGGAATACCTTTGATAATGGAAGGTAGTTTTTGAATTTAATCATACTCACATATATTGACCATGAATGCTTAAATGTTTTATTACGATTTCATAACTTGTCAGATGAAAAAAAAAAGAGTGAAATCGAGGGTGACTTAATACATTCACAATTCATTCAATGTCAAGTTAATACACTCACGATTCACGAAAAAAGCGATCCATCTCGATGTCAAAAAATTTTAATGATAAAACGAAAACATCACGGACACGAGCTAAATTGCAAAATCATGAGCATTCCATTTTATCTGCTCAACTGTTGAGATGTTTAGTAATATCGAAGTTAACCCCGCCGACCCGAACCGTCAAGCATTTACTGTTAGTTACTTGTGCAGGATATGAATCGGTGTGGGTAACTCGGCATGACCAACGAAACGACTTCCCATACGAATCCTCGACGAGAACACAAGTAAAGGCTGGGGCATGTTGGAAATTACAAAAATGAAGGAAGCCCAGATTTGTATCAGACTCCTCCTCAACGAACTTTCCCCACGACCATCAATGAATTTTGACAAACTCGGACTGATGCACGCTGACATTACCTCGATACTCAAGCGAGCATATGCAAGAGAGATATAATTCCTGACGTCAGAGCTGATCAATTAAAAGGTGAGGAAAGGCAACATGGTCGTCGGTCATCGCAAAAAGGTAAATGGACTGCCTCAATCCGATTGATGTCAAGAGCTATCAATACGTACGACCAAATGACAAGAGGACCACCTAGATATCCGCCCAGAATCTAGGCATAATCCTCCAGCATCAGAAGAAGTCCCTGCGTCCCAAATTCAAAGACATGATGATCTAGGAACCAGCAGGATGAGGAGTCCGGGATAAGTCGATTGGGCATTCGAAAACGATAGATACAATTTCCCAACAAAGAAACTATCAGGGGCATGCGATTCCACGAACCAACCTTGAAGTCCAGAAACTGTACCCCCAAATAAGGCATGGCACAACTGAGTAGTCAAAAAGAACGACACGTGAAAAATTGTATCATTTGACTAAACAGGGGTCATTTCCTTCCAAGCATATCTATTAATCCATGCATAACATCTGCGCATTCATGTATATATCAAAGTAAAATATACATGAAAGGAAAATCACAGGTACGAGACTGTCGACGTCATGAATACCGGTGCCATTTATCGGGAGGACATGGCAGCGGGCAACTCCAACGATCCAATGCGCCCAGAGTCTATGGAACATCAATGAATTGCAAAACAACTGCCTGAAGCACCTTCAACTAATCAACAAGGAGGACAGGCCAAAAACAATGGCTACCAAGAGCGACCTACAGGGACGAACCCCAAGAATGACAAGTCAAACCAAAGAAGTAGCTGGCAAAAGCGATTTACGAGGACGAATCACAAGGAGGCCCCACAAACTAATCAGGTATGCTTTCCTTTCAAATTGGTTCAAGCGATTACTGCATTTTGTTTTTATAATGTGCAATATGATGCGAGTCCATTTAGGACAATACACAGCGATTTCGGAGACGAGACCCGGCAATTACGAGACAACTTGTTGGAGACATAAGCCCAACAACTACGAGACGAACCGTTGGAGAAAGATCCGACGATGACGAGACGACCCGTTGGAGCAAGATCCGACGATGACCGTTGGAGAAAGATCTGATGATGACGAGACGACCCGTTGGAGAAAGATCCGACGATGACAAAACGACCCGTTGGAGAAAGATCCGACGATGACCGTTGGAGAAAGATCCGACGATGACGATACGATTCGTTGGAGAAAGATCCGACGATGATCGTTGGAGAAAGATTGACGATGATGAGACGACCCGTTGGAGAAAGATCCGACGATGACCGTTGGAGAAAGATCCGACGATGACCGTTGGAGAAAGATCCGACGATGACCGTTGGAGAAAGATCTGACGATGACGAGACTACCCGTTGGAGAAAGATCTGACGATGATCGTTGGAGAAAGATCCGACGATGACGAGACGACCCGTTGGAGACAGATCCGACGATGACCCTTGGAGAAATATCTGACGATGACAATGCGATGACCGTTGGAGAAAGATCCGACAATGACCATTGGAGAAAGATCCGACGATGACCGTTGGAGAAAGATCTGACGATGACGAGACGACCCGTTGGAGAAAGATCTGACGATGATCGTTGGAGAAAGATCCGACGATGACGAGACGACCCGTTGGAGACAGATCCGACGATGACCCTTGGAGAAATATCCGACGATGACAATGCGATGACCGTTGGAGAAAGATCCGACGATGACTAAAACAATGCGATGCGATGTGCGAGGCGATGTGCGATGCGATGTGTGAGGCGATGTGCGATGCGATATGCGATTTGCGATACATCATATAAGAAGCAATGCGATATGCGATTTCATATGATATGCGATTTGATACTTGATACTTGATATGCGATATGCGATAAGTAAGAGAAGTAGTTTTCTTTGACGAATATGCTATGCGAGCCCATTTGAGACAGTAACCGGTGATATTAATGTTGCATCATTAATATGTATATGTTGCATCATTGATATATGTGTTGCATCATTAAAATCTGTACTTTCATTTTCATGCATTGGGTGCCTACTTCTTTATCATGTTCATTTCATATTGCATTCCGTAAACATGATAAAGAGGGGCAACTGTAGACACCTAAATTTTACACTTCTCTACTAACCCTGGAAGGAGGGCAAAATCGTCACTTGACCCGACATGCGAAAAGGAAGGTGGACCCCAACACGAAGCCACCCCAACGACTTACGGTCAAAGCCGCTACAACGAACAACGATCATCAGGTTACTTGAGGCAGGACACACAGTCAATCCAGACGAAGCCTGATCTGGTCGCCAATAGACGACGAATGGCCACTACGCTTACAATAGTTGGGGGTCTCGCTCCCCGGTGAGCGAACGGCTGCCCAGCTCGCGGGTGAGCTAGCGGGGGTGGAAGGGGGCAGCGCCCCGTGGAAGCCAAGCACAAAGAGCAATTTATACATTAGGTAACAGCCTTCCAAAATAATACAATAGAAATTGACAATTTAAGACTGCGTGGCACAGAAATCGAGAAAAATAAGCTAGGCAGCCGCAGGTGCACCTGCGGCCACCGACAGAGGGGACGGTTTCGCGACTCAAGGAGACAACCCGGCAGCCGAGGATTCGACGCGGGCGGCCACAGCAGGCAGCCGCAGATGCACCTGCGGTTGCCTTCAGTCACCTATAGAACGCCATTTTTGATCTACAGAAAAGAAGAAGAAGTTTTTTTTCCTAATCTAGAGAGAGAAAGTGGCGTGAAGTGAAAGAGGGGCTCTGGTTGATTAAATTTGAGTGCGAAATTGTTAATTGTTGTTCGATTGATTTAGTGTTCTTGTGGTTTTGTTCAAGTAGTGAAATACAAAGCGTTTGTCGGCGTACTGCAAGGTGAAAATGGTGTTTTTCTTTAAAGTTTAGCTTATGTTATTGTTATAATCGTTGATTGTTGAGTTGTCTTGGATATAATATTGTGGTGTATTGTTGAGGATCCGTGGATTAGGGATCATTAGCGAGGGTTCCATCGGAACGTAATTTCCTCCTAATGTCCCGATGACATCCGTACGGTGATATGTAGTTTATTGCGGTAATGAATAGTTCGTAGTGTTGGGCTTGTGATTTTTGATTCGCATTGCATAGTAACAAGTCCAGTATGGTTTAGCGTGTTTTGGTATGTTCGTAGAGTGATTTGGGTGATTGTGAGCCTAGGGAGGAGATCCTCGTGATCAAATCCCGATGATGGACAAATTTGGGTGTATGTAATCATTGCAAGGGTCCATTTTGTATATATATAAATATTGGGCCTTAAAGCGATACCGAACCGTAATGGGGTTTAAGGCCCCGTAATAGTAAAAATATGTGATTGTGGGTGTTTGGGGATATTTAGATGACTCACATGCCCATGAATAGCCCCGACACGGTTTTGTATGCTTGGTTGGATTGGCGACACGAAAAACGGTTTTTCAAAGTAAGGCAAACGACCAAGATTTTTAAAAGTAATCAAATTAGGATATTAGAAATCACGAGGTTAAAATTTGAGTTTTTTTAGCAAACGTCGATCCCTGTTTGGCGAAAAGGCTACAAGCGGTTTTGAAATATCATAAAAAATGATTTCATAAAAAATAGACAAACGTTTTCATTAAACTTTGCTGCATAGGGTTAAAAAGCTTCTAGAAGTTGCCTTCATTTTTATTTTGACTTTACTGTTAGAAGGCAATAAATAGTCTCGATTCCTATTTGACAAAAGTTTAAAACTCTTGTTTTCTGAAAACGACACCTATAAAAACCCCATCATTTTCAAACTTAAAATCAATATTTATTATAAAACAATTAAAGCCTTGTCATTTTTGTCAAAAGACGTTTCAAAACACTCATTAAATAAAACACGTCATCTACAAAAGAATTGAAGCAGGTTTTCTCATCACAACAAACATTTAGGCACACACACACACACACACACACGTTTTAGGATTTTAAAAGAATAGGAAAACTTCAAGATTACGGTAACCGTGTTTCACGGAAGTTGGGGGGTGCCTAACACCTTCCCCTTACTTAAACAAGCTCCCGAACTCTATGAATCTCGGTTTGCGGACCAATTAATTCGGAGTCACATATGAGCCCTTACGATTACGAAAACAAAATTCGGATGAGTTGGTACATCCATTTCAAATATACCAACTGGCGGCTCTGGTCAATTGACTCATCATAAAATCAATCTTTTAAACCCCGTCGACACTAAAACCGACCCTTTTCAAAAATCACATATTAATCCAAATGCTAAAATTGGAAAGGGTAAATATTATAAAAAACGAAACGACTTTTCCAGCGTCGACACCTCACACAAATGGGAGATACTTAATGTATAGTGAAAAAAATCAAAAAGGATAAAGTCATATAAATAGATGAAGGAAGGAAACTAAGTTGTAAAGTTGGACGATGTGGGACTTTTAAAAAGATCGGGTATTACAACTCATATGTCACTCATGCAGGATCTCTGACTTCCGTTCCCAACAAAGTTGCGACAAGGGTTTGTATATGTATTTGATTGTTCTAAACGCAACGTGTGTCATTTTGAAACTTAAAATACCTTACCTAACATTTTATTTTTTAAAAATAAAATGGATGGGGTTACGGGGGCAAGAGGCGCTTGGGTGGCTATCACAAACACAAAAATTGATGGAATACAGTACATGAATCACTTCATTCCATTCCCCTCGCTACAATAACACTCCTTCCTACCTATTTATACACATGCAAGCTCTCTTTAACTAAACCATCCAATACTCTTTAAGCTATGAAGCCCTCAAACCTTCCTTCCCTTCCCATTTTCTTTTCCAGTATTACCCTTCTCTTGTCCAAGGGCTCAACCACCCCCAATCTGATAAACCATAACAAGGTTCCACCCTCCAAGTCTTCCATGTATACAGCCCATGATCCCCATTCCGGCCACCAGAATCAATCTCATGGGAGGCGCGTGAGCTTCAAACGCAGTCATAGGACAACAACAGTAGGCTGCTTTACCTGCCCAGCCTCATCGGCGGGAAGAAGTCGGTGGTGCCGATTGCTTCCGGCTGGGGAATCATACAGAGCCCAACTTATATTGTGAGGGCTGAGGTGGGGACGCCACCACAGACATTCCTCATGGCGGTGGATACTAGCAGCGATGCCGCTTGGGTCCCGTGCTCCGGCTGCATTGGCTGCGCTTCCACTACTTTTGCTTCGGATAAGTCTACCTCTTTTAAGACCCTTGGTTGTGATACTGCCCAGTGCAAACAGGTAATCCATTTGGTTTTAAGTTTTGTGACGCTTTCACGCGCCACCAGTTGGTGCGTGGTTTTTTTCTAAATAAACTACAATGTCACTGGATTTGCTTGGATAATTTTTACTTCCAAGTCTGTAGTAGTATTCACCAAAGTGATGCTAAAGATTCTAATAATTTTTTAACGACTAAATTACATATTGAATTTTAAAGTTGTAAAAATTTTGAATTTTTAAAATTTATTTTTATTTAAAAAACTACAATTTTCACTTAAAATTGAGAGAGCATTTTATTTTATATAAAAAACTTTGGGCTGTATTTTGTCTGAATTTTTTGTTTAAGTGCGTTAATGTACAAAACTCAAAATTCCTATCATTTTTGGTTCAATCTATACTTCAATCTTTTTTAACCATAAAACCATGTCTGCCAACTAAGAACTTTAATTGTCTTACCTTTTCTGTTTAATTTACGTTAAATATTATAAATATTTGTGTAAGATGAAGTTGCCTATATATATTATTTTAATGACTTAATGAAATTTATTGAATTTAATCTAGTACTAGATTTAAAAAAAATTAAATTAAAAGATTGATATTTTATGCTGAAAATGAAATGTCAATTTCCAGAATTATTATTTAAAAAGTTATTGAAACAAGTTAATTTAATACGCTTTGTGTAAACATAATATTCTAAAAGTAATTGATAAAAATTATACTCGTTTTGCACCCAAAATGATAAGTAAAATATATTTTTTACACATTAACAAAAGAAAAGTAGAGAAAATAGAGTAAAAAAATTTAAAATTTATTTTTAGTGACCCCACAAAATTATATAAAATGCTAAGTACTTTTATTTTTTTATACTAATAAGTTTTATTAAATAACATAATTATTATTTATTTTAAGTACTTTAACTCATTCTTTTAGAGATAAAAAATATATATAATTTCAGTTATTTTTTTGAAGACAAAAGGAATAATTATTAGATGTACATTAAACTTTTTTACAATACTCTCTGTCACATCATTTAAAAGATCAAATATGGTAAAACATTGTAGATATTGACAAAATTACTACTTAACATGAATTTTTTTGTTGGTAAGATGTAATGGAGGGGATTCAAGTACATCAAATATAAATTAGAATACTATTTGAATCAAATTATGGTTATTAAATTAGAATAAGTCTAAGTACACAATTTTAAAATTTAAATTAAAACACAAATTCTCATCTAAATAATTAAAAGGTGAGATCTGACACAAAAAAATATTTTAGGCCCTACTTTTTTATGATTAGATGAGAGTTGTATCATTGTGTATGTAATAGTGTCCATTAAATTATGTCTCCTATGAAATTATTTTATTTTGATAGGTAATGTATCGTAAGAAACTACTGGTAATACTTATAATGTCAAAAGGTAGAAATCACATAAATCATTAGTATCTTAAAATAATGAGTTTTGATGGAGCATTTGAAAATTTTGTAACAATATTGTTCAAAAATTACATTACCATACAATGTTGTAATAGAGTTTTGTACAATGTAGATACAAATATTCGAAACACTATTGTTGACACCTGATTCTGTCGGGCAATCCTGCTGGTCGTCCGGTAAGAATACCTGCACAAAAGTCCAAACGGCTTGGGCCGTTTGTGGACTCCTCCGGTGTGAGTGTTAGTGAAGGTATCGGAAAAGTCAACAATGAAGGTTTGAGTATCTAGTATTGCAAAATAGTGCGTTACCCGTCTCTCCATTATCAACTGAATATTTATACTGCATACCTGAATAACGGTTACCTGTGTAACGGTTTTGTCCATTACACTAGGTAGTTATGATGTATATCCGGTTCATCTTCCACCCACGTGTTGTAAGCCCAATAGGAAAGCTACCAGGCTGACGGTCTATTGGGCCTAGCCCAATGTGAATTCCCGGATCAGACCTGGTTAAATATACATCCTAACATTGCCCTCCACTCGTCCAGTATATGGATGTGCTGGGGGAGTAGAATGAAACATTCCGAAGAGAAAAACCTCCATCGGGAGCCCGGGGGCATCAGTCCGATGGGAAATGCCATTCGGGAACCCGAAGGTTTCAAACCGAAGGTAAAAAGCTCTATCGGGAGCCCGGAGGCATCAGACCGATGTGAAAGCTTTTGGATAAGGCCTTGGGCCTTTATAATCAGGGTTTCAAGCTTTAGGCCCTTATGTAACAATCAAGCCCTAAACTTTATTTTCAACCCAACGGATCCGGTCCAAAGCTTACACAGACGTTTCGTTTGCAACTCAATTTTTGAATTTCGAAATTCGTGTCCAAATAGCTGGCAAAACTTATGCGGGAAGGAGCATTTATTATGCTGCAGTAAATACTGCGAATGTGCCCCATCCGTCAGATCGTTTCCATCTGAACCGTTGCAACGCTTAGACAAGATAAAAAGGATCAACTTAAGTGTATCGTTGTTTTTATCAGAGGTAGCTATCACGAAAGAAAGGACCTTTGCAAGAGAAAAATTCCATTCCCAACCCAGATTCTATCATTCCTGCTCTGCTGTCTTCCGATCGATATTCAACTGTAATATCCAGGATATTATGATGTGTAAAAAGTTTAAATAAATAAAATGTGTGTATTTTAGTTATTTAAACTAAGCAATTAATGTGAATTATGTAAATTAATCATGGATGTATATTTTATTACGGTTATTAATTTAATGATATAGATTAATGAAAAGAGGATGAATATTGAAAATTTATCCGGAAGTAAATTAAAGTTAATAAGGTAATTAATGAAGTCAAAATTATTGATCATGGATTAATTTATAATTATGAGGAAATTTGGAGATTATAAAGACATGAATTATATATATATATATATATATAAGGAAATATAATTATGTGTGAAGGAATTTTGATTTTGGTTATATATAAATTATATGAGGGTGATATATAATTTATACAAGAAAATAAATTTATTATAGAAAAGGTTAATAATTATATAAATTATACAAATAATGTAATATCCAGGATATTATGACGTGTAAAAAGTTTAAATAAATAAAATGTGTGTATTTTAGTTATTTAAATTAAGCAATTAATGTGAATTATGTAAATTAATCATGGATGTATATTTTATTACGGTTATTAATTTAATGATATAGATTAATGAAAAGAGGATGAATATTGAAAATTTATCCGGAAGTAAATTAAAGTTAATAAGGTAATTAATGAAGTCAAAATTATTGATCATGGATTAATTTATAATTATGAGGAAATTTGGAGATTATAAAGAAAGGAATTATACACACACACACACACACACACACACACACACACACACACACACACACACACATATATATATATATATATATATATATATATTTATTTATAAGGAAATATAATTATGTGTGAAGGAATTTTGGTTATATATAAATTATATGAGGGTGATATATAATTTATACAAGAAAATAAATTTATTATAGAAAAGGTTAATAATTATATAAATTATACAAATAATGTAATATCCAGGATATTATGACGTGTAAAAAGTTTAAATAAATAAAATGTGTGTATTTTAGTTATTTAAATTAAGCAATTAATGTGAATTATGTAAATTAATCATGGATGTATATTTTATTACGGTTATTAATTTAATGATATAGATTAATGAAAAGAGGATGAATATTGAAAATTTATCCGGAAGTAAATTAAAGTTAATAAGGTAATTAATGAAGTCAAAATTATTGATCATGGATTAATTTATAATTATGAGGAAATTTGGAGATTATAAAGAAAGGAATTATACACACACACACACACACACACACACACACACACACACACAGATATATATATATATACATATATATATATATATATATATATATATATATATATATATTTATTTATAAGGAAATATAATTATGTGTGAAGGAATTTTGGTTGTATATAAATTATATGAGGGTGATATATAATTTATACAAGAAAATAAATTTATTATAGAAAAGGTTAATAATTATATAAATTATACAAAATTTGTATTGTATAGTTTATATAAAATATATAAAGTGGTGAAAAGAATAATAAAGAAATATGAATGATTATTATTTTTAATAAAATAAATTATGTTTATGAAAAATAGAATTATTTCTATTTTTATGAGATATAATATTTTATGAATTATGCATGTAAGAGAAATTGTTAAAATACATAATATATATAATAATTAATTTATGTATATATTATGTAGTAATAGAAAATACATGTATGTTTACGTAATGTATATGTAATAAAGTTGAAACATAGGAAAATAAATTTTATTAAATTATGTAACTTATTTTATTAATTTTGGAAGTATAAAATACTTCATATAGTTACATGCATGTCCTTATGCGTGTACAAAATTTATCAAGTAAAGTACCTCAAAAATATATAAATATTATTTATAAATTATTTTATGAATTTTAGTAAATTAAAATAAATATTTTATATACATTTTATAAAATATTTATTACCCGAATTAATTGCGTAATGTATTAAAAATACGCAAGCATGGGATTTTTTTTTTCTCACCGACTTAAGTAAGTCGGTGAAATCAATTGAGGGATTAAAAAATGCTGACACGTTATCTATATATATATAGATAGATAGAATAATAATAATAACAAGAATGCTATAGTTGCCAACGCTTAAAAAAAAACCCAAACAAAACAAATACTTGCTTCTCTTATCACCATCATCCGCCACCACCGACCACTTACGCCGCCACTAACACGAGAGAGGAAGAGATTTTAAGCCACCCAAGTGCCACACAACTTCAAAAGAATGTATAAATTAAATTATTGAAATTATTTATTTAAATTTTGTGATAAAATAAGTGTAGGAAAAATTGATAGATAATTATATAATTGTTCTATATAATTTTTGGAGGTATATATATATGAAATTTGTGATGTTTGGGATAATTTTGTGGTGGAAATATTGATCAAAAATAGAAAAATTACTCTTCTGGCTGGCTACTGTATCGCCAGGAAGAAGAAAAAAAAAATATAAGGCCGACCGCGCATGGCGCGGCGCCCATAATTTATTTTTGTGGCTAGCATAAAACGGCGTCGTTTTGGGACGCCAGACGGGGGGTCGCGCCATGCGCGACTGTTGAATTTCCGGGGCAGGGCCAAACGACATCGTTTGGTGCCGCGGAAGGTTGGGCGCGCGCCATGCGCGGCCGACCGGCTTTCCGCGAAATTACCGTTTTGCCCCTGGTTCCGATTTTCAGATTATTTACAGAAATGCCATTGGAAATGAATTTAATTAAAATAAATGTTTAAAAAAATTGATAAAAATTATGTAAAAATCATATAAAATCATAAAAATATATAAAAATATTTTATAAATTAAATCTAACAAATTTCCAATTTTGAGGAATAATTCCAATTAATTATTAAAGGTTTAATAAATGGAATTTAAAAGAACATCATTAGAATAATAACCAAATTAGGTTATAATTAATTATAAATACCCATATAGAGCCGATGGGTAGAATAATTAGGTTAAGAGTGATATTAATTATATATATTAATATCGTGAGTTACTAAATTATTATTATTTGATTATGTTATTATTATAGGGTGTTCAGGAAAGGAAAATTTAGCAGTTAACATAGTAAACGGATATCGAGACAAGTTCCTAAACCCTAACTTTGAACCATTAGTTATGTGTTAGCTATTAAAATATTTATTGAGCTTTATTTCCTAAAGTTTCATCATTATTCCATTTTCTTGAATATTGACTTTAGTGACATTGTAAATTATTCAATGAAAAATCTCTTTTGTTGCATACATATTCATAAATGTCATTCATAATGAAACATAATTGTTTGTTAGTGAATTAATAATTATAAGTCTAGACCATTTGTTCGGCTAGACTTTTGATACAATTGAATTTCAAATTATTCTATATTGTTTAATGCCGAGCCAAACCAAATTGTTTTGGTGCGGACTCCTAGAAACTGAGATGAACAACCCTATCCCAGGGGTATAGCTTATCGAAAGCTTTAAATTCTGATCCCCCGTGATATGCGGTAATATGATGTGCACAGTCATAGGTACGAGAGACTGATCACCTCGAGTACGGGTTTAAGGTTTTATGGTCTTTATGACATAAACGGGTTATCAATATTAAAATTGATTAACCTATGTTCAATGGTCTTGTGACCCTCAGTTTAATTCATTTGTATCATGTTTCAAAAGATAATTCCTGCAATTATTCTCTTTCGTTTTAATTGAATTAATGTTACATTATTGATGTAAATTCTGATCCTCATAATACATTGTTATTCTGTGCATTATACTTGCTGAGCACTTTAGTTGCTCACTTTTACTTGCTTAAAATGTCGCAGACAAAGATGTAAAACCCGAGAATCTAGATAAGAAAGACAAAGGCAAAGGAAAGATATCGGATTGAAGAAATTGATGTGTTGCCCCCAGCCGGTAGTCTTAAATCTATGTTGTGACTGTAGATAGGAAATGTTATCTTAGTAATGTTACATGTATGTAAAGGTTAATGACCCTGGGAGTGTGAGAGATGTATTTTGTTTTATGTTGGCGATTAGCATATGTAATGTATATTAATGGTAATTCTGGGTAGTGATTAATGTATACGATATTATGAATAGTGAACACCAAATTCAAGGTTCCAGGAGCCTGAATTTGGGGGCGTCACAGGTTGGTTTCAGAGCTGAAAGATTTAAGACTATAGGTGAGGGAAAACCTTAGTACGAACTAGGTATGAGTAGGCAACTCAAATCGAGTTTAAAGGGAAGTAGGGAATTTAGGACGTTCAAAAGTCGATAATTTATTTGTTATTTAAAAGTTATTATATAATGGTTAGATTAACGTTGATAGAAGATTCTCGTATTGTTGTTTTATAGGATGACAGAGACAGGCGAACCAAGTGGGGCTAGGATTGAAGAAGAAGAGATTAGGGATATACATGTAGTACCGGAGCGAATAATTGCTAGTCCACCAGTGTCTGAGCCAGGTTCAGAGTATGGACCAGACTTTGAACCAGAAGAACATATGGAAGTAAATGAAAAAGAAGAAGGGTTAGGAGGGTCTTCTGAAGGTACTCCTCCCGAAAACTTAGACCCAAATGAAGAATTAATAGCTAATGCCATAGATACTATAAATGGTTTAGAGATTCAGGTGGCCGATCTTACACACAAAGTACATGAGTTAGAAGCCCAGGCTGTAGCTCAGAATGTTGTGTCACAACAAAGAGAGGAAGAACTCCAGGTCCTCACCCAACAGAAAAATGAGGCAGTAAATAAACTGGGCCACGCCGAACATAGAATAGAAGAATTGTCTATAGAAAGACAGATTCTGGTTGATAGGTTGAATAGAGAGGTGGCAGATAGGACGAGAATTGAGAATGCTTGGGGAAGAGCGACTAGGCAAGTAGGCCTCACAGAAAACGAGGTGGGAGCTAAACAAGTAAAAATGGATGATATGGAGTATGCTTTTAAATGCGTATCGGAAAGGGCACAACACAGGATTCGATGTTTTCGAGTAGAGGAAGGTCAGTATTGGCGAGATATTGATCGTGATGTGGCGATCAACATTATAAGACAAGAATTTGAAGATGCAATGAGGAGAGCAATGAACCCATGGAATATGGGATAGTGTGATACGGAGATATATATGTTATATAAATAGTATGAAACCCTACTTTTGATGTAAATAACAGGGATATGATATGTAAATAGGATGTATGTGTGATCTGGGGTATGTACGTATCTTGTAAAATAGTTGGTTGTTAATGTAAATTTTGGAAGGCTGATATGTTTTGATATAAATTGCTAGTTTTAAATTTTATATTGTAAAAATAGTAATGAAAATTAATATAAGTTCATATTTCAGAATGTCGCCAAAGAGAGGTAGACCTGATAGAAGAGCACAAGAAGAATCAGTGAATGAAGTTACTAGGACAGGTACAAGAATAGAACCAGAAACAGTCCCGGTTAATCTAGTGCAAAGGTTAGTAGATTTACTAGCAGGTGCAATGCAAAATAGGAACCCAGTTCCTGTTGAACAGAATACCCAACCCTTAAATTTTGCAAATTTTAAAGATTTTAAACTAGCTGGACCACCAGAATTTAAGGGCTCTATAAACCCTATAGAAGCTCAAACTTGGATTATGGAGATGGAAAGGGTTTTTGAGGTAGTTCGAGTAGTTGAGGAGCAGAAGACTGCTTTTGCGACCTTCATGATGAAAGGAGAAGCTGCCCACTGGTGGCAAGCAAATCGGAAGAGAGAAGCAGGAGAAATAGTTCATTGGAAGATGTTTAAGGAACTATTTTTCGAAAATTATTTTCCCACTAGTATGCAGAACAAGTTGGAGATTCAATTTCTGGAATTAAAATAGAATAACATGTCAGTAATTGAATATGCTGCCAAATTTAATGAATTGACCCGGTTTTCCCCATACCAGGTCAATACAGAAGAGCGGAAAGC
Source organism: Hedera helix (assembly GCA_947179155.2). Classification (NCBI taxonomy): domain Eukaryota; kingdom Viridiplantae; phylum Streptophyta; class Magnoliopsida; order Apiales; family Araliaceae; genus Hedera; species Hedera helix. Next base: position 10,149,822 of record OX359287.1, read on the forward strand.
CAAAAGATTTGAACAGGGATTGAAGTCCTGGATTTATAGCAAGGTGAATATGTTTCAGACAACAACATATGCTGATGTGTTGGAAAAGGCAATTTTAGCCGAGGGAGGTAGTGAAGCTATTACGAAATATCATCAGGAGCAAAAGAAAAGAAAGAATGAAGGAGATTCCAAGGGGGGAAGTGGTAGTAGCACCAACCCTCCTAGCAAGAAAAACTGGAGTGGTAGTACCAACACCTCCGGGAACAAATCCGGAGATGTAAAGAAGAAAGTTGAGCCGTGTAGCAGTTGTGGGAAGAATCATTCTGGGGTTTGTCTGAAAGGAAAGAAGGTATGTTATAAGTGTCAGCAAAAGCGACACATTGCACCAAATTGACCAAAATTGAAGAAAACTGGATGTTATAACTATGGAGCAGCAGTCATTTTGCTCGAAATTGTCCAAAGAAGACAATGGAGGTAACAAGTGGAGGGAAACTGACACTTCCCGCACCAACCCCACCAGGTCGTCCTACCGCTCGAACCTTTAATATGACGGTGCAGGATGCGAAAAAATCTAAAGATGTGGTGTCAGGTACCATTTCAATTTGCAATACTAATGCATGTGTGCTTTTTGATTCGGGTGCTACGTGCTCGTTTATTTCTGATGAATTTGCTAGAAGACTAAGGTTGACTCATGAAAACTTAGAACAACCCTTGAATATAGAAATTGCAAATAAGGAAGTGATCCTGTTAATCATGTGCATAAACATTGCCCTATGGTGATAAGAAAACATAAGTTGTATGTGGATTTAATTCCACTACGTCTTGGGGAATTTGATGTCATCCTAGGGATGGATTGGTTGTATAACCATAAAGCGATGATTGATTGTCAACAGAAGTGTGTAACTTTACAGACTCCTAAAAAGTCAAAAATAGTATTTTATGGTAGCAAATTACCAAGACAATTTAGTTGTCTGTCAGTCATGCAAGCTAGTAAGGCGTTAAGGAAGGGAAGCACGGGATACTTAGCGTATGTGATAGATACCGAAAAAAGTGAGATGAAAATGGGAGAAATACCGGTAGTGAACGAATTTCCCGATGTGTTTCCGGATGACTTACCTAGTCTTCCACCATATTAGGAAATCGAATTTATGATTGATTTAGCACCGGGAATGGCTCCAATATCTAAGGCTCCGTATAGAATGGCCCCAGTGAAAATGAAAGAGTTGATGAAACAGCTACATGAGCTATTAGATAAGAAGTTTATTCAGCCGAGTGTGTCTCCATGGGGAGCACCAGTGCTATTTGTTAAGAAGAAGGATGGAACTCTACGGTTATGTATTGATTATAGAGAGTTAAATAAGATGACCATCAACAATAAATACCCGTTGCCAAGATTGATGAACTTTTTGATCAGTTGAAAGGCGCAAAATATTTTTCAAAGATTGATCTTCGGTCAGGATATCATCAGTTGAAAATAAGAAAGGAGGATGTGCCAAAAACAGCATTCAGAACTCGTTTTGGTCATTACGAGTTTCTGGTTATGTCGTTTGGACTGACAAATGCACCAGCGGCATTCATGGATATGATGAATATGATTTTTAAACCCTATTGGGATAAATTTGTAGTGGTGTTCATAGATGATATCCTGGTATATTCTAAGACTCCAGAAGAGCATGCAGATCATTTAAAGATAGTGTTGGAAACATTGAGAAAAGAAAAATTATATGCTAAATTCTCAAAGTGTGAATTCTGGTTGCAAAGTGTTCACTTTTTGGGTCATGTTATTGATAAAGATGGAATTTCTGTGGACCCTGCAAAGGTTGAAGCTGTAATTAATTGGGAACAACCAAAGACACCCACGAAGGTAAGAAGTTTCTTAGATTTAGCGGGTTATTATCGACGATTTATTCAAGATTTCTCTAAGATAGCAACTCCGCTGACCAATTTAACTAGAAAGTCCGTGAAGTTTGTGTGGACCGATAAATGTGAAGAAAGTTTTTGTGAGTTAAAGAAAAGGCTAAGTGAAGCCCCGGTGTTAACTTTGCCTGATGAAACTGGAAATTTCGTGGTATATAGTGATGCTTCTCATAAAGGATTAGGTTGTGTGCTTATACAAAATGGAAAGGTTATTGCATATGCATCTCGACAGTTGAAAGATTATGAGAAGGGGTATTCGACGCATGATTTGGAATTGGCGGCAGTAGTTTTTGCATTGAAAATATGGAGACATTATCTTTATGGGGAAAAATGTGAGATATATACAGACCACAAAAGTTTGAAATATATCTTCATGTAAAAGGAGTTGAACATGCGTCAAAGGAGGTGGCTGGAATTAATAAAGGACTATGATTGTGAAATTCTCTATCATCCAGGAAAAGCTAATGTGGTGGCAGATGCTTTAAGTAGAAAGGAGAGAGAAAAGTTGCTGAAATTAACTGTTCAGGATGAACTAATTCAGGAAATGACAAAGTTGGAAATTGAAGTGAAGTACCCCTCTGAAACAGATGAAATGTTATTTGTTCTGAAGATGCAACCAACGTTGTTAGATAAGGTGAAGGAGGCTCAATTAGCCAATAATGAATGTATCCAGGTAAGGAATAAGATTACCTCAGGTGATGAAGTAAAATTTTAGATAGATAATAATGAAATTCTAAGATTTGAGGGGCGAATTTGGATACCAGCAGTCGTTGAATTGAAGGAGGAGATATTACAAGAGGCACATAATTCAAAATTTTCAATTCACCCAGGAAGTACGAAAATGTACCAAGATTTACGAAAGCATTTTTGGTGGCCAAACATGAAACGAGAAATTGCGGATTGTGTAAGCCGATGCTTGACGTGTCAGAGGATCAAAGCTGAGCATCAGAGACCAAGTGGGTTGTTACAACCTCTTGAAATTCTAGAATGAAAATGGGAGCATATTACCATGGATTTTGTAGTAGGACTTCCGACTACTCAAAAGGGTTATGATGCTGTATGGGTGATCGTGGATAGACTAACAAAGTCGGCCCATTTCTTGCCAATTAAGATCAAATACAATTTGGATTAATTAGCTAGAATCTACATTAAAGAAGTAATATCAAGACACGGAGTACCAGTGTCAATTGTGTCAGATCGTGATCCGGGATTTACATCAAATTTTTGGAGAAGTCTACAAGAGAGATTAGGAATACAATTGAGGTTGAGTACGGCTTACCATCCTCAAACCAATGGTCAAAGCGAAAGAACAATACAAACCTTGGAAGATATGTTGTGGGCCTGTGTTATGGACTTCAAAGGGAGTTGGGATGATCACCTACCTTTGGTGGAATTTGCGTACAACAACAGTTACCACGCAAGTATAGGAATGCCACCTTATGAAGCTTTATATGGAAGAAAATGTAGGACTCCTTTGTGTTGGGATGAAGTGGGTGAACGTCAATTACTAGGACCCGAACTGGTTCAACAGACGACAGATACAGTCCGGTTGATACGGACCCGGTTAGTGGCAGCCTAAGATCGACAGAAAAAGTATGCAGATTTGCATAGGCAAAGTCGAGATTTTGAAGTGGGAAGTCATGTGTTTCTTAAAGTGTCTCCATGGAAGAGAAAAATCCGATTCGGAAAGAAAGGTAAATTAAGTCCTAGATTTATTGGACCGTTTGAAGTATTAAGAAAAGTTGGGGAAGTAGCTTATGAAGTGGCTTTACCTCCAGAGTTGGCGCACATACACAATGTTTTTCACGTGTCCGTGCTACGACCGTACAAGCCAGATTATAAGCACGTCATAGCATATGAACCAATTCAGATTGAGAGGGATTTAACTTATGAAGAAATTCATGTCCAAATATTAGATAGGAAAGAGCAAGTCTTAAGAAATAAAGTGATTCCTTCTGTTAAAGTGCTATGGCGAAATCATAACGTTGAAGAAGCCACCTTGGAATTAGAAGAGAAAATGCGAAATAATTATCCCTATTTATTTGAATAGTTAATGTAGAAATTCCGGGACGGAATTTTTATAAGGGGGGAAGAATGTAATATCCAAGATATTATGACGTGTAAAAAGTTTAAATAAATAAAATGTGTGTATTTTAGTTATTTAAATTAAGCAATTAATGTGAATTATGTAAATTAATCATGGATGTATATTTTATTACGGTTATTAATTTAATGATATAGATTAATGAAAAGAGGATGAATATTGAAAATTTATCCGGAAGTAAATTAAAGTTAATAAGGTAATTAATGAAGTCAAAATTATTGATCATGGATTAATTTATAATTATGAGAAAATTTGGAGATTATAAAGAAAGGAATTATATATATACATACATATATATATATATATATATATATATATATATATATATATATATATATATATATATATTTATTTATAAGGAAATATAATTATGTGTGAAGGAATTTTGGTTATATATAAATTATATGAGGGTGATATATAATTTATACAAGAAAATAAATTTATTATAGAAAAGGTTAATAATTATATAAATTATACAAAATTTATATTCTATAGTTTATATAAAATATATAAAGTGGTGAAAAGAATAATAAAGAAATATGAATGATTATTATTTTTAATAAAATAAATTATGTTTATGAAAAATAGAATTATTTCTATTTTTATGAGATATAATATTTTATGAATTATGCATGCAAGAGAAATTGTTATAATACATAATATATATAATAATTAATTTATGTATATATTATGTAGTAATTGAAAATACATGTATGTTTACGTAATGTATATGTAATAAAGTTGAAACATAGGAAAATAAATTTTATTAAATTATGTAACTTATTTTATTAATTTTGGAAGTATAAAATACTTCATATAGTTACATGCATGTCCTTATGCGTGTACAAAATTTATCAAGTAAAGTACCCCAAAAATATATAAATATTATTTATAAATTATTTTATGAATTTTAGTAAATTAAAATAAATATTTTATATACATTTTATAAAATATTTATTACCCGAATTAATTGCGTAATGTATTAAAAATACGCAAGCATGTGATTTTTTTTTTCTCACCGACTTAAGTAAGTCGGTGAAATCAATTGAGGGATTAAAAAATGCTGACACGTTATCTATATATATATAGATAGATAGAATAATAATAATAACAAGAATGCTATAGTTGCCAATGCTTAAAAAAAAACCAAACAAAATAAATACTTGCTTCTCTTATCACCATCATCCGCCACCACCGACCACCTACGCCGCCACTAACACGAGAGAGGAAGAGATTTTAAGCCATCCAAGTGCCACACAACTTCAAAAGAATGTATAAATTAAATTATTGAAATTATTTGTGTAAATTTTGTGATAAAATAAGTGTAGGAAAAATTGATAGATAATTATATAATTGTTCTATATAATTTTTGGAGGTATATATATGAAATTTGTGATGTTTGGGATAATTTTTTGGTGGAAATATTGATCAAAAATGGAAAAATTACTCTTCCGGCTGGCTACTGTATCGCCAGGAAGAAGAAAAAAAAATATAAGGCCGACCGCGCATGGCGCGGCGCCCATAATTTTTTTTTGTGGCTGGCATAAAACGGCGTCGTTTTGGGACGCCAGACGGGGGGCCGCGCCATGCGCGGCTGTTGATTTTCCGGGGCAGGGCGAAACGACGTCGTTTGGTGTCGCGGAAGGCTGGGCGCGCGCCATGCGCGGCCGACCGGCTTTCCGCGAAATTACCGTTTTGCCCCTGGTTCCGGTTTTCATATTATTTACAGAAATGCCATTGGAAATGAATTTAATTAAAATAAATGTTTTAAAAAATTGATAAAAATTATGTAAAAATCATATAAAATCAGAAAAATATATAAAAATGTTTTATAAATTAAATCTAACAAATTTCCAATTTTGAGGAATAATTCCAATTAATTATTAAAGGTTTAATAAATGGAATTTAAAAGAACATAATTAGAATAATAACCAAATTAGGTTATAATTAATTATGAATACCCATATAGAGCCGATGGGTAGAATAATTAGGTTAAGAGTGATATTAATTATATATATATATATATATATATATATATATATTAATATCGTGAGTTACTAAATTATTATTATTTGATTATGTTATTATTATAGGGTGTTCAGGAAAGGAAAATTTAGCAGTTAACATAGTAAACAGATATCGAGACAAGTTCCTAAACCCTAACTTTGAACCATTAGTTATGTGTTAGCTATTAAAATATTTATTGAGCTTTATTTCCTAAAGTTTCATCATTATTCCATTTTCTTGAATATTGACTTTAGTGACATTGTAAATTATTCAATGAAAAATCTCTTTTGATGCATACATATTCATAAATGCCATTCATAATGAAACATAATTGTTTGTCAGTCAATTAATAATTATAAGTCTAGACCATTTGTTCGGTTAGACTTTTGATACAATTGAATTTCAAATTACTCTATATTGTTTACTGCCGAGCAAAAGCAAATTGTTTTGGTGCGGACTCCTAGAAACTGAGATGAACAACCCTATCCCAGGGGTATAGCTTATCGGAAGCTTTAAATTCCGATCCCCCGCGATATGCGGTAATATGATGTGCACAATCATAGGTACGAGAGGCTGATCACCTCGAGTACGGGTTTAAGGTTTTATGGTCTTTATGACATAAACGGGTTATCAATATTAAAATTGATTAACCTATGTTCAATGGTCTTGTGACCCTCAGTTTAATTCATTTGTATCATGTTTCAAAAGATAATTCCTGCAATTATTCTCTTTCATTTTAATTGAATTAATGTTACATTATTGATGTAAATTCTGATCCTCATAATACATTGTTATTCTGTTCATTATACTTGCTGAGCACTTTAGTTGCTCACTTTTACTTGCTTAAAATGTCGCAGACAAAGATGTAAAACCCGAGAATCTAGATAAGAAAGACAAAGGCAAAGGAAAGATATCGGACTGAAGAAATTGATGTGTTGCCCCCAGCCGGTAGTCTTAAATCTATGTTGTGACTGTAGATAGGAAATGTTATCTTAGTAATGTTACATGTATGTAAAGGTTAATGACCCTGGAAGTGTGAGAGATGTATTTTGGTTTATGTTGGAGATTAGCATATGTAATGTATATTAATGGTAATTTTGGGTAGTGATTAATGTATACGATATTATGAATAGTGAACACCAAATTCAAGGTTCCAAGAGCCTGAATTTGGGGGCGTCACATCAACCAATCCTTCTTGTTGAGATCAAGTAAGTTCTTCACCCTTTTTTCTTCAATACCCCATAATGGCTAGAAGTACCCAAGATACGAGGGCTCAAGCTTCATCTTCCCGGGTTGAAGACGAAGTGACTGTTGCCGAACCGGGGATCCCAGAGGATCAATCATGAAAACCCGTGGTAGTCACCCGGATGAGGGATGTAGAGGAGTACAATAAGAATGAGTATTTTAATATCCAGTATAGAATAACCAACATCCCTTCTTCAATCCGGAACCAATATTTTGATTTAGTCTAGACAGAATTTTATATCCCCGAAACATATGAAATCAAAAGGCCTGGGGCTGGGGAGAGGATGTACTACCAACTCGAGGATGGATCCCAATCCATAGGCAGACGCTGATATATGGGGTCCGATTCCCTCTTCGCCCCTTCGTATTGGAGTTACTGCATACGACGGGGCTCAGCCTGAACCAACTATCCCCCAATTCTTTCATCTATATAAATAGTTTTATTGCCTTCTATTCTTTTGAGTCGACCCTCCCGGTAATAGATTTCTTTTTTCAATTATTTTCTATTACTAATAATAAGGAAAAGGGGTTTTACACGGTAATAAAGAGCCCGGGAAGGGATACCCTAATGGAGACCCCCTCAAGTAACAAAGGGTGGCACGGGGATTGGTTTTTCATCAAGGGACTGGACACTGAGATGGTCGGACCTTGGTCAGACCCGAACAAAGACCAGCTGAATTCGAAGAGAATCTCTCGGGCAAGGTTAGAAGAGTTCGAGGTCTTATATTCCAAGAGACCATCTGTGAAGTGGGACCGGAATCTCCTTAACGACTAGGACTGGTTGTATTCTTTTGGCCGTAAGTTTTTTTCTGTGCTTGCTCCTTCGTTCTGAGACCCTTTTGATATGATTACCCTTCTTTTCTGATTGTATTGCAGTGACTGATCAAGGAAAACATCCTAACAATGAAGCCATTCTGGAGGCGGCTGGGGCCCCGTGGACCAAGATGAGTGCCACCGATAAACTAAAGGCGAGTCGAAGCTTGAGGGCTGCAAAGCCTAAGGACTCCACCCAGGCTGCTGCCAATCCCGAGAGGGCCACGGGATCTTCCCAGGTGGATGATATTATCAAGCCCACCGAAGGAGAGAAGTCTGCTGCCGAAGACTCGGGGGCTGGCAGACCGAAAATAAAGAGGAGAAGGCTGGTTCTGACATCAGTACTAGAGGCAAAAACCAAGCAAGCTTCTGTTCCTCAAGGGAGCTCATCTACTCCTCCCGTCGAGCAAAGCGTCATCAGGCAATCAGAGGAATGCCTTGCTCCTCCCTCTCAAAATAAAGGGAAAAGACCCGCTGAAGGTCAAGAGCTCTCGAACACCCAAGGCGGTCCGATGGATCCCCCAATGCCGACTGGGGGTTCAAGACCCGAGGAGGGGATTAATACGCACGCCTTGGGTTCCTTGATGATCCTGTTTGCCAAAGATGGTACCGAGGGGGCCGATCTGAAGTCACTTATGGAGATGTTGTTCTCTTGCCATGCAAAGGTAAGGATCTGCTTGCAAAATTTTCTTATTTGAATTGGTTAACTTTCTGACTCATTCATCATTCAACCGTTTCTTTTCAGGGAAATGCGATTCTCCTGAAGGTCTCCGATGAGCAGAAGATTCTGGAGAGAAGAGCCGAGGAAAGCAGCAAAGGGCATGCTGAGGCTCTGAAGAACCACCAGAAGACCAAAGACCAGTTGAAGATCATGCATGACTCCTTCCAGATCATGAAAAAGGAGTATGAATCGGCTCGGGAGGCTCGTCTGGAGAAAGACAAGGAGATCGATTACCTGAAGGCCCGGGTGATCGATCTGGAGAAGGCGAATGCCTATGCAATGGATTTGGTGCAGGCCAAAGAGCTCAAGAAGATCCAGCTTGAGAATAACAAGAATGAGCTCGAAGCCCAAATCCAAAGTCAGAAGATCCTCCTGACCCATTCGGAAAACATCATCCAACTTCAGACTGATCAGATGAAGAATCTTAAAGACAACGTTGAACTGATCGTCGAAGGTTGGGGTGCCAAAGAAGCCGATTGGCTGAAAGGACCGATTGCCTCTGCTTCCCCGAGCATTTTAATTCCCGAACTCAAACAGAAGGTGATAGATGAATACAAAGCCTCAGATGTTTTTCAGGTTGACATCTTGTATTCTGCTGTGAATGAATTCAGCGAGGGGTTTGAATATGCTCGGGAGCTTGTCAAGGAGAAGGGTCATGATCCCGATCAGCTGGGAATTGTGTTTCCTGAGGATTGAAATGTAAAGATTTTTGTTTGTTTTTTATTTTACATTTTGTAACCCTCCGGCCAATTAATCAATACAATTTATCTTTTCTCATGAGTTTTATTCTATCATCTGTGTGTACAACTGTTTACTTATATTGCTTCACCCCCCACTAGCCTGATCGGATATAAATCCAATCAGGCTAGGAGATGAATTTTAAAGTGTGTATCAAAACAGTAATACAAGAACCAGATGATAAAAAACATTCTCATTAATATCGAAAAGATAACAAGTTATCGGCTAAAAAGATAGCCTCAAAATTTGACTAAGTACAAAAGTCCCTCGGCCTCAATGATAGCCTCAAAATTTCACTAAGTATAAAATTCTATCGGTTGCAATGATAACCTTAAAATTTGACTAAGTACAAAGTGTGAACTACTGATAATACTTACGAAGCCGAAAAGCATGCCAAGTATTTGGAATATTTTTTCCATCCATACCCTGAAGCTTGTAAGTTCCAACCCTCAACACTTCGATCACTAAGTATGGACCTTCCCATGTTGGCATCAGTTTGCCAGTTTCCCGAGGTGTGGACGCCTCGGCTTGTCGAAGGACCAAATCGCCCACATTGAATGACCTACTTTTGACATTTTTGTTGAAGTGCCGAGCAGTTCGTTGTTGATAAGCAGCCAATCTGAGGACCACTGAATCATGTTCCTCTTCCAATAACTCGAGGTTTAACCGAAGTCCTTCACTATTGAGTATTTCATCGAAGTTTAAGACCCTTGGTGAAGGTACCCCTATCTCAATAGGTATCAAGGCTTCAACACCATAGGCCATCTTGAAGGGCGTCTCCCCAGTAGTAGTCCGAGGAGTTGTTCGGTAGGCCCAAAGGACATGCAAAAGCTCCTCGGGCCAGGCACCCTTCGCATCTTCCAATCTTTTTTTTATGCCATGAAGAAGTGTCCTGTTAGTAACTTCTACTTGTCCATTGGCCTGTGGATGGGCTACCGAAGTCTGACGATGCTGAATGTGAAGCTCTGTTAAGAACCCTTCGAACATTTTGCCGACAAACTGAAGCCCGTTGTCAGAAACCAGAATCATCGGGATGCCAAACCGGTAGACTACTTGTTCTTTGAAGAATTGGAGACATGTATGCTCGGTGATCTTGGCAAGTGGTTTGGCTTCTACCCACTTGGTGAAATAATCGACGGCGACGATCACAAATTTCACTTGTCCCTTACCCTATGGAAGAGGGCCCAATAAGTATATTCCCCATACAGAAAAGGGTATCGGAGAGAGTATCGGAGATAATTCTTCGGGAGGTTGGTATGGGACGGATGCAAATATTTGGCACTTATGACATTTTTTGACGAAGTCTTTGGCATCTTCAAGCATGGTCGGCCAAAAATATCCTTGTCGCAAAATTTTATGGGCAAGTGCTTTTTCTCCCACATGATCCCCGCAGATTCCTTCGTGAACTTCCCGAAGTGCGTAATCGGATTCCCCGGGGTCGAGACATCGGAGCAATGGGGAAGAATAGGATCTTCGGTACAGATGGTCATTGTGGATACAGTACTTGGTGGATTAGCACTTTATTCTTTGGGCCATAGATTTGTCTTCGGGCAATTCACCATTCAAAAGGAATTTGAAGATAGGGGTCATCCACGAATCCGCCTGTTCAATATCCAACACTGTCTGAACCAAGGTGCTCGGATGTTGGAGATTTTCTAAGTATACTGCCCCATCTAATTTCACTTGATCGGTGGTTGCCAATTTGGAAAGAGCATCGACCATGGTATTTTCGGATCTGACCACGCCTAATATCTGATATCTCGGGAAAAATGTTAATAAGGACCGAACCAGATGGATATAAGCCTGTAAATGAACTTCCCTTGCTTCATATTCCCCCAACACTTGTTTCACAACCAGTTGGGAGTTACTGTATATTGTCAAGCTCTTTACTTCCAGACTTCGGGCCAATTTCAACCCTGCCACCAAGGCTTCATATTCGGCTATGTTATTAGTGGCTATGAATCCAAACCGGATAGATTGCTGCACTTTGAAGCCTTCCGGAGAAGTGAGGATTACCCCAGCACCACTTCTCACCCCGACACAAGATCCATCAACATACAAATGTCCATGCAGACTCCTCGGGGTTTATTGTCACTTCCTCGTTCTCAGGTTCTATTTCTTTGGCATCCTCAGGGAATGAATATTCAATGATGAAATCGATGAGAGCCTGAGCTTTTATAGCCGTCCGAGGACGAAATTAGATGTTAAATTGACTTAGCTCAATGGCCCATGCTGCCAACCTTCCCGAAGACTCTGGTCTGTAAAGAACTTTCCGTAACGGTTGGTCCGTGAGGACGATGATAGTCCGTCCCTGGAAGTAATGTCTCAATTTTCGACTGGAGATAACTAGTGCGTAAGCCAACTTCTCTAAATTTGGGTATCTGGTTTCAGCGTCCGGAGAGCATGGCTTACGTAATAGACTGGCTTTTGCCCTTGTGAATCTTCCCTGATCAAAGCTGACCCGACTGGCAAGGATGCGGCGGACAAGTATATTTGTAGATCCTCCTCGGGCAGCGCCTTGCTTAATATCGGAGGGGAAGAGATATATCTTTTAATTTGTTCAAAAGCCCCTTGGCAGTCTTTAGTCCATTGGAACGTTTTCTGATTCTGGGCTCCCTTCAAAGTCCCGAAGAATGGGAGACATTTCTCGGCTAGCCGTGCCACAAATTGTCGAAGAGCTGTCAGCCTCCCAGTCAGCCGTTGAATTTCTTTGAAGTTCTTTGGAGGTTGCATTTCAAGAATAGCAGATATCTTTTCGGGATTTTCCTCAATCCCTCTTCGGCTGACCATATATCCCAAGAATTTGCCTGACCCGAGGCCAAATGTGCATTTAGTTGGGTTAAGTCTCATGTTGTTTGTTCTAACATTCTCGAAGCATTCTTTCAGGTCGGATAAATTATCATCCTCCTTCATGCTTCGAACGATCATGTCGTCCACATAGACTTCCATGTTCCTCCCGATCTGGCTGCTGAACACTTTGTTCATCATTCTCTGATAAGTAGCCCCCGCGTTGATTAACCCGAAGGACATGACTTTGTAGGCATAAATGGCTCAGTGGGTGATGAAAGCCGTCTTTGGTATATCGCTTTCAAGCATGACGATTTGGTTATACCCCGAGAAGGCATCCAAGAAGCTCATTATGGTATGTCCCGAGGTGGAATCGATCAATTGGTCTATGCTCGGGAGAGGATAATAGTCTTTCGGACATGCTTTATTGAGATCTATGTAATCCACGGACATCCTCCACTTCCTATTGAGTTTTTTGACCAACACTACGTTGGCGAGCCATTCCGGATAATTGATTTCAAATATGAAGTCAGCAGCCAGAAGTTTATCAATTTCATCATCAATTACCTATTGCCTCTCGGGGGCAATGTTTCTCTGTTTTTTCTTTATAGGTTTGGAGTTTGGGTTGACGCTTAACTGGTGTACGGCCACAACTTTATCAATGCCTGGCACATCAGCTGGAACCCATGCAAAGATGTCAGAATATTCCCGAAGAAGGGTGACCAACCGAGTTTTGGTTTCATCTTGAAGGTTTGTGCCAATCTGTACAATTTTTTTATCATCATCTTGAAATAACGGCACTTCAACCGTATCTTCAGCCGGTGTTACTAGTGGTTCAGTACATCCCTCAGTGAAAGGTTCCAGCTCGATCTTCATGGTGGCTTTCTGTTTGCTATCACTGGTAGAGGATGTCTGGATGGTCTGTAGATAACACCATCGAGAAAGATCCTGATCACTAATAGATTCCCCGATCCCATTTTTGGTTGGAAATTTCATTTTTAAATGCGGGATAGAGGTAATCGCTTTCAATGCCGATAGAGTCGTTCTTCCCAAGATGGCATTGTAATTGTTTTCCACTTGAACCACGTAAAAGCGGACCATGATGGAAGCTTGTTTCGGGGCAGTCCCGAAGATCACAGGCAATTCAATCATCCCTGCTATACGGACTGGGTTATTTCCAAACCCGTATAAGGGGGACTCATTGCAGATCTCCAGCTTCCTTCCCCCCAAGTCCAGCCGATTGTATGCTTGGCTGTAGAGTACATCGACTGAACTTTCATTGTCAACAAGCATTCTCTTCATATCCATGGTGCCGACCTGAGCCGTAATGACCAATGCATCCTGGTGCGGAGTAACCATCCCCGATGGGTAATCAACATCGGAGAAGGTAATGGGATCGGTCTTTATGCCTAGCGATTTATCGGACACTTGATGGATTTCTCTGCCGAAGGCTTTTCTCTTTCTATTGGACAGAGCGGAGATTGATCCTCCAGAAATGATATCAACCACACCTCTTTCTTCAGTAATGGGTGGTGGTGGCTCGAGGCGATCAAAGGCTGATGGTCGATAGGAATCGGCGACATAACTGTCCAGGTTGCCATTCCGTACCTGCTTTTCTAGGAAGTCTTTGAGATGGTAGCACTCCTCGGTATCATGCCCTTTGGCTTCATGATAAGTGCAATATCTATCTCCTTCCTTTTGTCTTGAAAAAACCCGAATCTTCAGGGGCTTCTCATAGAAGGGTTTGTTTTTTATCGCTTTCACGATATTGCTTTTGCTAGTGTTCAGGGGTGTGTAATCCTTGTCAGCACCCCTTCTATCCATCGGGGGATCGTTCTTTTGTTGCCGATCCTTGTTGGAATCTCTTCGATCATTCCCCTTCTTTCCATTACCTTTGGATTTCTTTTCGGCACTAACGCCTCCGGGGTCTCTCTGGTGAAAATCACCGGTATGTTTCGATGACCCCCGAAGATTAGCGAGAGCCTCTTCCTACTCCACGAACTTGTCCACCTTCTCGTAGGTCTCCGATAAAGTTTCGGGAGCCTTCGAGATAAGCTCCTCAATTAACCTGCTGGATTTATCAACATTTAATCCCATGGTTAAAAATTGGATTATCTGTTTCGGGTCAATCCCGTTGATTTCTGACACAGCCTCCCTAAATCTTTTGATAAACTGCCGAAGAGTTTCATTCGGCCTCAGTTTTACTTGTAGGAGGGATGTCATCATTCGGGCTCTCCGCTTGTTGCTTCCGAAGCGGTTGTGGAATTGTTCCTGCAGCTCCTCCCATGATTTAATGGATCCGGATGGAGGGGAGATGACCCATTCTCTGGCAGTTTTCTTCAGAGTGGATAAGAACAAATGGCACATTGGCACTGCATCGTGACCATGAAAGTACATGGCCTGTTCGAAGGAATATGTGTGATCATGCGGGTCTCTTATTCCATCGTACATCTCTAAGGTCCTTGCGGCTTCGATCGATCTTGGCTTCTTCCAGAACTTTCGAGAATGGAGAGAATCGAGCTTTCTTGGACCCATAGTATTTATTCGAAGCCTTATTGGGGGGAGATTCTCCAGTATGGCTCCCATGACTACGTCAGTCTTCCCGATCCTTCCTTATCGGCGATCTGGCTCGTTTTCTCAAATCTGCTATCCAGATCGACTTGGAGTGAACCGGTTCCTTCCCGCTTCTTCGGTTTCCTCCCCCTCGGAGTTCCGTGTGATTATCATCCCGTCTGGTGTGGCGATCTGAGCGTGAGGTCGAGCCTCTCTAGCTCAAAAGATCATTGCCTGCGTCGGTTAATTCCTCATACTGTCTGTTGAGCTCCTTCTGCTGGAGGTCCAGAGCCTTCTTTCTGTCGAGGATTATCTGGAGGCGACGGTCTTTATCTGCCGCCGTCTCCCGGTGAGACCGGGAGAGAGGTGGTCGTCGCGGATGACTCTGCGACTGTGAAGTTTCCATGTTAATGATAGTTGATGGAAGTTTTACTAGAAGCCCCTCCTTCTAGCAACAATGTTGACACCTGATTTTGTCGGGCAGTCCTACTGGCCGTCCGGTAAGAATACCTGCACAAAAGTCCAAACGGCTTTGGCCGTTTGTGGACTCCTCCGGTGTGAGTGTTAGTGAAGGTATCGGAAAATTCAACAATGGAGGTTTGAGTATCTAGTATTGCAAAATAGTGTGTTACCCTTCTCTCCATTATCAACTGAATATTTATACTGCATACCTGAATAACGGTTACCTGTGTAACGGTTTTGTCCATTACACTAGGTAGTTATGATGTATATCTGGTTCATCTTCCACCCACGTGCTGTAAGCCCAATAGGAAAGCTACCAGGCTGACGGTCTATTGGGCCTAGCCCAATGTGAATTCCCGGATCAGGCCTGGTTAAATATACATCCTAACAACTATAATTTTTTTGCAAAAGAAATATCAAATATCCCTTAACAAAAAAACCGTTATTTTTCATTTTTAATTTAGGGTGACATTCTTATACTCACTGGTCCCATTTTGTCACTTATCATGAATATGTGGGAGTAAATTGAAGTCCCATTAATCTTTCAATCTTTTCAAAAAATATTAATTTTTGTAAAATTTATTATTTTATAATCTTTAATGAATAATTTTAATTTTAATTTTAAAAATTTCTAAAATTGAATTTTAAAAATAAAAAATAATTTTATATTTTATAACGGAGAGAGAATATATTTAGTATTTTTTTTATACTTATTTTAATAACAATTAATACTTTAAAGTTTAAATGACACTTATTACTCTCATGTCATCTTTATTCTTATAATATCAACTGCCTTTATTTTTACTTTGTATCCTTGTAATTAGACATTTTAATTCTGCTGACAACAAACTGAGTAATGATATTTACAGGTGTTGAATCCCACCACCTGCATAGCCACCGCGTGAAGCTTTAACTCAACCTACGACGGCTCCACCGTGGCAACAAACCTCTCACAAGACTCCATGAAACTCGCCACCAACGTCATCTCATACCACACTTTCGGATGCATTCAGAAGACGACCGGCACCTTCGTGCCACCACAAGGCCTTCTGGACCTGGGTCGGGGCCCATTATTACTATTGTCACAAACCAAAAGCCTCTATAAGTCCACATTCTCTTATTGCTTGCCCAACTTCAAGTCTCTAAATTTCTGCGGATCACTTAGGTTAGGGCCCGTGGGCCAGCCCATTAAGATCAAATACACCCAGTTACTGAGGAATCCTAGAAGATCATCACTTTACTATGTGCACTTGGTTGCAATAAAAGTTGGCCATTTAATAGTCGACATTCCAGCCAGTGCATTGGCATTCAACACTACAACCGGTGCCAGAACCATTTTTGATTCTGGTAATATTCTTTATTCAAAATTCCACTATATAAATTTTTTTAAGGTCAATTTGAAATATTTTTTAACTAGGTATAACCCGTGCCTCTCGACAAAATGAAAAATTAGATTAAAATTCGAAAAGTAATACATAACCTAAGGAATCTTTGCAATAATTAATACATACACAATTATCAACGCATATTCAACTACCAAGACATTAAGCTAGTTGCAACTAATTTCAAAAAAATTCGACAGAGTTTCCTTTAAAAATAGATATCCAGAAAAATATAAACCTATGTACAAAACGTACAATCATCAATAAAGTATCCAAATCACCAAACCAACCATCATTCCATACCCAAAATAATCATAACCATTTATAATTAGTTAACTTTACAAAAGACAGAACACAAAAAATATACATACAAATTACGGAGTATGATTGATGAAAACTTATAATAAGAGTGAAAATATATCACATGCCAAAAGTTACTTCAATGACGCAGACGCATTAACATAATTTCACTGTGTGCTACTGTAGCATTCCGTCTCATCCGACCATTGCAACTATGCAATTCTGCATAGTAAAAACTAATATACAATTTAGTTTATTTAATGCAAACCTTAACATTATACCTTGTTTTGCAGTTAATAAGTTGCAATAACTGAATATTAATCCTTCTTATAAAACAGTAATTAGATAAGACGGTTAAAGAAGCTCACGTATAGGTTGTTCCTCGGCTTTATTAGTTGTTTTATCTTTCCAAGCGAGAATAGTTTAATCTGTTTGATTTTGATTTAGAGATTCAAAAATTTTAAATTAAAGTACAAACATGATCACCATAATTAACCAAATACATTTTTATTCCCAAACTACGTTAAAGCGTATTGCCCAAAAAAAAAAAATCAAAACTATATATCCAAAAGACAAAGATTTATATCCAAAACTATATATACTACTTTATTTCCATAATGAGGGTCCTAATTCAAAAGACAAATATTTAAATGTATTTACCTTGAATAACATGTTTCCCTGCCTTCAGCAGCTTCAGAGACATATCCATCTGCATAATTTGGTTCTTGCTTCAGAGACAATATATTTGATCAAACAAATAAAACAATTGAAGAAGATATTATTTTGATACGTTCATTTAAATTTTAAATAATAGTGAAGACGGCTACAAAATAGAAAGCTTTATAATACATGTTTATTTTCTAAGATGCTGAAGACGTTGTTTACTGTGGAGTCATAATATTGACATTAATAATCACTCTCGCAAGTGCTAAGGTGCGGTGAAGTGCTTTTATTAGTATGTTTTATAATTTTTCATTCTCGTTTTGGTGGAGTCACAATATTGGCATTAATAATCACTCTTGCAACTGATGTTCAAGCGTATAAGGTATATGATCTATCACTTTTGGTCTATTTTCATCGTTGCTGTCAGGTCAAGATTTGAAGTTCACAATGTGAGTAGTGGTTCTAATCTCCAAGTTTCCTGTTTTGTAAAAATGAGTTATAGGCAAATTGCATAGTTTGTAAAGTTAAATGAACGCAAAATGTATTCATGACTGAAGCAATCATCTAAACCCCTTTTTTATATTCATAATGTAAATGCTCATGATGTTATGCACATGCGTAAGGATGAGAGAATGGATAGGTTGAGACACGAGCATTCATTTATTTATGAATGAAAAGGGTATAATGATTCTATTTAAATTTGGGGTCTTGTTCTATATATGTTAGTATATCAATGGTGTTTCTGTTATGCTTCGTACATAAAACCACCATGCTAAAGTACCTCAAAAAGGGGGGGGGGGGGGGGGAAGAAGAAAAAATAAGCTTTACAACTTTTAACAGCCCTACACTCTATATCCCTCTAGGCTGACAAAGTCAGATTTGTCATGTTGTTTCTAATATATGTTAACTACAACATCCACAACTTATGCTAAGATAATGAGTAACAGGTGTAAAATTTGTGTTAGTAACAGGTGTAATTAAAAAGCTACTTGTTATGCACTCGCAACCCATTTAAAAGCTACGTGCTATGTAGTCACAACCCATTTAAAAGCTACTTGTTAGGCACTCACATTTTAATTCTCCTTATACCATTACTGCATTATTGAATTGCTAAACAACCCATGAAGGAGCTAATTAGAAGAAGAATCTCAAGTAGCATCACCACTAATATGGTACGAATTTTTTTAAAATGCAACATTGTTATAAAAAAAAAAGTCAAAAAAAACATAAGCAACTATCATGAAATAGGGGCAGCAAAAGCAAACCTAAATGCGCATACATAAAAATCCTTAAAAACATATGAATATTTTCTCAGACTCATGTTATTAAACACTTAAAATGCACTACCCAAACATGCATAAATCAAAAAGACATCTCAAGAAATCACACTATTTAACAAAACAAAAGGTCAGTAAAATCATTTTAGTTTCACACTTGCATATATTAACCTAAAAAAATACACCAAGTCAAAAAAAATTAATATAACCAAATATCAAAACTATGAAATCGAAAATAAACTGATATTCATATCCATTCAAATTAAACAAAATTAAAATATGTAAATACCCATTTTCAAGGTGGAGGACTCCAATCCATTCACAAAGGCAAAGGCGAAGTTTGTATCGTGTCTGTGCTTTAGCGGACTCCAACCCTGCATCATTAAATTTGATTTGTAATTCTGATTTTATAAAAATTTAGGGAAAAAGTAAAGGGGGGTTTTGGTGAACAAATTTGCTACGAGAGGGGAGAAATGACCAAATATAAGATTAACCGCTAAGGAAAAAAAAAAATAGAAAGCACAAACCTTATCTCGTTGACTCTACTACAAATCCGCATTGTTAATTCCCTAGCTTTACATCAAACGCCAATTCAGCTTTCAATGAAAACTAACAAATGAAGAGCATTTCAAAAAAAAAAAAAAACTGATAAAACAAAATTTCTACCAAGAAATAAGTTTGTTAAGTGCTTGGATCGTGACAAAAGTCATGAACCAATTACCTGACGTAAGTTGCAATACATTTAAAAATGTAGTATTATTTACACCGACTCCAACAACACCTCTGGATATACGATATTTGTCGTGGTAGATGATCCATTAGGAGGGAGAAGGACACTAATGCGATCAGACGACGTGCATCTAGACATGGCCACATATAAGTGACCGTGACTAAATACAGGCAAGTGCAGATCTACACCAACGAAATTGACTGACTGGCCTTGCGACTTGTTGATTGTCATAGCATATGTTAAGCGTACTGGGAATTGGCGTCTAGTCGTTTTAAATGGTAAATCTTTAGACAATGGTGATAATGATATCTGCGGGATGAAACACAAATTCATAGATTTGTCACCAGTTAGAATTCTAGCCTCAATAACCCGCGATGCGCACTTGACAACCATTAGTCTGGTCCCATTACAGAGTCCATCTTTCGGGGCTATATTCCTCAACAATATGATGGGGCACCCGACCTTGAGCTCCAACTTGAAAGGCGGTAAACCTGACGTTTTTAGAGAATTAAGAAACTCACTTGGATATTGATTAATGGTAGAACGACAGAGTTCATCCTCGTCCGACACCTTGTCAGCAGCTAAGTAGGTAAATGTCTTGCCAGGATAAATTTGTAGAGCAGCATCATTGATAGCGCATACATCATCATTCCGAGCAGAAATAATTGTGCGCTCAGTTAAGTAAGATGGGGTTACTGCACTGAGCACATGTAGTTGTGGATAAACCCTGGAAATTAGTTCATGCAGAGATTGACACCTGTGTATTGCTGAAGGAAGTTCCACAGTATCTTGCGTACTAATCCCAATCTAAGTAAGATGTGAAACATATCAGTACATATAACTGAATAATTAGATGGTTTTATATAAATAATATATAATAAAAATCACCTCTTCCAAGAAGGATGCGTGAGAAGAATTTGCAGGATGATTGCTATTCAAACGCATGTTTATGCTCAAAGTCAATACGCACACAGTGCCCATATTGCAGAACGTCTTAAAGATGCACCAACAATTTGTTCTTGCCCACCCTTAGGTATCACTAGTAGTATTTGACGGAAAGCCCCGCCAAGCACAATCATGATACCACCGAATGGTCTGTTATCATCACGAACGTCACGAAGTGTGCGTTCAACTGCCTCAACACCATGCCGATGCTGCATGGGAACTTCGTCCCATATTATCAAGCGAGCCTCCCTAAATAATTCCCAATACGGTGACTGTTTGTTGAAACCACATACCGAGCTTTCTATGATATTGAATGGAATGGAGAATGTAGAATGAGCTGTCCGACCGCCTAACAACAACAACGATGCAATTCCTGATGAAGCAACTGTAACCGACGATATGACCTTCGCTGCGCATTTTAGTGGTGATGGTGTTGTACAAAAAGGTTTTCCCTGTTCCTGCACCTCCATTGAGGAAAAATATTTTGCCCTGATTTTTAGCAACGGAGATAGTGATAGCATCATAAGTCGTACGTTAAGCATTATTTAAAACATTAATATTCAAAATGTCATTCAGTTGATTAGCTTCATTTCGTAGCTGCATATGATCGATCAACAATCTATTACCCGAAACATAACTCCAATTTTGAACGGGGTGTGGCATAGGTGGGAAGTCTTCCAATTTTTTGCTAGATTCATTTAGCAACCGATCAATCAAATATAAACCGTAATCTTCAATTTGAGGCTGCGTTGGATCGCATATGCCAAAAGTTGTTTGTAGCTTGTGACGAAGATCATCACATATGTGGATGGAGAATTGATTCCACAGAGTGCATGGCTGTATTGGGGAGCATTCTACTAGAATGATGCAGAATAGTCTTCGTAACTGGTATCCCGTATTCATGGTTGAAGCCTCCTGAAGGCATTGTACCCACTATGCATCATCTTCCAGGAGCCCCATAGCTACACACACGGATTTGAAACTATCATGAAACACACCATTGATCGTGCGTAAACCATCAAAAGAATGCGGTCCTCTAACAACTGTTAATAGCAATCAAAGGTAAAACCGTTCCCCAGAGTTGGGTGTAGCAAAATATAATCTGTCGATTGCAAACCCACTTTGCCTCGGAGTCCAAATCTTTCGACCTTTGTTCCAAACGAAATGTTGGGGAAATTCTTGGTATGTGTAGGCACATGCAACATCATTTGAAGAACAATAGTCAAAGAATCCAGTTAGAGTTGTGTTTTGACTCCTAGACCCAAGTCTAATTGTTTCAAGTGTTTTAGAAGGATCATAAACAACATGATGCATCCCAGGTAAATGTAGATCTAGCCGTACAACCGAAGGAATTTCTTCATGGAAAGGATAACCGAACAGTTGCCATGCAGCCTCTGTTGGTCCAATATACCTTGCATCAAGGTATTGTTTTATCTCATTGTTTCCATCTGGTCCCTCTAAAACCATAGTTGTGCGGTCATGACCTTTGTAAATGTACTTGTGGATATATTTGACTCACCTCATTCCTGCACAGACCTCCACATTTATATGACAATTGAATTTTCTTGATAGGTGTGGATTGTAAGGTACAACGTCTCGATTATCAAATGTATGCCCTATGGTGGTGTAAGATTAACCATTACGGCGACGACGGTAAATAGTGTACCCATGTTCATCCATAGTAGTCAAATCTGCAAAGGCTTTTGGATAATGGAACCGACATGCACCATTTACCATGCAAGTTGAATATGGGTTTCGAGAACCACAGGGACCATGAACCATATAACTCTTGATTGTTTCGTACAGAGTTGGATCAATGGATGGATCTGGGAATTCAGCACTAACTAACCGATCCACTTGTGCAGTGGTCTAAATCTTGTCAGGACCATGAAGGAAAAATAAAGCATGCATGTGTGGTAACCCTTGTTTTTGGAACTCAATGGTGAATACATGAGCAGCTTTTCGACCAAAAATTTGTTGTTTTATGACCTCATGCATCAGGGCACGCCGTTTTAACTCAAATACACGGGCAATTATGTCTAGACGATTGAAAGAGGTTTGGTGTTCTAGTAAGGCAGCTGTTATTTTGGGCCATTTTGGGTTGGCCGTCATGGTGAGAAAGATGTCAGGGTGTTGGTGATACCTTGTAATGGCCATAAAGTCATGAAAAATCTGGTTCATGTTATGTGCACTCCCAGTAAAGGACGATAGCAGAACAAAGCGTTGTCCGATCTGATCGGGGCCTAAGTCATCAACACTGTCGTCACACAAATTTGCATAAAGCTCCCGACGTAGCTTATCTTGATTGAGTTTGATGTAAGATAACCTGTTTTGCTCCGTTGATGCCCAAACATCTACTATAAACTCTTGAAATAACTTTCCTCCTCTAAGAATTGTCGAATACTCAATGGGACGTGGAAATATACGATAACTGTAAAATTGCATCTGTGTCATCCTTCTTACTGAAAAATCATTTTATTCGGAATTCCACTGTCGGAGACTAGGTTCCCAACTAAGCTCACCAGTAGGGAATAGAAGTACATAGTGTAATGGTAAATATGCTGGATGACACTCGTTGATGGCTCTATTATCTCCTTTTAGGTGCAGAACAATATCCCGCATACAACTACTCTCACTACCATCACCAGGCAAATCATGATTTGAAGATTCTGACTTAATTAGTATTTCATAGGCACGTTTGTACTTTGAAGCAAAATGATTCACTGACAAACAAACAATTTTATATAGTGTGGAGGACATCTCGACACAAGTTATTATTCCGCGCACATCGAATATTCAATGCAGTGGTTGGGTCATATATGTACAACTGACAGTAGATGGGTGAGTGACCATCCGGGGGTAACAACGACCCGGTACGATGACGTAATTCTCCATGGATAGTGAATGATGTTGGCCCTCTTGAGTTGAGTAATCTGTCATCAAGCTTAGCACCCAAGCTCGTGAAAGCATTAGCTACATTGTACTCCCTAATATACAGGCGAAATAATTTTGCTTGACCATCATGGCCTTCGTACAATGAACGAATAGGAGGTGGGGGTGCAATGAGTTTCGGTAACTTAATTTTGCCTTGTAGACAACATGTGTTCCAAATCTTGGATTGGTCAATCCTGTGCGAGATAATCGTTCATCTCGCCAATGTAAGGCCGAACAATAAGGACACAGAATATTCATAGGCCCGAGAAAATGACGCTCATTATTGACAGGGACAATAACATTCAATTCGTCATCACTAAACATACTATCAACATCGCTAAACCGTTCTGTTGGGAGTCTACAAAAAAAATGTATGTACAAAAAAATGATAAGTAAGAAAATAGTAGGCAACTAATAAACAATGTAGAATATACATACACTATTGGCTCAGCCAGAACAGGAGACGACGTAATGAGGACATTGTCGTCAGTTTGATGAGAATGTGGTGCTACATCGGGGATAGCTTCATACTGAGCAAAGTCTGTCTCTAAATTCCTAGGCAAGGGTAAAGGTTGCACCGGAGCAGGTGAGAATAGAGCAAAGTCAGTTGGAATGAAAACTGGGTCGGACGCAATTGTAGGTGTTATATAACATTCCAAATTATATGTCCGCGCCCTTTTTTGTGGAAGGTGTGATATAGTTGCTCGGTGCAATGGAGTTAGGTCTTGCAAATCATGACATAAGGGTTGTGGGGGAGTGTAAATCACCGGTATGTTCCTATGCAACTATCCAACAGGGGAAAGACAATACATTACAACTCTATTTTTCTTAAGAGCAAAAGAAATACGTATCAATTCAAAGACATTAATCAAAAAACTTACCAAAGAGGTAGACATATTTTCTTTTCCATTTTTCTGAAAAATAGTGGGCGTGTGACATACTTTTGACGTTGAACATGTAGTATGATCGCTAAGAATTCGTGTTTCTCGCAAAAGTATGCATTCATTCTGGCGTTGTTGATAGTTAGTTTTATGTATTTTAATCCAAATACAAACAATTTTAATCCAAATACAAACAATGGCAATAATAAATGTACCTCGACATTGCACAACTGAGTAGGCGAATGTTCAACCAATATTGTATTAAGAAATGGTTGGGAATGCGAGGGGACTGTAGGAACCATGTTAGCAAGTGGAGCATGTTTGGAGAATTGGGAGAGGGACTTGGGTGGGGTTAATACTGGAAAATCTTTGGGTAGAGGTGGAGTGTAATTCCTATAACGCTCTCTTTCCCGACGTGCGCGTTGTGCTAGCTTACGCCGCGAGAACGTATTACTATCATTGCGATTTCGTTCACGTCTGGCGCGTTGGGCCTCAATTTTAGAGGGAACGAAATTTGGTGCGGGAGCCTAAGATAGGAAGTGAGTTGTGCAATAAGTTAAATAATATAATTTCAAATCCCTAATAGAAATTGCATTAAACACGATGTAGCAATTTATGACAGTTGAACTTAAAAATTAAGAAAATTAACTAAGAATGGCTAAGGAAACCAATACATAATTTGGACAATATGTTAGTACTTAGCAGGTCCAAAATCAAAGTCACGTTGAGATGCGAATTTTATCAATACTTAAAAAACGATTAGTACAACATACCGATTGAGTAAGCCAATTTTCTTTTCCAGTAGAGCTGCTAATTTTTTGTTTCCCCTTCGTCGAAGATGGAACGATACTTAAGTTGTTCAAGTGATTCACATTTGAATGCGCCTAGGAAGTACAAAATAAGGCATAACTTTTTTAAATCAAATTCATAATAAATATCACTTTAATAATAATACCACAACACAACATATATCCTCGATGATGGTATGGAGTCGTGTGAGCGTGAGAGAGAAGTGTAAGAGTGAGAGTGAGACTGAGGGGTGAAGGGTGAGGAACTCAAAAAAATCATCGACAATTTAGTGTATATTGCTTTGCACGTTAGATAAACAATGATCAGTACAACATACCGGTTGATTAAACCATTTTTCTTTTCCAAAAGAACATCCAATTTTTTCTTTCCCCTTCGCATGTGAATTCTCCTAGGAAGTACAAAAGTAAGAGATTAGTAAAAAAATGCAAATTAATATTAAAATAAAATTTTTTAACAATACAAGTCGCGTTACCTTTATCCATATGTAATACCAGTCGCGTTAAACATGTACCTTAACAATACCAGTAACGTTACCATATCAACCTATAAGAGCAAACTTAATAAATTGAACATGAGTTAAACATGCCTTAATAAATTAAACATGACTTGGGTAAAACGACAATAAGAGGCAAACTTTCTATGAAATTGGAGTTGATTGTTCAGTTTAAGTGTAAATCGACAATTGACGTTGAATTGGGTTCACTTTAAATTAGAGAAAAATTCATTGGATCAAGAAGGCGTGAGAAATTAAACATGGCTTGTATGGCAATTTGTCCATCACGTTAATTTAAACTTCTAATAATTTGGTTTCGATTTGCAATGTTGAGCTAAGTTTTCGGACATTATTGTCAATTTATCCATAATTCATTTTGGTCAATGTATGGCATTTTTGACGTCACATAATTTATTTCTCGCTCAATAAGTGCACAACATGTAACAAATGAGAATAAATCAAAACAACAAAAAAATATGACAGAAAACTGCTATGGCTACCAATTTTGGATGGAGGAAAAAGACTGCTCATAACAGAATTATGTAGAATTTTGTACAAAATGTATTATTTTTGAAGTAATTTTGGTTATTTTTAACTTCTACTCTATAATTTCAATCGACACCACTACTAAGATCAGATTATAAAGCAGCGAAGTTCCCACCTGGAAGGTTTATGACTCATGGATCACAAACACATACAACACATAATAAAATATTTGGTTTAAACCAACATGAATGAGCATATCATACCTAAACTATTGAATAAAAACGAAAATCAATATCTACCGTAAAACAGTACCGACTTCTATGGAGACTCCAACTCCATGACATGTTTAGCATTTCAAAAATATATAATTTGAAGAGAAGGTATACACTCCTCCACCCCATTTCCAAAACTATTTTTTGAACTATTTTTTTAAAAATAATCAAATTGGGAAAAAAAAATAAAAAATGGGCAGTTACTGCAACAGTATTTCTTACTCACGGTTGTCTAGCCAGGTATGCTACAAGAAATTTGGTAGCAGTTGAGGCTTTGGTTGGGGTAAACCGAAGTGACCCAAGCATTAATGTCGCACTTATTATGGTGTTTGCATGCATATATGTTTTCTTAACTCATAGATTGGGTGTTGTTAATATCAAGTCCAGCCTATTTGTATTCTTTTTGGATGTCATGAACCCTTCATTTTTATCAGTTTAGAGAACAATAATTTCACATGAGCTTAATTCCATTTACTTGACATCAAAAAGAGCAACTTTTTCGATCCCCTACTTGCGCCTATGAGGACATACTCGAACAAATTCACAAGGGTGAATTCCAAAATGCTAGTCCTATTGCAGTATAAACAGTTCATAATTACTAAATCCTTAATACAAGGAGAGCCACTGTGTTCTTTTTGTTCAGAAGCCTCTAAGATTCGTGGTCAATGTGATCACACTTGAAGTAACTCAAGTCACCATTGGTTTGACAAACAATTACATAAAAATAAGAAAATTGTGCACCATTTGCTTACATGAATATACAAATGTCTATAAGATATTCTACCCGCAACAACGGCGAAGTGGAAATTAGCTCTAGGTTTAAAGAAAAGCAACTGGACAAATTTAATCATAGAACAAATTGAGGAAAACAAATTTTGTAAGAAGTAATTTTATTATTTTTTTTTTAAATAATGAGTAATTAATATTAAGATCATATATGACTGGCAGTATATAAAAATTAACCATTGGCCATGAACTTACATTGGATGATATAAAGATGAGATAAAAAAGTTACGTCCAACTTTGATAACATAAAAAAGTTAATAACATAATGATTTAGAAATTTTGTATCTCACTTTTTAGTCACCAAAACACTATTATTTTTCACTGTTTGATTGACAAAATGAAAAATGTGATAAAAAAAAAAAATTAGAGGCTTTAACAATTTTTTCTTTCATGTTCTTTTCAAGGTTCAAACTTTAGAGCGTGAGAGTGACTACCACTATGAAATGGGAATACCCAGACAATTTTTAGTTAATGAAATTCTTTTGCTTTAATTAAAAAAAATTATAGTGGTGAATTTGATTTAGGTGGAAAATGTGAGTGGATATATCCTTGAAAGTTAGAATTTGAATTGGGGGAGGGGGAAAGAAGAGGTAGATTAGTGACCGTTGGATGTTGAAACCTTAAATGATTTTAGACTGTTGGATGTTGAAGCCTAAATTAATTTCAGACCGTTAGATGTTGAAGTATTGGGATTTGAGCCGCTCTGTTCTATTATATAGATTTAATATAAATTTATTTATTTTTAGCCAATAAAATTATGAATATTTTAAACGAATCAAATCAATGAATTACAAATTAATAATCTTTCATTCCACAAAACACAAAACAATTTATTTATTTTTTTGCAAAATTTGCAAATTGTAAATATATATATATATATATATATATATATATATATATATATATATATATATATATATATATATATATATATATAATGAGTGAGTGGTTAGTTTAATATTGATGATATATAAATGAAATTGTGTTGTTATATCTGAAAATATTAAGTTAGTATAATTTGTATCTTATCAATAAAAAGAAGACTATTTTGTGATTTCCTACCCCTTTTAAATGAGATTCTTTTAGTGGAGCGGATATAGAAAAAATGAATTATATTAATTTTATATTTAAAAATATTTTAATTTGACTTTAAAATTTAAAATGATAAATTTTCAAAATATATGTAGCTTTTTTTTTATTTTTTAGTGGTGAGTAATTTTGATAGTGTTATTTTGGTACATGCTAGTGAATTCTGATAAGGTGACCATTATTTAGGTCATGGGAAAAATAGCGCCAATATGTGCAATAGGGCCACACTATAAACATTGGTTTTCTCATGTTTGATTGAAAAAATTGATCACTTCTTTTCTCTTTTTTTTGTAAGACCTTTTTATGCTCAATAAATAGACTTAATCAATGTACTAAAAGAGGCTTGGTTTGATCACTTTCATGCGCAACATTTTAGCAACTTTGACTTTTTAAAGCAGAGGACTTGAGTACTGATTGTCCAACCAAATTAGTACCATTTTCTTCAAGCAAACCATTGTGCAACACGCCTTAAAAATTAACATTAGTACTGTACTTTTCTTTATTTCAGGCACGATGTTGACTCAGCTAGTACAACCAGCCTACATTGCGGTGAGAGACGAGTTCTGAAGGCGTATGGGCCCCGCCACGATGATGTCATCTCTAGGCGGTTTGGACACATGTTATTCGGTCCCAATTACCATCCCATCGATCACATTTATGTTCACCGGCGTGAACGTGATGCTACCGCAGGACAACCCCCTCATCCATAGCTTATTTAGTAGCATCACTTGCCTAGCGATGGCCGTCGCACTAGATAATGTGAACTCTGTGCTCAATGTCATAGCCAACTTGAAACAACAAAATCATAGGGTGCTTTTCGATGTGCCAAATTTAAGGCTAGGCGTGGCCCGTGAGACATGTACCTGATCTTTTAATAGTTGAATAACGTTAGCTTATTAGATAAAAAAAAATGTCTAATTTATCTAAGCAAATCATTATGCTTACTAGTTACTTCTATTTGTGTTTTTTAACTATTTGGTACTACATTGTGTGGCATTTTGGATTTTACTAATTAGGGTTTTATCACTATTGTTATTATGTTATGAGTTATCAATAATTATTGAAAAGAGTTCTAGTGAAAGATCCATTGGCTCAAGTTAAGGTTTTGTATTGTACTCAAATGTGAATAAGGTTATGAGTGACCTGTTTATTTAGTCTGCCCCCTCTCTCTCTCTCTCTCTCTCTCTCTCTCTCTCTCTCTCTCTCTGTCTTCCTTTATCTCTTTCGTAGTTGATTATGACTTCCATATGTTGTCATACAATGTTTCACGGGATCGTGGCAAAGGTTTTGTGATTTTTCTCTTCTTTGGAATTTCTGTGGAAAGAAAAAGAAAATTACTGGTATACCTGAATCGTGTAAATATTGTGTCGGTGACATTATTAAATAAAAAAATGGAATTAGTTTCTTTTCTTCATACTTAATAGAGTACTGTTGCATTAGAATGCCCTTTATTATACTTTTTACGGATAATGATTACTAGTAAAAATTTACAAAGTTGAATAGAAAGACTTCTTATTTTTGGGCGTATATTTTTATTTTTAGTAGAAAATATTCTCATAATCAAGTACATAATTGTTATTACAATATCATAATCAAGTCTCAACCAAAGGAGAAAATTCTAATCAATCCAGCCTCAGACAAATGAGGCAATTCACTTAAAAAAAAAAAACTCACATAATAATCAAACCTGGGAACTAAATGTTAGAAGATCTCAATCTTAAATTGAGTTCATGATAATTTTAGACCAAAAATAGCCAAACTTAGTTTCTGGTTAGAATGAATGAGAAAGATTAAAGGATTGAGAAGAGATTAATGGTGGTGGTAAGAATAGGAAAACTATATTGTCAGGTTTATATTTAGGTACATGTAATGAAATACTAGCATGGATACTTCATTTTTCATAGTTAGAATATGCATGAGAATAACGGATTAACTCCCCTATATTACACATTCCCTCCAATCCATCTACTACACTATATTTTTATAATTTTAGATAGTATAATCGAAATCAATATGAGTTAATTAATTTATAATATTGATTAGTATAACTGTTTCAAAAATGAAAGTAATTAATTTGACATTTTTTTACCATTTAATAAACATGTAGATTTTTCATTAAAATTTCAATGGTTAATTTATTTTTTTTAACTTTTAACAGAAAAAATATTTTTAATGATTCTAATTTTTGGTAGAATTGATCTTAAAATTATCAACTATCAATTAACATATTTTGATCATTATTAACAAATTTATTAAGATTAAATAACTTGTGTATTAAAAAGAAGATGTAATGGAGGCAAGCCAAATCTGA
The DNA here is from genome assembly GCA_947179155.2 of Hedera helix. NCBI lineage: Eukaryota > Viridiplantae > Streptophyta > Magnoliopsida > Apiales > Araliaceae > Hedera > Hedera helix. Next base: position 10,180,507 of record OX359287.1, read on the forward strand.
GAATTATATTTCCACATAATTTACCATAGGTAGCCCTTATATATAAACTTGATGGCAAATCATCAATCACCGTCTCATGTTTTTTGAACGTGTCCCAATTGATAAGGTCATATTTCGTCAGCATTCGATTGGACTTGACCCAATGATTCCAAACTAAATACATGTTAACTTTTCTTGAAGTTGGACAACTTAACATATTTTTGGCATTGTTATCACCTTAACAATACTTACCAACTAAGTATCGGGTACTAATATTCATAAAAGATTTCATCTCTAAATGAAAATATCATTTCCTACGAGAACTCGTGGAAGGACAATTCCTTAGTTGAGTCCAACTAAGGATCCTTCCATCTTCTTAATATATATAGTATAGAAACTCTATAAATATGAGGTACATGATGTAATATCCCAGATATTTTTAAGATTTTAAATAATATCTTAATTGATTTTATTAAAGGTTAATGTTTAAAACCTAGAATGTGAGAAGTAAGATGTGTAGAAAATGGGTAAACATTTTTTTAACATAATGTATTTGTTAGAAATTAAATGTGGAAATATTTTATGATACATATAGAGAATTTATTAAGGAAATAAATTCATTTGAGAAGTGAAGACGGTTATAAAGATATATATACATAGTTATATATTCCTAGAGTTGTGTTTGTTAGCCAAACAAGAAGATGAGTAAATTAATACTCAATAAAACTAATAAATTAATTAGTTTAAATATGAAGTAAGAATGAAAATCATGAAATATAATTAATTATGTTAATTATATTAGTTATGAGTTAAAGTTATATAAAAACTAGAAAGTTTGTCTACAATGACAATATTAAGAAGTTAATTGATTAAGTAATTAACTTAATTATTAAGTTGTGGTATAGAGTTCAAGTAATTTAATTAGTACTAGTGGACTAGCCCAAAATGATTATAGATGTTAGCCCAGTATGAAAATATTGATATGAAGTGGGTAATTAAATAATAAGCCCAAATGTTATGTTATGATATAGTCCAAGAGGTAATTAATATAAGTCCAATTAAATAATATTGGAAAGTATGGTATATAATGGTGTGGAAATCCAATTAAATTAATTACCAAGCCCAAATTATATATGATATGTGAGTTGTGTTGGGTAGCCCAAGTAATTAAATAAGAGAGCCCAATACAAAGTAATCTTTGTAGCCTAAACACATTAAAGTCAAATGATGGTCAATGTGTTGGGAGAATATTTTTCAAGTATTGATTGAGTGTAGAGAATTAACTAATGTAGTGTTAATTGAATAACCCTAGTTGGTAGACATGAGAGAAACTTAACCAAACGTTGGTTAATTGCTAGAGGAAGGAAGGTAGTGTTGAGAATTAACTATGTGTGAGTTAATTATGTAACCCAATGTGGTAGGATAATTAAATGTAAGTCTAATTGGATTATATTATAGTCCAATTGATGTATTAAACTAAGTTAAATAAATTAACCTAGTAGTCCATGTAGTTAATTAAACCTTGATTCATGTTATAATTAATCAAGCCCAATGCTTATTTTAATTAAATGTAACATAGGGTATTTAATGTTAGCCCAATGTAACAATTAAATTGAGCCCAACCAAATTAAATGAATGAGCCCAATATATTTAAATTCCTAAGTCCAAAGTGGAGCCCAATAAGAAGTCAAAATGTTGGTCAAACATTATATATATGTATATATATCAATTGGTGTATATATGTATATTAAATGTATTAAAAATAAAGCAAAAATAGGGGATTAAATCCCATTTTGCTGAGATTTAGGGGCCCCACTTGGTGGCTTGTGCATCTTTGTTGCTTTTAAAATACTCAATTGGTTGCTTGTGTTGAGTGTTGATGGATGTCAATCACTTGGTCAATCAATGTTGTCATTCAATCAAATAGTAATCTAGCTTAGCCTCTAATTTAACCAATGTTGGTTGATTAGTAGGAGTTGATGGTAATTAATGGAGGGCTATATATATAGCATGCTCCATCCATTTGTTATGTTTGGCTAGTCATTTTGTAAGAATTCTAGAGAGAAAAGAGTGAGAGCTCTTTGAGAGAAAGTGAAGCAAACCTTTGGGAGATTGATGATCTACCATGGAAAAATGCTAGAGGATGGTTAATGAGGAGTCACAAGCTAAGATCATGTCAAGAGAAATGAGAGCATCCATGTATAAAAGGTTAAAAAATGTTCTAAACCCTCTTTAGTTCATTTTTATAGTTTAGATATGATTTGAACGGTTAAAAGGTATTTTTAACCGATCAAAAGTTATTTTAATGCTCTAAAAGTCTTAAGCTATGTTATATTAGTAGAATCATGGTTTGATAGGTTAAATCATGTGTTGGTATGAGCGGTATGCATAAAAATGCAAGAAATGTATATATTAAGCTTTATCGGTAAAAACCTAGATAGCTATGCGCTATTTAATGTTGTAATTTGAAATGTAAAAGTTGAAAATTGGATTTCTATGGCTAAAAAGTTACCTCTATGAGGTTTTAAGAAAACCCAACTTGAATCTTTCAAAAATGTGGAAAAATAAAGAAGTTATGGATTTTTCCTCAAAGCATGTTGATTTTAAAACCCTAGGTTGCATTGTGAGCGATTTTAAGCACAGATCCGTTTGGAAGTTGGATTTGTGTTCTAAACAGAAATTGTAGAGGGGGAAATTCTGATGAGAATGGACTAAAAAATGATCCCAAAATAATTTAAAATGAAGAATTTATGGCTGTCGAAGCGAAGGAGGGTCGGACAGCCCAAACAGTGAAAATTTGCTGCATGACCGGGGCGGCCTCGCTACTTTACGATGCGGCCGCCCCACTCCACCAGATGGTTTTTGTGTTGTTTTATTGTCCGGGGCGGCCGCACCACCTTACGGGGCGACCTCGCTACTCCATCAGAGTTTTTTTTGTCGTCTGGGTCGGTTCGGTCCGGGTCGAATTTGTATGAAAAATTAAGTCCATATAAGTGTAAAATGAGCGTATTTGTATAATAAACTAATATATGGAGTTTATGAATAAATGATTAGAATATTATTAAAAGAGTGCTAATATTATATAATAAATAAAATATTATTAAATAATTAATAATATCAGATAATGAATAAAATATTATTAAATGGTTAATAATATTAATATGTGATTAAAATATTATTAAATGGTTAAAAATATTAATGTGTGATTAAAATATTATTAAATGGTTAATAATATTAGTGAGTGATTAAAATATTATTAAATGGTTAATAATATTAATAAGTGATTAAAATATTATTAAATGGTTAATAATGTTAATGTGTGATTAAAATATTATTAAATGGTTAATAATATTAATAAGTGATTAAAATATTATTAAATGGATAATAATATTAATAAGTGATTAAAATATTATTAAATGGTTAATAATATTAATGTGTGATTAAAATTTTATTAAATGGTTAATAATATTAATGAGTAATTAAAATATTATTAAATGGTTAATAATATTAATGTGTGATTAAAATATTATTAAATGGTTAATAATATTAACGAGTGATTAAAATATTATTAAATGGATAATAATATTAGTAAGAGATTTAAAATATTATTAAATGGTTAATAATATTTGAATATAGTTGTATGTTATCAAAGACAGATAATATTTTGAGGTATTTGGTACATTATTAAATGTCCGAATCATTAAGTTATGAAAAAGAAGAATGTCTAATTGAATTAAACCAAAGTAAATAGTCCATTTGCAACTAAATTTTAGACAACTTATTAAACGTAAGTCGTACAATGAACGTATAGTAAATGCGTAAGTTGGTTAAGTGTACCCGACATGTCCAACTAGGTTTGGGCTAGGGTTTTATCCAAAACTTAAGGGTTCGTTTGTCGGAAATCTTAAGAGTTAATAATTTAAAGTTAGAGTCTTATATAAAGGCTAAGTAATAGTCATTGCATCTAATGATTATGTCAATTTCCTATATAAATTGTAGGTTGAACGAAAGACGCAAATAAGCATAACTGGTAAAAGCGAACCAGACAAGTTTTTCAGATATTGTTGCTATGTGTATAATTGTTATGTGTGCACTTGAAGCATGTGAGAATTTGAATTAAATATGTTTTTATGAAACCATATGAGATGTGTTGATTCCATATAATAGAAAGCCTGAATTAATTGAATAAGTTAAACTGTATGTCATATATTCATTCCAACGCATGATCAGTATGTTGCATGAATAAATGCAAAGCATGAGAAGCATGATGCATTCATATAATGTAATGCATGAAGCATGAGAAGCATGTATAAACATGAACTATGTGTTATGTGCTATCTGTTAGACTTGCTGAGCCGTCGTGCTCATTCTTGCCTAAACCTACATTTTCAGATAGTGCAAATCATTTGAAGTTCTCGATAAAGATCAAGGAACAGGAAAACATATTACTTTCACTGAAGATCTAAATATTTGTTGTAGATATTAGTCCGAATTGGACAGGTAAATGATTGTGTAGTATTAGACTTTAGTTGGTATGTTATATGAGTATTAAATACACAAGTTGATTGTAATAGAATGTTGTATCATGTATGATATTAAGACATACTAGAAATGTATAAAGATTTCGATTCTGGAATAGAAAGAGATGTTGTAAAATTATAAATAAATGGTTATTTACCAATTATAATATTGTTTTAATTCATGAACAATAAGAAAAAAGTTGTACTCGTGTTGAACCGGATCCGAGGTTCAAGGAACCTGGATTTGGGGTCGTCACACTTGAGATGCAAGGTACACACATAATATTATTATATTGGCTCTAAACCTTAATGTCTCCTTTATTAGTTGCTTTATTCTCCCAATCATTATATTAATTCTCACACCGAAGGGTTTTCTCTGACGGCTACCACTGTTAGGTCACACACACACACACACACACACACACACACACATATACATATTTTTTGCAGTATTATTCCACTTTCAGATTCAACAATAAGTCGTAGATGAAATTGAGCATTAATATTGGCACTAGAAAGAGGGCCTTTAGCAATTTAGAGAAAAAATTTCATCATCAAAATTATCTAATTTGAGTCTTTCATGGTTTAGAAAAATTATAATTCACTACAAGAAAAGTGGTTATTTACAAAGAAATTATCTTCGACAGAATTTATTCCGTTAAGAATAATGTAATTCTGACAGAATTTTTTGTCGAAGATAATTTTGTCGTAAATAATTTATTACAGACGGAATGCTGTTGGAAACAAGAGAAAGCCCTTAGCGCCAATATTCCCTCGAGCGCCAATACTAATTTCGACAGAACTGAGGTTAATTTCGACAAAACGTCCGTCGATAATAAGTTATTCACGAGGGAATTATTTTCGACAGAAAGTTCCTTCGAAAATAACTTACAAAACCTAATTTCAGTCTCATTTTCTTCAGCCGTCTCAATCTCAATCTCTCACATTCTCTCTCATCTCATTGCATTTCTCTCTCTTATAGCAATCCATCTACCATGATTCCATCCCAGCCACTGACAACCCACCTAGCCGTAGCATATATCCTTTGTCACGCCCCAAAAATTTCCGTACTTGTTATAGGCATTGATAATTGAATTTTATGTCTATTTATTGCGTATTTTTAGGCTTAATTATTTGTTAAATTTCAAGCATTTTAATTGATTTTAGGTATTTTATTTAATTTTATGAATTATTATTATTTTTAGTATTTTTATATTATTTTTATTCATTTTATATTTTATTTTGTAGGCATTAAAAGCTAATGGCAATTTTGTAATATTCTTCAAGTGGCAATATGGTAATTAAGCTGCACGGTAGCATTATTGTAAATAACCAGAACTTGCTGTAGTGCCATATGCGGGTGAGGGAGACGCAGATGCGGAACACAGTGACGCCGTTTGGCGTGTCCAGTCATACACAACATCCGCATAATGCGCGGAAGCCTTTGGATCAGTACATGCATGGAACGACGGCGTTTTAGGAATAAGGAGGAAGCGACAACGCCATGCACGCAGTCATGCGAGGTTTAACTTAGAGCAAGCGTAGGGAGCATTTAGTTGCACAAAAATGCCAGAAAACAGATTATTCGCAATTTATTGCTTTAATTTGATTTCATATTGGATTTCTTTTCCATATTACCTTATGATTAATATGGTACTCCTATAAATACACTATATAGCTCTTATTTTAGTACATTAACAGATATTAGTATTATTAACATAGTTTTAGAGCAGAATATTATATTATTGTAGTTTAGGAGCATAGTTAGAAGCAAATATTCAATGTGGAGGATTCAAGAATTGAATGCGGAGCTTGAAAATTAAAGATTGTGATCCAAGTGATAGCCGGATATCAAAACACGGATTTCATTTCTTTTCTTTTACTTTTATTTTTGTAATTTTGAGAGGTTGAATTATCTGTGGTTAATTAATTATTTAGTTGTGAGCTAATTTATTATTGAGATTGCAATTGAACTCAATGTGTAGTTTAATTTAATTTGTTTTTTTAATTATTAATGATTATATATGAGTTGTTTATCATATTTAATGCATTCATGCATAATTATTTGCACAATAATTAATGAGATAATTTATATGAAATCAACAGTGGAATGTAAGTTTAGATCCAGATATGATAACATGTGAATTTGTTTATTCTTTATATGAAGAGTAGCATAATAGTGTATAAGAAGAAAATATCTATATGCCACATGTAACTTTCTTGAGAGTTGGATCTTAATGAGTTTATTTTAAGTTATTTGGCATAGCAATATAACAACTTAATCGGAAAAAATCTTTTTATTAATTCTTGAAAAAGGTTATTAAATAGTTAAGAAATCTCAATTAACAATTTTATATAATTAATTAATTAAAAAGAGACTGAAGAGATTTAAATGAAGTATTGAAAAAAATTGTGATTTTGACTATTTTTAATTTGATTTAATCATTTTCATTAATTTAATTCAGTTAGTAATTTTAATTAGTTTATTTTATAATTAAATTGTGATTTTTTAAATAGAATTAATTTGATATTAAATTAGTGTTTAGTAATAATTATTTTTAATTCCATGTGAGTTCGACACTCGACTTTATCATTATATTACTTGTGAGCCGCATATTCTTGTGTGTAAATTCCTATTTAAATTCAGGCAAACAGGCATCCTCGTGCGTAAAAAGTACAACCTCAATCTTAACAACCACAATATGCAACAATAATAATTTATAAAACTCATTTACTTAAAAAAAAATTATACTATTCCTTTGATCCATTATCTCAGAATCGAAATCTTTACATAAGCCTATGAATCGCTTAGATCATATATATATACATATATATATATATATATATATATATATATCATGACCTGGTCTATTACAATGATTTTGAGTTTTGAGTATATATCCCTCACATTCCCACAATAAGTCGTTTTGACAATTCATCGATTTCTCTTATCTATTCGAGCTTGTCAACAACAACACTCGTCTAACCTTAGTCAAAAAGTTATACTAACTGTACAAGTTTTCTAACTTTTATCACAACAAAATATAGCTACCTCAACAGGTTTACAACAAAGTATTACACATTTGTGACAACATAGTGTAATACAACGTAAGTGTCGAACCCATCCATTAACTATCAGATAACAACCAGGTTTGGATGACAACAAATTAGACCTTAGCCGTTTTAAGTAATAAGCATTATTTATTCTTTGGCTTTATCGGAACCCCTGGAGTTCTCGAACTTCACTGAAAATATTAGTTTTAAGCAAGGGTGAGCACGATAGCTCAACAAATTTAGCAGTTAGCACATAGCACATTACATGCTTCACATGCTTTATCTACTATGCATATTATACATGCATCATACTAATCATGCTTTACAATTTATATAAATGCATTACTCATCTTATGCTGTTCATGTTATTAAGTTATAAAATGCACTTAGAACAACCATATTAGATCAACAACAGAATAACAATAGTTATAATCACATAGTTGCACAGAGTGCACATTTAAAACATACATACAAGAAGTTTACATAGTATTGAAGGTCTTGTATACAAACGAACAACTAGTTCACACATAACAATAATTTAACACTTAGGGTAACAAATTCTGAAGTTTTTTATCAAAAGAGGGGGCCGCATTGTGCATGCCTTTGCCTCAATGATGGCCTTTCTGATCTCATCCGTATTCCAATCGAAATAGCGTATGAAAAGAAATCCCAAACAATGGGTCCGTCCTTAGAAATACCCGAGGAATTCCCTTTTTTTTGTGATTGTTCCAAAGCGTGCTTCCGTTTCTTGTTCTTCGAGCTCAACTCCTGAACCGTAAAGGGAAGCCCCTGTAAAGTAAAGAGCCTCGCCTAAAGGACCAGACCCGGAGCTGAGAACAAGATCGAAAACGCAACTTGGATTCATTCAATGGAGCTTTATTTGTTTGATCTAGTAAGGGGGGTGTTAGAAATAAGCCACCGCCCGACGAAACAGCGGTTTACAACAGATCAACCGGGGACATCGAGCGAAAAGCTCCAATGCGCGTATTCGGAGCTACGCGGATGCCGTAGTCGCAGACCAGCGGATCTGGTGGTCGACAATCGTTCGGACTTGGTAAAGGTTGTGAGTTGATTGATTGTTTGAGTCGGGAGTTGGAGGGTACAAAAAAGGCTTCGACGATTGAGAAAACTTGGTTTGAGCTGGGGGACTAGTCCAGGCGGATCAGTTAATAAAGAGGAAAAAGGGTGAAGCCTCATCTTCTGACTGGCCAGCGGGGCCGTTTAGTGGCCTTAGTCGGGAAAATGCTCCTTCCTCGAAAGAAGAGTCAGGGACACGAGGAGGTGGGTTAGGTAGCTTGCTTCCAAGCGAGTACGCTCCCGACTTTCAGTATCGCCGGCTTCAAAGCTGACCTTTTCTATTAGAGAACGGTTTGGAACCCGTGAAAGCCCGAAAAGAAAGATGAGACCGGCTACAGGAGTTGCAGAGGCTCTCGAACTTTCTGTGATCACTATACGGTGATTGTGAAATTGGGATCTTGAGGGTTTACAACTCCTTTTTTCTATTCAATTATTTGATGAAATTAAAAACCACTTCCGGGCCTTTGATGATTTGGTTATGCCTTTTGGACTCACCTCAATGTCCGACTTCAAACCGGCTTGGCTTTTGAGCCTTCCTTTAATGTGGCACTGAACCAAAGACCTTCTCCCATTGTCCCATTGGTAAATCCCCTTCCTCGGAAGCGAAAAGCGAAAAACTCGTCTGGTTCACTTTCCTGCTTACACTTAATATTTTATGTCTTCGTATAACCTACACAAGTATATAGGATTGACAATACAATGTCAGTCATAGTTTGACTATTTGATTAGTCTTATTTTAAGTTTGTAAAACTCTTGCCTTAGCTTTGTAAAACTTATCCCAATTAATAGGATCGAACTACTAATTGACACTATTAGGTCACTTTTATTGGTTTAAAGTGTTTAAGTATTCATTTTATACTTAACTGACTTTTAGCTTTCGGAAAAACATGACCCGAATCTAACCCGACCCAAAAAAACTTAAAATTGAAAGAAGCAAGGTTAAGCGCAGTTACACTCCACCTTAAGCACAGCTGCGCTCCCTTGTGGCGCAACTGTGCTCTAGTTCAATTTCCTAGACAGTAGGTTCAAGTGCATCTGCTCTCTACCCCAAGCGCAGGTGCGCTCAACCAACTTTACAGAATCTCCAAAAATCTGCCACTTTTGATTTTCTACCTAGTTTTGGAAAATCATAATTTTTTGATCTTGTATTCAAATAAGATGAAACTTGGATAGAACCTAGTCGATACTGAAAAACTCATAAGATGATCAACTGAAAAACTGTGTTCGACAACTTTGAACACTTTTTACTAGTTTTGTTAAAAATCTAATAAAACTTCTTTTTCTTTAACTTTTCAATCGTTCCACCATAGACACAACAATCTCCAGCAACAAACCTAGATCTAACAATAACATAAGTTAAACTAGAGTTTTAGGGATTAGAAACTTTTAAACCTTTAATAACTTCCTTCTTATTCTCTTTGCAAGATGTTAAGCCTTGTGTGTTAGACAAAAGGCTAGGGCTCCTTCTCTTTCTCTAGAGTGATCCGAAAATGCTCACTCCCTTGCTAGACAAATCTCAACACTTAGTGCTTTTCTCACAAATGCTCTTAAACTTTCATTAGCTATTTCTCTCTTAATATTTTCTATAGACAAAATGAACAACCTTTGCTACAAGACCTAAGGTCTCTATTTATAGAGGAGCCTTTCATCTAATAATCTACATATTAACTCCACCTAGTTAAGTTAACAAGCAACCAAAGTTAGGTTAAAGTCATCAATATCTTGAAATGGTTAAATCTTAGATCTACAATTTAGAGAATGTGTCATTGCACGGGGAAGGGTTTTAAGGGAATGTGACATGTTAGCTTCATAGCTCCTACAAAGTCTTTGCTTCTACCCATGCTTCTACACAAGCATTCTTAGCTTCCAATAGAATCTTAATAAGCTCCTCCTCCACCATTTAACTCAAGTGTGATTAAACCTTAGCTATTCCTCTAACCTAAGGTTAACATACTACACAACCATAGTCAAATCTTTACAACTATTAACTTTCCAACAATTCCCATCCTAGCTATCAATCATAGCCATCAATTCTCTCTTACACAAGCCTCAACATTCTGACAGAATTATTATTGACGAAATACATTCTGTCAGAATTACCTTTATTTCGACGGAATATTATGTCGGATTTAATTCTATCAAAAATAAAATAATTTTGATGGAATTCCATCGGCGTTATAGGCCTTCCTTTGGCGCCAAAGTTCCCGCCAGGGCCAAATATAATTTTGACGAAATATGCATTATCATTGACAGAATATCCGTTGAGAATAAGTTAATGTCGACGAAATTATTTGCGACAAAAATTCTGTCAAAAATAACTTATAAAACCTAATAGAGTGTCATCTACCCCAGTCGTTGCCCTCTATTTTATTTCTCTCTCTCTCATCTGTCATCGCTCTCTCATCTCTCTCACTCCCCCTCCGACCCCACTTCACCTCTGATCACTGTCTGTTGTCGTCCATTGCCATCTGTTGCAACCTCAATCACCGTCCATTGCCACCTCCGATCACTGTCCATTGGCGTCTGTTGCAACCTCCGTCCGTTGCCACCTCCGATCGTAAGGTATAGATATATTGTGATATATCTATATATTGTTAGTGAAATTGGACGCAATTTGAACTATTTCTGATGAAATTGGTACTTAATTTGTGTAATGAAATTGTGTTTTGGAATTGTTATGAAATTGGGATTAAATGTGTTCTGCAAATTGTTCTAGAAACTGGGATTAATTGTTGTGCGCACATTAGGATTAATATTAGTGTATTGAAAATTCACATCCTTTAGATTTATTCTGTGTAATTGTAGCTTCTGTTAGTGTATAGCATCTGATAATTGTTTCAATTTGGTTTCCTTTATGCTTATTTGTTATATTAGCTATTTTCGACCGAATTTTCGACCGAATTTCTGTCAGAATTCTTCAATCGCAATATTTGTTGGCCCTACATATATTTATGTGTTTTATTAATTTTTCAATATTAAAATAAACTAAGTAGTATTTACTTAGTTTTGTACTAATAAAATAAATTGAAATGAACTAACATAAAAAAAAAAGATAACAAATAAATTACATTAAATAAAATAAAATAATTAAAGTAAAGTAAAGTAAAATAATAAAATTACATTAAACTACATTAAATAATATCGTATAATATACTATAATACAAATTATCTATTTATTAATATAATAAAATTAAATTAAAATAAATAACATTAATTAAATATAATTACATTAAATTGAATTAAATTAAATTAAAGACAATGAAATGAAATTAAATTAAGTTACATTAAAAATAATTAAAATAAATTTAATTAAGTAAAATAAAATAAAATAAAATAAATTTAATATAGTTAAATTAAATTAATTAAATTAAGTTAAATTAAATATAATTAAAATAAATTAAATTAAGTAAAATATAATATAATATAATATAATATAATTAAATTAATATAATTAAATTAAAGAAAAGTAAATATAATTAAAAATAAAATAAATAAAATAAAATAAATATAATATAATTAAAGTAAATTAAATTAAATTATATATAATTAAAATAAAATACAATAAATTAAATTAAGTAAAATAAAATAAAATATAATTAAATTAATTTCATATAATTAAATTAATTTAAGATAATTAAATAAAATAAAATAACGATAATGAAATATAATTAAAATAAATTAAATTATGTAAAATAAAATAAAATAAAATTTAATTAATTTAAATTAAATTAAATTAAATTAAATGAATTTTAATATAATTAAATTAAATTAATTTAAATTAAATCAAATCAAATTAAATTAATTTAAATTCACCAAATTACTCTTTAATTATTTATTTGCACTCCTAACTAGCAATAATTTCTTTATAATGTTATTCGTTTGACATTCACTCGTAACGAGTGAACATCGAATAGTCCCAATTTAATCAAATCACTTGTACATGCAGTTTGGTTTGGATTTTAGAAATTGAATTGCGCTGTACATAAAAATTCGTCTAATAAATTCAATTATATCTCTTAATTCAATTTCTTCTAATCATTTATGCATGTACTTTGGTTAGAAGCTTAGAAATCCATTTGAAATCCACTCACTAGGAGTGAATGCCGAATAGTTCCCCGTCTAGGACTGTTGCTAGATGTTATGTCTCTCACTTAGGTCCGTGCTAACAATTTAAGTACGTTTTATTTATTTTGGGAACTTTTCACAGATATCTCTACATGTTCTCTAAGTGCATACTTAGCCTACGATGATGTGGTCTATTTCGTGTACTTAGAGACCATGGGGAGGTGCTGTCGAAATTTCCTAGAAATAAAAGAAACGTGCTTAAGGTGTTGGCACAAGTAAGGAGACGCATCTGGGAACATGATAGAAGCCTGACCCCTACACTTTGAAGTTGAAGATATGCAAGAATCATGCATACACCACATACGCTAATCGCCTGGGTTAATATGATACATCCTATTGTTCAGTTAAATATGTCAGACGACCGGAGCTAGATGTACCGTAGAATATCGGTTGATCATAAATGATTACTGCTTGAGTACCGTGATGGGGTGTGTAACATCCCGAATTTTTATAGGACTTCTAAATGAAGATTATGGCTAATTAAGTAAATGTTAGATGATAAAAACCTAGTTTAGATGTATATGATGTATTAATATGCGATTAAATTTAATCATTATTTAATCAATGTGATAGCAGTGACCTATGTGGTTGAAATGATATGGAAGGACTCTTGATGTAAATAAGGGTCTATAAAATGTACGAGGATAATCTATTTATTAAAGTATATAAGTGACGTAACAAATTTTGAAATCGAAATGAATATGAATTTTTATGGTTATGTGTTAATATAATGGATTTAAAATGATTGATTGATTGTAATGCCCACAATCAGGTAATTTGAAAAGAATTATGGTAAGACACTATGTTGTGTTAGTAGGTAATAGATTGAATATGTGAAGATGTATATTTGAGCCGATAAAGAAAGAAGAAATGTTAAGTTAGAGAATAAAGAAAATAAAGAAAGTATATGTGAATTGATGCTTTAGTTATGAATGTTAACAACAAGCTTAATGAATTGGCCTGAAAAGGCGAGGGTACGAGAATGGCAAGTTGAGGCAAGATAATATTCGCAGAAGGAAATAACTGTTTAACTTAATCGGTTTATTGAGATTAAAGAAATAATAAGGCTATTGATCGTTGAATGTTTGAAGTTATTAAGAAATTGATCTTGAATGATTGAAATAAGATTATCATGTGTACGATGTGTAGATACTGAATGTAATACCCCAAGAATGTGTATAAAGAATGCAATATGCAAGCAGGGTGCAAATTGACATTATGTGTGTAAGTAAATATTTGAATGGACGTTAAAGTCGTAATTACGATATTATAAGTGAGTAAGGTTAAATTATAATGGAGTTTAGTAATCTAGTCGAGGTTCGCTTATCGAGAAAACGATTTAGGGAGAATATGAGCAATTCGATTATATTGAAATATTGGAAAGTAAAATTAATTGATCATGGAACCGAAATAGTTCGAAGCAAATTAAGATTTTATTGATATGTAATTGGGCATAATGATAAATTAATGGTTATGTAATTGATGGAATTAACGTTTTGAAGTGCGACAAGTAAGTTATGGTGTATTGGATGCTAGAATAAAACTCAAGCCTCATGAAACGAATTTGGATTGAAATGGACTTGAATTGGTTAAAGAATGAGCAAGCTATGATTTAATGGAAATTAAATTGTTTAGAATTGGTGGCTAATGACCATGCCACCCTTGATAAATTATAGAATGACCTTGGAGTCCTATGTTAAAGAAAAGACCAAAATGCCCTTGACATCTTAAGACATGACAAGTATGTCCTAGAATGGTGAATTGACCAATTTATCCTTGATTAGTAAAAGAAAATGTCATTAATGCCCTAACCATGCATGGTTAAACTAACCAACGCATGGTTAGTTGTTGGAAAAGAGATGCAATCAATATATATATATATATGTCAGGTATGTATCAAGTTGGCTAAGTTCATTTATTTTAAGCACTTCGAAAGTTACTAACATAAGAGAGAAAGCGAGAAAAGAAGAGAAAGAAGCTAGGGTTCATGATGGTGATCAAGATGAAAGTAGTATGCCCTCAAGCCAATTACATTTGATTTGATAAACATATATTTTGTAATATTGTTCATTTATTACTAAAAGTATCAAGACATTTCTTTATTCATGATTAATTACTTGAATTAATCAAATAGATAAACCTCTAGTTTTCGAGCAATGCTTTTAGAACCATGATGAGGATCATGCTAATGAGATCTAAATTCAAGATAGCTGAAAACAAAAATTATTCCTAATTGTTGGATCACTAAAAAGGGGATTAGTAGATCCAGATAGATTGCTCTTATGAAGAGGATGCTTGATCTCATAATCATTTTTGTAGAGACACTAAAGCAAGTATGCAGGTGCTTATTAGAGAATAAGTTCCCTGAACGTGACTCGCTTAAGAAACACCTAATGAAGTTTTACTTGTCTGTCAATAGGAGTTCCTTATGTGATATTGTACAAGTGATCATTGGACTTGTGATTATCATAATATCTTGTGTGTACTAAGTTATACTTTGACATATTCCTTAAGACCTGTTGGTATATCAAATGATATGCTTGCGTATAATAAGGTACACATGGAGATAGGTGAATGATCAACAAAGGATCTATCACTTTCAGTAAAGGGATAGAATGTCCTATGCGATTCAATAAGTGACAACTCAGAAATGCCTAACTAGGGTTGAATGGAATTAGAAAGGAGTTTCTAATTTATATTAACTAGAGTTGTGTATTTGTGAATTGAAATGCATATGATCAAATTAATAAGACTTGACATAAATTCCATATCTTATATTTAATTGGGACATTGTATGGTAGAATGATTGAATTGTACAGTAACTATTCCCTAAAAGGTTCTTTTACGATCAAATGTTGAAATCTATATTATCTAGAATGTCGACTAATCGCTAAGGGGCTTACCCTTATTGTGGAATAATTATTTATTCTAAATTAAAGAGTTAATTCGTAATAAATGAATTAGAATTGTTCTAATTTATTTATTATACAACCGGTTTAATATGGAGAACCTAAAGGGTCACACCGCAAAAGAGTAATATTTATTTTAGAAGTAGATGACATAATCGTGATAATAAATTAAGTATATTTAATTCATACTATGGTGATAAAATAAATTAAATAGCTTAATATTTATAGTTTAGTATTTTAGAAATACTAATTATAAATTAATAAGAGGAGTCTTATTATTATTATTATTATTATTATTATTATTATTATTATTATTATTATTATTATTATTATTATTATTATTATTATTATTATTACTATTATTATTATTACTAGTATTATTATTATTAAGTTCCTAAATAGTTTAGGAATTGTAATTATAATAATTAATTAAGTTACTAAATGGTTTAGTAATTAATTAATAAGAAGTACTCTCATTATTAAATAATTAAGTTCCTAAATGGTTTAGGAATTATAATTAATTAATTTAGTTCTTAATTAAATTGAAAATTAAATTAAAACCCTAATCCTAAATAGTTTAGGAGGGTTGACTAGATTTATAAATAAGATGAGTCTTATCATAGATCAAAGTTACACACTCTTTCACAAGAATAGTGAGAGTTCTCCATAATTATATATATCTAAGGAGTTAGAGAGAGAGAGAGAATTAGGGCTAGCTACCTATGGTTTGGAGAAATCAAAACTCACTTCTTTAATTCATAGATCTCTTGGTGGATCACCTCTAGAGGCTTCACACTTGGGGAGCTAACATTGATCCGTGGAATCTAATCGGTGAATTTGAATAAGAGCGTCAAGGATTAAAGAGAGATGAACTTGTACCCGTGGAAGCTTGGTTCTACAAAGTATAAATTCTTTTATCCTTCCTCAATTAATAATAGTCGCATAAGAAAGATCCGAGTTATTGGTTTGTACAAAAATTTTAAAATCTGATTTTTCTTGATTATGTTGCGATTATATAATTTGATTATATGTATGCCATATTTTTGCAAACCAATAGTGGTATCAGAGCCAAACTTATGCGAATTATTAATTTTTTTGATTCCGTATATGTATGGGTATGTATTTAGAATAATTTATTGGGCATAATTTATTATATAAAATTATTTTTTTAATAATACCCAAGTTGGTTACCGAAATTGGATAGCGAAATGGCAGTCTCGTTTTTTTGGTTTCAATTCATAATATATATATATATATATATATATATATATATATATATATATATAGGGTTAAATGCAAATAAGTCCCCTAAACTCTAAGATTTTTGGAGTTTGAGCCCATTTTTTTTAGTCAATGCAAATCGAGCCCCAAACTATTTTAAAATTTAGATATTAAGCCTCCAAGTGCCACATGTGCGTTGACTGTAATATCCCGGATATTTAAATGAATTAGAAATAAAATATCTAATATTTAATAAAGGTTGGAGTTTGGTAACCTAGTAGTGGTAGATAAATAGAGGTCCAAATTAAATTTAATGGACTAACTTAGATTTGGTGATATCAAATTTTTGATAAGTTAACGAGTAAAGTGATAATTCAATAAACTTGACTAATAGCAAGTCTAATTAAATTAAGAAAATTAATTAGTGGAGTTATGTAATTATGCGACGTGGTTGTATGTAAATTAAATATGTATCTATATGAATATATGTATGTGCATATTTAGTAACATAATTTAATGGTTAAATAAATTATGGTAAATAAAGAGATTAATATTTAATTAATCCGAATTGAATTAAAAGGTTTACTGTGGAATTAATTTAGTTAATATATTGATTATATTCATTAATCAATATTTATGCAAATTATTGATAAATTATTTGTGAGGAATAATTATGTAATTTATATAATTATAAATTATATAAAGTAGTTGAGTTAATTAAGGGAGAATAATAATTGTATATATGTACAATAGTTAATTTCATATATATGTATGTATGTATATATATATATATATATATATATATATATATATATATATATATATATATAAGGGATTAAATTAATTGTGTGATTTTATGTAGTAATTGAATATGTTAAATAAATATATTCTATAATTAAATAAATCATTGTAAATGATTTTTGGGAGTGAGAAATTTAATTATACAATTATTTGTGTAATATTAATTAAATAATTTAATAAATTATTTAAATAAGAAATTGAGTAAATATATTAATATTTTAATGTATTTTCGGGTAAATGGAATTGTTTCCATAATTGATGAGAAATAAATTATTTAATGTAAATGTATTAAATAATTTAATTTATGGCGTAAATAATATATAATAAATTATATATTGTATTTATTTTAATTTCATAATTTATTGTGAAATTATTTTTGAGGTAAAGTAATGTGTATAAATAATATATATATAAATTATATATATAATTATTAGTGAGCAAATCCTAAAGTTTTTAATATCAAAATATTTGATAAGTTTCCTATTAATTAAATATTTAATTAAATTGAATATAATGAGTTAATTAAATATAATAAATTAATTAATATGATTATTAATTAATGTAAATAATGTGAAATATTGATAATAATATTTATTAGTCCATTTAGTAATTTAATACTAATGGGTTAGAGTATTTAATTATTTATTCAATCTAATTGTTTATTTAAACATGGATTGAATAATTAATGTGTAAATTATTAAATTAGCCCAACATGGATCAATTAGTAGCCCAAGTGAAGAATAATAAAATTTGACAAACTAGTAGCCCAAACAATTTAATAGGAGCTCAATTAGTATTTTAAATAAAGCCTAATACTTGGCCCACTTGAAAAATACTTTATGTAACTATTAATTATTATTAAAGTGAGCATGATGACAATCATTTCTTCCCTTCATTTCTCGTGATCATTGCCCATTGCGATTTTCTAATTCTTCATATTTCATAATTTCTTTACTTTACAAAATTACTTTCCTTATCACTCACAATTTAAATAATACTACCCCATCCTACTATCCAATCTTCATAAGAGTAGAAGAATTTAAAATTTTAAACAAAACTTTTTGTAGTATGCTGAATGAACATTTATCTCGGTTTAACAGTACTTCACTCCCAGAGTACGTCGTACTGCAAACCACTGACAGTGGGTTAGTCTGTCATTAAAGTAAACATGTACCCCGGTTACAGTACTTCACTCCCAGAGTACGTCGTACTGCAAACCACTGACAGTGGATCAGTCTGTCATTTAAGTGTTGTATATTTAATCCGTAATTTGGCACGTCAGTAGAACAATCTGTCATGCCCGTGTTTCTTAATCTTTTTGTTCATCTCAGCCTTAGAATCCATTCAATAATAATTCGATTGGTTAAAACTTTCAAAGAATTATGAATAAATATTTTTCAAAATTTGTCTAGCTGAATCAATAGCTCAGACTTATATTTCTTCAATGCTTGTCTAGCCATATCAATTAACATAGACTTACTTTTAACAATTTATAACTCGCAGAAAATTTTAAAATATTCATCATGTCAAAACTTTTCAAAACGTCTAGCCGAGTCAAATGGCAATGATTTATAGCTTTGACATACTTTTATAAATCAAAATTATTTATGACTTCATGTTACCGTATCATTTTGACAGTCCGTTGAGGATTTCGTCGTTAATAATTCCTACACCATAAACCGTACTTTATGGTGTTGAATCATCTTATAACGAAATAGTACCGCACCGTCTCAACAACACGTTGAGCATTCCGTCATTCATCACATCTGCACCGGGCTAAAAGGTGCGTGGATGATTCTTTTGAAATACATTTTGATGTAAAAGTATTTTTGTCTAGCCGAAACAAGTAGCATAGACACTTTTTAGATCGCTTAAAATTTCATTTGTATTTTTAAAACACATTCGTGCCAAATTAACTTGAGGCCAAAAATTTCGAAGTCTAGCAAAACTAGAAGAGTGGGAATATCCTAAATTCCCTAACATTTTAACACATCTGCCACCTTTGGTTCTTTCACTTAATTATTAAATTTATTGCTAGGACTATTATTACATATTATTTTAAAAATTCTAACTACTCCAACTTTTCTATACCCCCGTATAGTTCATCAAACTTACCACACATTATGAGTCCAGGAACTTACCACAAGAATATGAGTTTAGAAGCTTGTCCTAGCAATATGTAGTCTGAGAACAAATCAAAAACTATCCATATGCTGAGGGGCTCAAAACATACCATACGATTATGAGTCATGGACTTACCATATGCATGAGTTTTAAGAACTCGTGCCTAAACTTAATATTATCTATCTATTAGAAACTCTTAGCGCGACTCTAACATTTCAATGATTATCACATAGTAACTAAGTAAACACAAATCCTCCGCCCATACAAAGGATAGTGCAATTCAGTCACCACGTGAGTCCTCGATTGAAATTCCGTACCCAAACTTTCTACCCCCTTATCATAACCTTTCTGTCATTCATGTCTTATCATTCTCTGAATTCTTCTTGTACTATTACATAGTACCATATCTCTTTATAGCATCAAGCTATACCTTGTTGACTATTAACAGGTCTTTCTCTGTTATTTCACATTCTCATTCAATCTATTACTTATTCGCTTTCCTTATCTCGTGATCGTATCGTAGTACGATCCTCTCACTGTTCCTGATCATATTATTATGGTCTTTTCCTATGCTTTTTAAATTTCTTTATCATCTTTATTATTTGAATCAGGTGTCCCCTGATTTTCTTTGAGATTAATCTTTGAATCATTTCAAATATTCTTTCAGATATGTTCTTAATTGAACTTATAAATTTTCTTAATTCGTTTCATTCAAATCTTTCTTAACATCTTTATCTCTTCCTTATAATCTTATATCTTTCATATTTCCTTTACTTTAGCCAATATTTGAGATCTGTATTTCTTAACTTACATCTTTCTATTTTAATTCCCCCATGTTCATCAAACTTATCACGTATTTGGGCTTAGGAACTTACCATAATCATATGGTTGAGGAGCTTGTCCTAGTCAGGCCTTAATCGCCCATTCGCTAAAGGGGCTCCACCATACAATCATGAGTCACGAGCCTACTATACGCTTGAATTTTCAGAACATTCAACTAACCGTACTCTTTCTTACTTTAGGTTATAGCCTAAGGTATCATTTTCCTAAGGGTTATAACCTCTGGCTCTGATACCAACTGTAACGACCCCGAAATTCGACCTATATTCTTACCTTAAATTTTGTATTTATGATACATTATTTTTTTTACGTCCAAATTTCGGTTTGTTAATAAATCTTTAATCCCTTCTTTAATCCAATAATTCGCTTTACAATCTTCAATTACTAAATTTTTCGATATAAATTTTTCTTTTTCTCAATCCTTGCATTAAAATATTTGATTTTTTTTTAAATTCTTACTTTTGGATCCTAGTCCCTGGATCGCAACCTTTACTTTTTCTTACTATTACAGGTGTCATAACGCTTAACATTAACCAATTTAATATTGTCCATATCCATACAATTATCTTTGTATCATAATTCACAATTCATAATAATCTCTATCCTGACCATCATCAAGAACAATCACAATTCATAATTTAACATTATTCGTTCTATCCAGATCCAATATATCTGTACATACATCATATCAATATAACTTTGACAAATTATCCACCTTGAATCATAATACAAATATTTAATAATCACATTCACAACCTTTTAGGAAAATCCATCTTTACATCATCTGATGTTTTTGAAATTTATTTCTTTCCTGCAAAAATGTATATTAAGCAAGTAATGAGCACAACGGCTCAGCAAGTTCCACAGTTTAAATTTCATGTAGCACATACCTTAACATGCTTGGTGTGTGACATATATCATGTGCCTGTGCTTCAAATATAGCAATATATCTCATATCGTTGCACAAAGAACACATTATGGTCATATTAAACACGTATCACATAGCACATAATTTGTATGCATTTAAAATAAGAATTTCATATCATAATAGTTCAACATTTAACATAAAATGGACTGAAGAACTTGCCTGAATTGCGGAATTAAATAATAGATATCCCTTCTATACAGCTTCTCGTACAGCCTATGATCATAAAATAATCAAATAATAATTATTTAACTCCTTATGATATTAATTTAATTAATTAATATCACCTCTAGGCCAATTATATCCTCTTCGTTCTTTAAAATATTCGTTTAACTTAATATCCAATACCTCCAATACGGACAACCCGACTCATCGGATAAATTTGAGCATAAACAGTTGTCCGGATTTTCATTTATTCATTTTCTAACCATTATACTCAGTAGATTAATATTTAAATATTAATCCCCAATATTTAATATTTTTACAAAAATATTAAATTTAATGCCCAAACATCATTTCTATATTTTTAGTATTTTTCTATAATTTTCTATGATTTTTAAACAATTTTTAAACATTTATTTAAATGAAAAAATTGATTCTGGGGGCATTTTGGTAATTTTCGCGCCCTTAGGGACATAACCGGAATTTTCCAGAAAGTCCAGGGGCAAATCTGTAATTTCCGCGCGTCAAGGGACACGCTGGTCATTTCTGAAAAGCTCAGGGGCAAAATCGTAATTATCGAAAATTGATCGGCCGCGCCTTGCGCGGACCGTCTTCGGTCGTCGTAAAACGACGTCGTTTTTCCCCCTTCTCTAGAAACTTCCGCCGCGCCATGCGCGGCTCCCTTTTCTGCACCTAAAACGACGTCGTTTCTTCCTTAGCGGAAGAAAAATCGACCGCGCGCCATGCGCGGTCTGCCCTTACCAGAATTTCTCTCCTTCCGGCAAACAGTATACCACCTTTCTTCAAAAATTTAATTTTTTTATACCAAATTTTCATGACACAATCACTCCAAAAATCATGAAATTCATAGATATATATCTAAAAATTATTTAGAATAATTATTCTAATTATTTACAATTTTTCCACAAAAATATTTCATCCTCATAAATACCAAATAAATTAAACAAATAAATTCTATACCTTCTTCAAGCAAAAACTTCCCTTAAAACTTGTTCTCTTCTCATCTCTTGGTGGTGAGGAAGCTCTCGGTTGGTGGTGGCTATGGTGGCTTAATGGTAGAGATGGTGGTGGTTTCGGATAGCTTGAATAAAGAGGTAAAGCAAATATTTGTTTTGCTTTTTCTTATTCCTTTTCTTATTTCTATTGTATGCTACATATATAACCAAACCAATCTTGGCAAAATTTTCAATCCACCGACTTAATCAACCGGCTAAACCTCTCTCGAACCTTCCACCAACCATGCAAATTAAATATTTAATTACATTACGTAATTATTCCGTGTAATAAATATTTTATATAATGTATATAAAATATTTATTTTAATTCTCTAAAAATCATAACTTGATTTATGAATAATATTAACACCCTTTTTGGGTACTTTCTTGACAAATTTTATACACGCATAACACCATGCATGTAATTATATGAGGTAATTTATACCTCCAAAAATCATAAAATAATTCATTTAACATATAAAAATTATTTTTCATAATTTTTCACGTCGTTACTTGGACAACATGTTACATTAACATGTTCACGTTTCCGAAATATTATTTTTCGTAAAGGTCATAATAATTCCATTATACATAAACATAATTTTTACTAACTTAAAACATTCTTTTTTCTTATTTATTATTCAATTTCTTTAATATTCATATTAATTTCTTTATATATAAATTATATAATTTAATATTATATAATTTATATAATTACATTCTTCTTTTAAATAATTTCTTAATTTCCTCCAACTTTATTCCATTTAATCACCTTATATAAATTACATAATTATTCTTATATAATTTATATAATTATTATTTCTTCATACCTTATTTTAATTTCCTTATATAAATTATATAATTTATTATTATATAATTTATATAATTACCTTTCCTTCTCCATTAATTTCTAAACTTCTTCCAAAATTCTTGATAAACTCTAAAATCGATAATTACAATTTTACAAACTTCCTCATTAGCTTTCCATAAATTCTTGGATTAATTTAATTATTAATCCCTTAATTTTCATAATTAATGAAATTTATAATTTTATCAATTAAACATAACACACATATATAAATGTATATATATAAATATATACATATCTAACTCCTGCATTTCACATTACCACATAGCCTTAATTAAATTATAATTTCTGCATTTTCATAATAATTTAATTGTACAATTTATTGTACATTTACCTGACATTTTTTTTATCCTTCATAAATTGTTTTTAAACAACTTATTTACTTTTTAATTATTTTAAATCAACACAAATCATCACCATCTCTGTACAAATTTAATTTATCAATTAAATCATATCACATACCTTAAATCACATAATATAATAATTAATTTAAACAACCTTGATAATTTTATCAATTAAATTCTCATTTAATTTTATTAAATAATTCTGAAAATTCGGATCCTCACATTCTTCCCCCCTTAACAGGATTCCGTCCTCGGAATCATAATTGCCGTAATATTCATACGTATTTTATTTATAGTACCTTGCAATATCTGTATCTTGGTGAATAACGATTTAAATCCATAATAATCACATTTTATCTTTCTAATATCCATAACTTACAAAAATAATACCATAATTGTCATAACTCTCAGAATATTCAATTCTTATTTCAATTCATAATTCCTTTGTAATATAGCATTTCACAATTCTCTAAAACTTTAACTCATTTCTTGATGTACCTATCAAGATAGTTTCTCCTTCTTCGAAAACTCTCTTTTTCTCTAATCGTACTTATCCTTACTTAACCAACTTATTTCATACCTTATATTACACCTCATCTATACTCTGTGCATTCATCTTTTTCTTCTTAATTCACATTCATAATCTTCTTCATATTTCATAATTCATTCTTTAATACTTCCATTATTCAACATTAGATTTTAAATACTAACCTTTACTTGATTTATCATAATCCTTATTTAGAATTATTCTAAAATTCCTGGGGTATCACACTGTTCACATTCTGTGAGAGGAAAAAAAAAAAAAAAAGTGCTGGCCGCGCAATGCGCGCCAGCAGATTTCTGCCGAGGCCGGCTCCAAACGGCGCCGTTCGGCGCACGAAAATTTTATTGCCGCGCGTACGCGCGGAATCCAACAGACAGTTACTCAAAACGGCACCGTTGTGGGACCATAGAAATTGCAGCGCGCGCAATGCGCGGGAAACTGTTTTCGGCCGAAATTACCATAATGCCCCTCCGTTCGGTTTTCAGCTTAATTACGAAATTGCCATCGGTCTAGTTTTTCAACTTATTTACGGAAATGCCATTCTGGATAATTTAAATTAATTTAAATGTTTAAAAATTAATTTAAAATTATAACAAAAATATTAATAATACAAAAATGATATTTAGGTATTGAATATTATATTTTCCAAATATAATAAGTATTTAGGATTGATATTTAAATGTTTTAAATATTAATCTAGTTAGTTTAATATTATATTGTTCAAATATAATAAATATTAACGATTAATATTTAAATGTTTTAAATATTAATCTAGTTAGTTTAATATTATATCTTCTGAATTTATGATTAAATTAATTATTTATTATTTAATTAACATTAAATAATAAACAAGGATGATAAGTTAATTAATTATTATTTAATTACTATTAAATAATAATTAAAGACAACTAAGATTGAGTATTTAATTATTTATTATTTGATTAACTTTAAATAATAAATAAATTCAGTTAGTTATTATGTATTATTAAATAATAACTAATGATAGTTGAGTATTTATTATATAATTTTATTATTTATTATTTAATTAAGTTTAAATAATAAATGAATCTTGTTAATTAGTTATTATTTATTATTAAATAATAACTAAAGATATTTGATTATTTTTAATATAATATAATTATTTATTATTTGATTAATTTTAAATAATAAATAAATCTAGTAAATTATTATTAAATAATAACTAAAGGTAGTCAATTACTTACTATTTAATTAATGTTAAATAGTAATTAAATGAAATAAAGAATATGTCTTTTAACTCTTTTGTTTAAACAATTATAATAAATTGTTTAATAGTTTAATAAGTGTTTAACACTTGAGAAAATTATTTTCTAACTTATTAAATTATTAACCTAATTTGATTGAGGGTCTATAAGGTTAATAATATCGTTTTGGCTGATGTAAATTATGTGTTAGTACTTATGTGTGGTAGATAAGTTTCTTAGTGAGCGTATAGTTGTACAAATACGCTGTACTAATTATTAGACCAACCTTATTAATGTTAGGTCTTTCAAAGCCAGTTAGTTAAAGCTAGACATTAATTGTAGCTGAGCAGACAGGCAAATTTCCTAAACCCTACTCAATTTATATTCGAGCAAGATATATTATTTTATTGTTCAAGTTCCTAACTCAAACTCAAGTTATTATGTTTCAAGCATGCTATGGTTTAATTCTGTATAATTATTCCACTTCTTTAAATTGTTGATTCGCACATAATGCTTGTTGCATGTGTTCATCAGGTATGAAAGGCTGATCACCTTCATTACCATAAGGTTCAGTTAAATTTGTTCATGGTCATTATTGACACTCAACATTAATTGATTTAGTCATTCAATTATTGAAATTATGATTCGTACTCTTTCACAATTATTATATTGTTGAAAATCCAAAAGCTTATTCTTTCTTTCAATCATGATTTATCGTTATTGTATTTAAACTTCCTGAGCAAAGTCGTTGCTCACTCTTGCTATATCATGATAACAAATTTCAGAATAATACGAATGTCCGAGGAGAGACAGAGACAAAAGCAAAAGACAAGATTATAGTGTTATGCATGATAACTAAATTGTTATATGATGTAAGTAATTTTGTAAACCTTTTTATGAATCTAAAGGTATATATGTAAGTTAAGGTTAGAAACCTTGGAAAATATTGTAGAATAAACAATTTATGTTTATATATTCCGCATTAGTTATAGAACATGTATGAAGATGATGTATCGTGACGTACCAAGTCTAAGGTTTAAGGTACCCGGATTTGGGGTCGTTACATTGACTGCCCACATGGCACACGTGGCGCACATGTGACACCTGTAACGTGGCATCTTGGTTGGATTTAATGAAACAAAGTGCCTCTTCCATGATTTGAACTCATGACCTCACATTTGAACTTTGAAACATAAAACCACTCAAGCACTTATGCCTAATTGTTTATATTACTCAACAATTAATTGATATTCCAAAGTAGCAGCCTATTATTATTATTATTATATTATTACTACTACTACTACTACTACTACTACTACTACTACTACTACTACTACTACAACTATTATTATTATTATTATTATTATTATTATTATTATTATTAGTACTACTACTACTACTACTACTACTACTACTACTACTACTACTACTACTACTACTACTACTATTATTATTATTATTATTATGAATGAATGAGTTTTAATAAATGGGGTCTGCGTACCTCGTCTTTCTAATTTTTCTTATGTATAATTATATTTTCCTCTTATGTACTTCCCTTTGATTGTTGATGAATGTTTTTATTTATTGTAAATAGTTTTGTAATAGGATTAGTTAGAATTATTTTAAAAAATTGAAGCAAAGAAGCAAGGAACGCATGAAGACCCGTTTATAATGGAGCCCGAATTTAAATCTAATAGTTACATTTAATTTAATTTATTCTTACACCCTAGGTTTGACCTTTTGGTTCACTTGGTGGATCTAGTGAACCAAACTAGAATAAAAGTCCATAATCAATCCAAGTAGAATATAGTATTCTATATGTGCATACTTATATATATATATATATATATATATATATATATATATATATATATGCATGTGCGCTAAACAAGATGGGACAATTACTATGAACAAACCCCTTATGAAGTAGAATAAATATTATTTATAAAATGAATTAAAATATTTAATTAATGAATTAATGGAGTTTAATTCAATTCAATTAAATTAGAATGGTTCTAATTTATTTATTCTATTACTCATAATATTAAGTTGTAACGTTCAAAGATATTTATTAAAAATATTGAACGTCGCCTTCTAGCATGATAAAACGATAAAGTATAAAATAATCAATATAGTTTGTTGTGTCACACAAGGACGGTCTTTTTCTCTTCTAGTATAAGAAAATGCTATGTTGGACTTAACTTGGATAATTTGGATTTGGATGTGTCACACATGATCATAATAATCTAAAAGGCAAAATAAAAGGAGTTACATGTTAATGTAATTTTCAAAGAGTTGTCTACCTATTTATTTATATATCGTTTATTGTGTCACACAAGGCTATATACATTTGAAATATGATCCTTATTCTCACTAGCAAATTTTTAACTAGATTTGCTGAACTATATAAGGAGGGTAATATAGTTTGATGAAAATAGTGGGAGACACCATTTTAAATAAAGACCTAATTTATTTTTGTAATTAATAAAACGAATGCATGTTAATGTTGTTATTAATTCACTTAAAGAATATTGCTATGTTTAATTCACTAACACTGCATAGCATAATGTATGCTAACAATTAATCGAACCGAATTGTTCGGATTGATTAAACAAATTTGATAATAGTTCTCAATGTTGAAAAGCTAGCAAATGTCCTTAATTAGCCTATTCCTGCAAGCGTTGTAGACTAAGCCTCTGAGGAAGATATTGTTATTTTAAATGGCAAGATGATGCAAAGGTGGCTCAATGCATCATGCTCGCATCTATAAGTATTGAGTTACAACATCAACACGAGAAAATGGACGCACCTACTATATTACTGCACATTTAATAGTTATATGGTGAGCAAAGTAGGTTAACTAGATATTAGATATCTAATGAGCTCTTCCGATCTATAATAGCTAATGGCACTACAGTAAAGACACATGTCCTAAAGATGATCAATTTGATTGATCAATTAGGACAACAGGTTTTGTTAGGATTGGAGAGTTGAGTCAAGATTCGATCTTGCAGTCACTCACTAACTCTTATTCACAATTTATTGTGAACTTCATACATTATTAAGCTAGATGTCAGTTTACCTGATTAGCTAAACATGTTGAAGACTGTTGAGAGTCACTTTCCTTCCTAGAAAAACCAAGTCTTACTCGTATATGAATCTTCTAAGCGGAGGAAGATGACCAAAGGTATTTCTGAGGAGTCAGAAAGAGTAGAAGGCAAAAGAAAGGCTAAACAAATGACATAAATAAAAGTGATCCCGAAGGCAAAGGAGTTTGCTTTCATTGCGATAAGCTGGGACACTGGAAGAAGAACTGCAAGAGAGTTGTAGTAGTTAAGTAGAAGAAGTTTAGTGAAACTTCAGCTACAGATATAGATTTTTTCATAACGAAATAAAAATTTCTATAAGTCAAGTTCTACTTAGTTATTAAATACCGGCTGGTAGTCTCACATATGCAAGTCGTTGCAGAGACTAAGCAGAAGTAGAAAGCTAAACAAAGGATAAGTAATCATGTGCGTGGGGAATAAAGTAAAGGTTGCTGCATTAGCCATGAGAACTTATAGTTTAGCACTGCCTACGGGCAAGCCTATTAAGTTAGTAAGTTGTTACTATATTCCAGTTCTTAGAAACATTATTTCAGTTCCATGTAATGACAATGAAGGGTTTTTGACATTATAATAATGAATAATAGTTGTTTTATTTATAATGATAATGTTTTATTTAGAACTGGTTAATTACTTAATGGATTTTGTATACTTGACTTACATGAAAAATATTACAATTTGAACAAACTAAAAGGCAAAGAGATGATATAAATCTTACCTTCAAGCAATATTGTTAACACGGTCATGTTAATGAAACAAGACTAAACTAGTTATATAAAGATAGGCTTTTACAGCTTTTGGATCATAAATCAAATACAACTTGTGAATCTTGTATCATGGACAATATGACTAAATCTCCATTTAGTGGACATGGAGAGCGAGTTGCAGAGTTGTTATAGATGGTACACACAGTCGTGTGTAGGACCTACGACAACAGATGCAAGAGGAAGGTATTCATTCATTACTTTCACTGATGATTCTAGATTTCGATATATGTATTTGATGAAATATAAATTCGAATCGTTTGAAACGTTCAAAGAATTCAAAAGTGAAGTATAGAAACTAAAGGCTAAAAGTATTAAAGTTCTTCGATTAGATCGAGAAGGGAATACTTAAGTAGTAAGTTTCTAGATCATCTCAAGCGAAATGATATTCTCTCACAATAGACATGGTGATGAACTATGATGAGTTTTATCGATCTTCCAGTATCCTTATAGGGTTATGCCCTAGAAACAATCGTATATCTACTAAATAAGGTACCTTCAAATTTCATTCCCAAGACTTCATATGAGTTATGGATAGGGAGGAAACCAAGTCTTAAGTATGTTAAGATTTGGATTGTCCAGCTTATGTCAAAAGGTTTGACAGTAATAACCTTGGGACATGATCTGACAAGTGTAAACTTGTGGGATATCCTAAAGAAAGTTTAGGGTATCACTTTTACAATCCGACTAACTAAAAGGTGTTTGTTGAAACACGTTGCCTTATAGGAAAAGAAGTTTTTTTCCTTAAAGGGTTAGTGGGAGTAAAATAGATTTTGAAAAAGTTCAAGAACCACAAAACACTACATATTAAGTGAAGAAATCTATACAAGTAGATAAACCTATTGTACCACAACCAAGTCATAAATCTGGTTTAGTAACGAAGATACCTGAAAGGTATGAATTCTTCATAGATGATGATGATGATGAGGTACGCATCATAATGGATGATGATCCAGATATATACGATGAGTTATGAGTATTAGATACTCAAGAGAAATGGTCGATGACCATAAAATCTGAAAAGGGTCTTTGGAGAAAGACTAATGCAAATAGCAAGGTAGAGACCTATAAGACCTGACTAGTGGTAAAAAAAATTCAAACAAAGCCAATGAGTTGACTATGATGAAATTTTTTACTAGTGAAAATGCATTTATCAATTTGGATTTTACTTGCAGTTGTAGCTTACTATACAAAAGGATGTATGTATGATACAACCAAGATGATTTGTCTCCATATAGATGATCCGTTTTGATAAGATAATCAAAAGAGTTTGATTTTATCAAAGACAAGGATGAACCAAGTGTGTACAAAGGTTATTGGGAGCACTATGACATTCCTAGTATTATATGTCGATATACTACTGATAAGGAATGACATACCGATGCTACAATCAGTAAAGATGTGGTTGTCTAAAAACTTCTTCATCAAAGACTTGGGAGAAGCATCCTAACATTCTATTCAGGATAAAGGTCTATAGAGATAGATCATAAAGGATGCTCGGCTTGACCCAAGGAACGTACATTGATTCGTTGATATGTACTAGACTTGATATTACTTATGTATGATAAGCAGATATCAATTCAATTCTGGAGAAGAACATTAGAAAAGAGTTTCTAATGATAGGTCTGATATAAAACTAGAGGGCTTAACAAACTCAAGTTTGTTGATGAGTGGGTGTTATACCTACAATTTAGGTATTTTTAGGCTTAATTACTTGCTTTCCTTAAGTACTTTTAGTTCTATTTTATTGGTTTTTATGTTTAATTTGCAGAAAACGGCTTCGAGAGGTCAAAACGGGAAAAACAAGCCGACAGTGGCAATTTGGTAATTTTGAACAGTGCTTGGCGCCAGGGCGCAGTGACAAGGCTTGAAGATGGCGCCGGGGCGCAGGTCGGTAATTCCAGTTGTCCAAAACCGCGTGAAGCAGTTCGAATCTGTGTTGAAAGCTAAGTGTTGCAGTTGAATTAAAGTGGGATTCTAGGACTCCAGTTAGCTATGAAGGATGTAATTAGGAAAGGATAGGAAGGATTAGGAGGGGAGACGTTTTGGAGTTAGAGGATTCAAGGATTTTCGGAAGGAAAACGCAGCAGTGAAGGAGAAGAAGCGAGAGAGACTTCAATAGAGTTTTCTCTAATTCCTTTTCTTTTATCTTCTGAGTTTTGATGAATTTTAATATTAATTTGATTTTGGTTTTCATGACGATGTGTAACTAAATTCTTCTTTAGGATTGCAATGGAACCGTTGGTTGAACTTTAATTAAATTATTTTAGTTTCAATTATTTGATCAATTTGTGGATTGGTTGTTATATCTTGCAATAATTTATAATTGTCTGATCAACAGTTATTTGATTTCTTAGATGGAATTGATGAAGGAAATCTAGGAATAGATCTGGGTATAATAACGTGTGACTTTGTTATTTTTCTTAGGAAGAGTATCATGATATTATATAGGATGCGAATACCTATAGACCACACGTAAGACATTGAGAGTTTGATCTTAATGAGTATGCTTTAATGAATTTTGCATAGAATTATAGCATTATAAGTTGGAGTGGATCTTTTTATTAGTTATCGACGGAGATTAGTGAATAGATAAGTGATCTCAGTTAACAATCCATATGATTAAGTAATTGGAATTAAGATAATGACATTATTGTGCTCCAACGGGGAAATTGTAATCTTAAAGTCATTTTATTATCTGATTAATCATTCTCATTAGTTAGTTATTTAGTTTAAATCCAATTTTAGCTTTAAGTATTCCATAATTCAAGTTTGCTAAAGTTTAATTAGAATTGAATTAATATAAAATTAATAGTTAGCATAATTGTTAGTAATTGTTCCTCGTGGGATCGACAACCTTATTTTTACTATATTACTTGATTGACCGCGTATACTTGCGTGTGAATTCCATATATCTAAATCGGACAACAAGTTTTTGGCGCCGTTGCCGGGGAACGGTTCTAATAATTAGTTTATTATTAAGTTTTATTAGTTTAATTTTAATTTAAAAGTTTTAATCTTGTGTTTTACCGTTGTTCTTTTCTGGCTTTCATCAGGTAGAGTTTTCTTGTGCTTTCTGGAAGAAGTTGCTTTTAGTATTTTGTGTATGCACACGAGATCTAAAGGTCCGGAACTAGAGCCTTACGAAGACGACATAGAACGAAGGTTCCGTAGAATTCGTACTTATATTCGGACGACTCTAGAAAATCAAGAAAGAATGGCTGAGGAAGATCAGAAAACACTGCGGGAGTATGTTATGCCACAAGTGACGGAAATTCAGTCTAGCATCACAAGGCCCGCCATCACAGCAGCAAATTTTGAGATCAAACCCGACACTATTCAGATGATCCAAAATTCGGTGCAGTTTGGGGGTTTGCCGAATGATGATCCTAACGACCATATTGTCGGCTTCTTGGAGATATGCGACACA
Source organism: Hedera helix (assembly GCA_947179155.2). Lineage (NCBI taxonomy): Eukaryota > Viridiplantae > Streptophyta > Magnoliopsida > Apiales > Araliaceae > Hedera > Hedera helix. The sequence goes on from OX359287.1 coordinate 10,213,537, forward strand.
TTCAAGTACAATGGGGTGACGGAGGATGCTATTAGACTGAGGCTATTCCCATTCACACTGAGAGACAAAGCCAAAAGCTGGTTACATTCCTTGCCGGCAGGATCCATTACAACGTGGAATGATTTGGCACAAAAATTTCTTGCCAAATTCTTCCCACCAGCAAAGACGGCAAAGATGCGAAACGATATCACTTCTTTCGTTCAGCACGATTCGGAATCACTGTATGAAGCTTGGGAGCGGTTCAAAGATTTGCTACGGAGATGTCCACATCATGGAATTCCTAAGTGGTTGCAAGTTCAAACCTTCTACAATGGTCTATTCAGTCAGATTAGGACAAGCATAGATGCAGCAGCTGGTGGAGCATTGATGGGAAAGAATATTGAAGAAGCGTACAACCTGCTTGAGAATATGGCAGCGAACAACTATCAATGGCCTACAGCTAGAACTCATCAACCAAGAGCAGCAAGTATTTATGAGGTGGATGCCATGACAGCCTTCTCGGCACAACTTTCTGCCATGTCAAAGAAAATAGACGCTATGGGAACGCAGAAAAATCAGTTGGAGACAGTTTGTGAGATTTGTGCAGGAGATCACTCAACAGAACATTGTGCTATTAATTCAGAGTCTGCGCAGTTTATTGGAAATCAAAACAGACAGCCGCAATATGGGAATAATGCAAATAATTACAATCCTGGATGGAGGAACCATCCGAATTTTGCGTGGAGCAATAATCAGATGCAAACTCAAAATCAAGCTCCAAGACATCAATACCCACAACAGCAACAGCAACAGCAACAACCTGACGTAAATTGTCAAATCAATTAAATTAATTTGACGTAAATTCAAAAAATCAAGCAGCTGCAATAAGGAACCTGGAAACTCAACTCGGTCAGATCCATAGTACTATAAACAACCGACCTCAAGGTTCTTTACCAAGTGATACTGAGAAGAACCCAAAAGGAGAGGGTAACGCACACTGTAAAGCAATTACATTGAGAAGTGGGAAAGAATTATCAGAAACAGTCAAGGAGAACTCAAAGCAACCACAAGATGTCGAAGCAAGTGAGGATGCAGACTTATCTGAGAAAACGGAGAAACCCGTGGAAAAACCCGAAGGAGTCAAGCTGAATCCTTATGTTCCACCAGTACCATTCCCTCAGCGACTCAAAAAGGCAAAAGCAGACAAACAATTCTCAAAGTTTCTAGAGGTATTCAAGAAACTTCAAATCAACATACCTTTTGCGGAAGCTCTAGAACAAATGCCAAACTATGTGAAATTCATGAAGGATATCTTGTCAAGAAAGAGAAAGATGGAAGATTTTGAAACAGTCGCACTGACAGAGGAATGTAGTGCCATTATGCAGAATAAATTGCCGCCCAAACTAAGAGATCCAGGCAGTTTCACAATACCATGCACAATTGGCGACAAGTTCTTTGGGAAAGCTTTGTGTGATCTGGGGGCCAGTATTAATCTGATGCCACTCTCCATATATCAGCAGTTAGGCCTGAAAGAAGTGAAACCGACCAATGTTACTTTACAACTGGCAGACAGGTCATTGACACATCCAAGAGGAATAGTGGAGGACATATTGGTTAAAGTAGAGAAATTCATCTTTCCAGCAGACTTCATAGTATTGGACTTCGAAGAGGACAAAGAAATTTCGATTATACTTGGGCGTCCATTTTTGGCTACGGGTAGAACTTTGATAGATGTGCAAAAAGGGGAGCTGACTATGAGGGTACATGATGAAGAGGTCACTTTTAATGTTTTCAAAGCTATGAAATTCCCAAAGGAAGCAGAAGAATGTTTCAAAATTGATTGGTTTAAAGGTAGCGGTGGACGAAATTTCTGAGGTGAATTGTAATGCGGATCCACTTGTAACGACATTAGTTAATCCTATAGCTGCAGATTTTCCAGCCCCATTTGAGTTTGTGCAGCTGTTGAATGCATATACACCGCTCTTACAGACTGGCAAGAAATTTGAGCCTTTAAGTCATTCTGAGAAAGCAAAGACCCATGACAAGACATCTATAGAAGAACCACCAGTTTTGGAGTTGAAACAGTTGCCAACCCATTTGAGGTATTCTTATTTGGGGAATTCTTCTACACTGCTGGTAATTATTTCCGCTTCACTTGATAAGTTACAAGAGACAAAGTTGCTAAGGGTATTGCGGGAATTCAAAACTGCCATTGAATGGACCATAGCAGACATCAAGGGAATTAGCCCATCACTATGTATGCACAAAATCCTACTTGAGGAGGATGCCAAACCAGTTGTAGAGCAGCAAAGACGACTAAACCCAATCATGAAGGAAGTCGTAAAGAAAGAGGTTCTCAAATGGTTGGATACGGGTATAATCTATCCCATATCGGATAGTTCGTGGGTTAGTCCGGTGCAATGTGTACCAAAGAAAGGAGGCATGACGGTAGTAGCCAATGAGAATAACGAACTAATTTCAACAAGGACGGTGACGGGTTGGCGAGTCTGTATGGATTATCGGAAATTAAACAAGGTAACTCGCAAAGACCATTTTCCGCTGCCTTTTATTGATCAGATGTTAGATAGATTGGCGGGACATCCATTTTACTGTCTATTGGATGGCTATTCGGGCTATAATCAAATTGTCATAGCCCCCGAGGATTAAGAAAAAATGACGTTCACATGCCCGTATGGAACATTTGCCTTCCGGAGGATGTCTTTTGGGCTCTGCAATGCACCGGCGACATTTCAGAGATGTATGATGGCAATCTTCTCTGATATGGTAAAGCAGAATTTAGAAATATTTATGGATAATTTTTCGGTCTTTGGTGATAGTTTTGATCTATGCTTATAGTAAATCTGATTACGGTTCTAAAGAGATGCGTAGAAACAAATTTGGTGCTCAATTGGGAGAAGTGTCACTTCATGGTGCAAGAAGGAATCATCTTGGGACATAAGGTGTCGGCTAGTGGTATAGAAGTGGACAAGGCAAAGATTGAGATGATTGAAAATCTGCCACCACCAAATTCTGTGAAAGGAATTCGAAGTTTCTTGGGACACGCAGGATTTTATCGACGATTTATCAAGGATTTTTCCAAGATTACAAAGCCGTTGTGTACATTACTGGAAAAAGATGTTCCTTTTAAGTTCACTACAGAGTGTCATGAGGCATTTCAGAATCTAAAGACAAAGTTGATAACTGCACCAATAATTGTCGCTCCAGATTGGACTTTACCGTTCGAGCTCATGTGTGATGCTAGTGACTACGCAGTTGGGGCAGTCTTGGGCCAGCGCAAGGAAAAGTTATTTCACGCAATTTACTACGCTAGCAAAACGCTGACAGATGCACAATTGAATTACACCACAACAGAAAAGGAGTTACTTGCAGTGGTATTTGCATTCGACAAATTCCGAGCTTATTTGATTGGGACAAGGGTGATCGTGTTTACAGACCACTCTGCAATAAAATATCTTATCTCTAAGAAGGATGCCAAACCAAGGTTGATCCGTTGGATTCTTCTACTTCAGGAATTTGATCTTGAGATTCGAGATAGGAAGGGATCCGAGAACCAAGTAGCAGACCATCTCTCTCGACTGGAAAATTCGCAGCAAGACCAAAGAGATCAGGTATTGATAAATGAGTCCTTTCCCGATGAGCAATTATTCTATATAGCAAAGGAAGTTCCTTGGTATGCAGATTACGTCAATTACATCGTCAGTGGTGTACTTCCATATGACCTGAGTTATCAGCAGAAAAAGAGGTTCCTACATGATGTCAAGCAATACTTTTGGGACGAACCTTTTCTTTTCCGACAATGTGCTGACCAGATGGTAAGACGATGCGTGGCTAGGGAGGAAGTCGAAGGCATTTTACAACACTTCCATTCATCTCTGTATGGAGGTCACTATGGAGGTGATAGGACAGCTGCAAAGATCCTCCAATCGGGATTCTATTGGCCAACAATGTTCAAAGATGCTCACGAATTCGGAAAGAGGTGTGATCGTTGTCAACGGTTGGAAACATATCAAATCGGCAAGAAATGCCATTGAATTCAATCTTGGAAGTGGAAATATTCGATGTATGGGGAATTGATTTCATGGGACCGTTCCAGTCTTCACTTAATAACAAGTATATTTTAGTGGGGGTGGATTATGTCTCTAAATGGGTGGAAGCAGTGGCGTTACCGACCAATGATGCCAAGGTCGTTCTAACTTTCTTGCGCAAGAACATATTTACAAGATTTGGAACACCAAGGGTGATAATCAGTGATGGAGGATCACATTTCTGCAACAAATATTTTGTCGTTCTTCTCACAAAATATGGTGTACGGCATAAAGTTGCGACGGCATATCACCCGCAGACGAGTGGACAAGCCGAGATTACCAATAGAGAAGTCAAGCGGATCTTGGAAAAAATAGTCAACCCGACCCGCAAAGACTGGTCTAGCAAGCTTGATGAGGCTCTTTGGGCATACCGCACTACATACAAAACTCCTATAGGCATGTCTCCTTATAGACTCGTCTATGGAAAAGCATGTCATCTCCCAGTCGAATTGGAGCACAACGCATATTAGGCGATTAAGAAGCTAAATTTTGAGTCACAGGCCGTAGGAGAAAGGAGGCTTTTGCAATTACATGAATTGGATGAATTCCGGATGAACGCCTATGAAAATGCCAAAATATACAAGGAAAAAGTCAAAAAGTGGCATGACAAGCGTATTGTTGAGCGGACATTCGAACCGGGTCAATCGGTGCTACTATTCAATTCAAAACTCAAGGTTTTCCCGGGCAAGTTGAAATCCAGATGGTCAGGACTGTTTACGATCACGAACGTCTTCCCATATGGTGTAATTGAAGTGATTGACCCTCGTTCTCAGGAAACGTTTAAAGTTAATGGGCAAAGACTTAAGCATTATTGGGGCGGCAATGTGGATCGACAACGGACCTCCGTAACCCTGTCCGAGCCAACTTAAGCAAAAGGGAAAAAGTCAGGCTGAAAGACTCTAAATCAAGCGCTTGTTGGGAGGCAACCCAACCGTAGTATCGCTTTCGAAATTTATTTTCGATTTTTACTATTCTTTAGTTAATTTAGTCAAAATTATAGGATTTATTCAATTTCTAGCTTAGGTTAAGTGTTTATGATTAGTTCAACTAATTCTTGCTTATTCTTATATCTTTGCAGCTAAAGACTTCATTGATTGGAGCTTAAAAGTCAGAAAAAATGCAGCAGTCAACAGATTTGCAGGTTTCAGCACGGTGCCCCGGCGGAAGTTTTACACTGAGGTATTGCGCCCCAGCGCAGTAAGGCGCCACGGCGAGACCAGTATGCGCCCCCAACGAGAAGCTTGCAGTTAGCACGGCGCCTCGGCGGAAAAGATCGCACCCCCGGCGAAAACCTCTCGGTCAAACAGCGCCCCGGCGCTATTACAAGGCAAAATCTCGGCGCCCCGGCGCCACAATCGTATTTCAGTTTTTAAAAACACTCTATTTCCCACGCCCGATCGGATTTAATCCTTTAACCCTCAAAACAAATTCTTTACACCCTTCCATCTCTCTTTCTCTCGCAAGCCCCAAGCTTCTTCTTCTTCTTCTTCTTCTTCTTCTTCTTCTTCTTCTTCGACAACCTACTTCTTCCACCCAAATTTAGTCTAACAAATACTCCATCCTCGCCTCAGCCTCGGTTTGCTACTCCTCCCTCACGGAGGTTCATTCTGTGGGTTTCATCCAACGGGTAGGTGTCTCAACCAGTGTTCTTCTCGCACGGACCAATTTCACAAGTTAGGGTTTGGGAAAAATTCAGTTCAGCAACATTCAATCACCCAATGTGAGGTACCAAAGATAGCACTTTATACTCTATAGTTTGAACATTACAATTTTTCAAGTTTAATTGGTGTATTTGGTACTTTGATTACTTGTGTTAGGATTGCCTAGTGGTTTGTGTTGGCCACTGGAGGAGAATTGGTAGTTTGGCAGTACATATTGAGTATCTGTTAGTAAAAATTCACAAAAGTTTGGGGGAAATTTCTTGCACACAACCTGTTTGATAATTTGCCATAGAGGAGGGTTGATTTGATTTGCTTGCACATTGGTCTTGTGTAATCATGCCTCCGAAACGACAGAGGGGACCTAACAATATTATTCACATTATGTTATTGAAATATAACAATAACGTTCACAACCTTCTGTGATTATCCGTCTTTATATCATCTGATATTTTTGAAATTCATTTCTTTCCTGCAAAAATGTTTATTAAGCAAGTAATGAGCACAACGGCTCAGCAAGTTCAACAGTTATACTCCACGTAGCACATACCTTATTATGCTTGGTGTGTGTTATACATCATGTGTTTGTGCTTCTACTATAGCAATATATCTCATATATATTCATATCGTTGCACAAAATACACATTGTGGTCATATTAATCACGTATCACGTAACACATAATTTGTATGCAGTTACAACAAGAATTACATATCATAACATTCCAACATTTAACATAAAAGGGACTGAAGAACTTGCCTGGCGTCCCGTTATTTAAATTGTTAGCTCAAACCCTTAACTCGATCAACCTATGATCATAAAATAATCAAATAATAATTATTTATCATTTTTATGATATTAATTTAATTAATTAATATCATCTATAATGTAATTAACCCTACCTGGCGATTTATTTTAGGGTACCGGGTTAATTATTAACTAATAAGGTTAATTATATTAACCTCGTTCCTTAAAAAATAATCATTTAACTTAATATAAATACTTCAACTACGGACAACCCGGCTTATCGGATAAATTTTAGCATATCTGGTCGTCCAAAAATTTTATTTAACCATTTTCTAGATGGTAACCTTATTAGATTAATATTTAAACATTTAAATATTAATCCCCAATATTTAATATTTTTACAAAAATATTAAATTTAATGCCCAAACATCATTTCTATATTTTTAGTACTTTTCTATAATTTTCTATGATTTTTAAACAATTTTTAAACATTTATTTAATTAAAAACAAGTTCTGGGGGCATTTTGGTAATTTCCGCGCCCTTGGGGACATAACCGGAATTTCCCAGAAAGTTCAGGGGCATTATCGTCATTTTAACGCGCCAAGAGACACAATTGGAATTTACCGGAAACTCTAGGGGCATTTCTGTAAATTGCCGAGGTTAAAGGACACGACGGTCCTTTCCGGAAAAGACTGGGGGCATTACGGTAATTCCCCGCGTACGTCGGCCAAAACGACGTCGTTTCCTTGCCTGTTCCAGAAACTTCAGCCGCGCAACGCGCGGCCCCCCTATTCTGCCCTAAAACGACGCCGTTTTATGCCCAGCGTACGAAAAAAATAGGCCGCCGCGCATTGCGCGGCGACCCTGTTTCTTCTCCTTCCTGCTGCCGAAACAGTAGCCACCTTTCCCACATTTTTCCATTTTTTGCACATAAAAATCTCAACATAAATATTCCAAACATGATATAATCAACATATCTTCATCCAAAAATTGTTTAGAATAATTATCCTAATTATTTACTAATTTTCTACAAAATTATTTTATCATCAATAAATATAAAACAAATCAAATAAATTAATTTATACCTTCTAAAATCCTTTCCTTGAAGCTTAGATTTCATCCTCATGATGGCTCCAATATCTTCTTTTCCCTCTTGTAGCCATGGTGGTCGGTGGTGGCTAGGATGGTGGTGTTCGGTTGGAAGAGGAAGAGAAAGCTTTGTGTTCTCTTATTTCTTTTCTTTCTTATCCCTTTTATTTTCTTTTTGTTTGCTTTTTATACAACTTGCAACTTAACCAAATTCTAAACAAAAAACCATTCCGCCGACTTTGAAGCTTCCAGATTTTTCAAATTGCGTATAGCTTGCATAAATGAGGTATTTTTATACATTACGTAATTATATCGTGTAATAAATATTTTATATAATAAGTATAAAATATTTATTTTAATTTACTAAAAATCATAATATGATTTATCAATAATATTAATACCTTTTCGGTATTTTACTTGGCAAATTTTGTACACACATAATGACATGCATATAGTTATCTGAGGTAATTTATACCTCCAAAAATCATAAAATAATTCATAGAACATATAAAAATTATTTTTCATAATTTTTCACTTCATTACTTGGACAACATGTTACATTAACATGTTCACGTTTCCGAAATATTATCTTTCATAAAAGTCATAATAATTCCATTATACATAAATATAATTTTTAATAACTTAAAACATTCATTTTTCTTATTTATTATTCAATTTCTTTAATATTCACATTAACTTCTTTATATATATAAATTATATAATTTAATATTATATAATTTATATAATTACATTCTCCTTTTAAATAATTTCTTAATTTCCTCTAACTTTATTCCATATAAATACCTTATATAAATTACATAATTATTCTTATATAATTTATATAATTATTATTTTGCTCATATTTCACTTTAATTTCCTTATATAAATTATATAATTATTATTATATAATTTATATAATTACATCTCCTCTTTATAAATTCTAAACTTTCTCCACCATTCTTAATAAAATCTAAAATCCATAATTATATTATTACAACTCCCTCATTAATTTTCCATTTAAAATTGGATTAATTTAATTATTAATCCCTTTATTTTCCATAATTAATAACATTTATAATTATTAATTAAACATAACACACAAATATATATATATAAATATATACATATTTAATTCATGCATTTACATTATCACATAACCTCCTTTAAAATCATAATTTCTGTACTTCCACAATAATTAAATTGTACAATTTATTGTACATTTACCTGAAATTTCTTTTATTCTTCGTAAATTGTATTTACACAATTTATTTACTTTTCAATTATTTTAAATTCACATAATTCATCACCATCTCTGTACAAATTTAATTTACTAATTAAATCCCTTCAAACACTTTAAATTACTTAAAATAATAATTAACTTAAACAACCTTGATATTTTTATATCAATTAATTCTTATTTGATATTATTAAAGAAATCCTGAAATTCGGATCATCACATTCTTCCCTCCTTAACAGGATTCCGTCCTCGGAATCATAATTGCCGTAATTATCATACGTATCTATTGGTAATACTTTGCTATACCTTTACCTTAACAATTAACAACTAATTCCATAATAATCATGTTTTACCTTTTTAATTTCCATAATTCACATGGATATCCCCATAATGATCATAACTGTCAAAATATTCAAATTCTTAACTTAATCTACAATTTCTTTAATTTCTCATTCTCTAAAAATTTCATTTCTTTAATCATACTTACCCTTACTCAATCAACTTATTTCGTCCTTCTTTTCTTAATTCATATAAATCTTCTTCACATTTCATAAATCATTCCTCAATACCTTATTCATTCAATACTAAGTTCTAAAAGTTAACCTTTACTTAATTCATCATAATCTTTATTTGAAATTATTCTAAAATCCTGGGTGTCACATTCACCCCTCCTTCATAAAATTTCGTCCTCGAAATTTCTATGTACAAATATCTCATTCATTTACATATTACACAATTACTTTACATTCATTTCGCATATCTTTCTTTCCTTCCTTTCTTTCTCGTAGTCATTGCACATTACAATTTTCTAATTCATCACATTCCATACTTTCCTTACCTCACCATCATTGCTTTCATTATCGCTCACAATTAAAGAATACTACCCCATCCTACCATCCAATCTTCATAAGAGTAGAGGAATTCAAAATTTTTATTTTGGAAACTTTCATGCTTTGTTGAATGAACATTTATCCAGATTTACAGTACTTCGCTCCCCGAGTACTTCATACTGCAAACCCTGACAGTGGATCAGTCTGTCATTAAATTGATGGATGTTTCACCATACATTGGCACGCCAGATGATCAATCTGCAATGTCTGCTATGTCAGGTGACCATTCGATCAACCTGCAATAGTCTTAATCTTTTTGTTCATCTCAGCCATAGAATTCATTCAAAAGTAATTTGATTGGGTATAATTTTCAAAGAATAGGAATTCAATATATTTCAAAATTTGTCTAACTGAATCAATAGCTTAGACTTATATTTCTTCAACGTTTGTCTAGCCAGATCAATTAGCATAGACGTTCTTTTAACAATTAATAATCCGCAGAAACTTTTAAAACAGGTATCATGTCAAAACTTTTCAAAACGTCTAGCCGAGTCAAATGGCAAAGACTTATAGTTCTGACATACCTTCATAAATCAAAATCATTTATGACTTCATGTTACCGCATCATCTTGACAGTCCGTTGAGAATTTCATCGTTAATAATTCTTACACCATAAACCATACTTTATGGTGTTGAATCATCGTATGACGAAATAGTACTGCACCGTCTCAACAACACGTTGAGCATTCCGTCATTCATCACATCTGCACCGGGCTAAAAGGTGCGTGGATGATTCTTTTGAAATACATTTTGATGTAAAAACATTTTTGTCTAGCTGAGACAAGTAGCATAGACACTTTTTTAGATTGCTTAAAAATTTCATTCAAATATATATATATATATATATATATATATATATATATATATATATATATATATATATATATTTATATATATATATATTTTTTAAAACACACTCGTGCCAAATCAACTTGAGGCCAAACATTTCGAAGTCTAGCAAAGCTAGAAGAATGGGAATATCCTAAATTCCCTAACATTCACTTTCAGTTTCCTCACTTAAATATTTAATTTATTGCTAGGACTATTATTACCATTATACAAAAAAATTTTAAACTACTCCAACATTTCTATACCCCCGTATAGTTCATCAAACTTACCACACATTATGAGTCCAGGAACTTACCACAAGAATATAAGTTTTAAAGCTTGTCCTAGCAATATGTAGTCTGAGAACAAATCAAAGACTATCCATATGCTGAGGGCTCAAAACATACCATATGAATATGAGTCATAGACTTACCATATGCATGAGTTTTAAGAACTCGTGTCTAAGCTTAATATTACTTATCTATCGAATACTGCTAGTGCGACTCTAACATCTCAATGATTATCACATAATAACTGAGTAAACACAAATCCTCCGCCCATACAAAGGATTGTGCAATTCAGTCACCACGTGAGTCTTCAATTGAAATTTCGTACCCAAGCTTTCTACTCCCTTATCATAACCTTTCTGTCATTCATGTCTCATCATTCTCTGAATTCTTCTTGTACTATTTCATAGTACCATATCTCTTTATAGCATCAAGCTATACCTTGTTGACCATTAACAGGTCTTTCTATTATTTCACATTCACACTTAATCCCATCATGATCTTGCTTTACAATCTATTCCTTACTTGCTTCCTTTATCTCATGATCGTATCGTAGTACGATCCTCTCGCTATTCTTGATCATATTATTATGATCTTTTCCTATACGTTTTAGATTACCTTGTCATCTTTATTGCTTAAATCAGGTGTCCCCTGATTATCTTTGAGATTCATCTTTGAATCATTTCAGATATTCTCTTTCAGTTATGTTCTTAATTGAACTTATAAATTTTTCTCAATTCATTACTTTCATTCAGATCTTTCTTAACATCTTTATCTCTTCCTTATAATCTTATCTCTTTCATGTTTCCTTTACTTTAGCCACTATCTGAGATCTGTATTTCTTAACTTATATCTTTCTCAAATTATATCTCTTCATTCTAATCCCCCTATGTTCATCAAACTGATCACGTATTTGGGCTCAGGAACTTACCATAATCATATGGTTGAGGAGCTTGTCCTAGTCAGGCAATAGTCGCCCATTCGCTAAAGGGGCTCCACCATATAATCATGAGTCATGAGCTTACTATACGCTTGGGTTTTCAGAACACTCAACTAACCGTACTCTTATCTAGGTTATAGCCTAAGGTATCATTTACCTAAGGTTTATAACCTCTAACTCTGATACCAACTGTAACGACCCCGAAATTCGACCCACTTTATTCCCTTAAATCTTATATTTAATAAACATTATTTTCATTACGTCCAAATTTCGGTCCGTTAATAAATCTTTCATCACCTAAATTGATCCCTTATTTAATTTCAATATCATCGGTTACCAAATTTTCGAAATAAATTTTTCTTTTTCTCAACTTGATCATTGTATTAAAACATTTGGATATTTAAAATCCTTACATTCTGGATTCTAGTCCCTGGATCGCAACCTTAACCTTTTTCTTTTCTCTTACTAGTGTCATACAGCTCAACATTCACAATTTAGTATTGTTCATATCCATACAATTTATTCTTGATTTCATAATCCATAGTTAAGCCATTTAATAATTTCTATCGTAACATCTATCTAGTACAATCACAGTTCAAAACTTGACTTATCCTGTCCGGATTCAACATATATGTACATACAAAATAACACTATAAACCTAACAATAGTATTCACATTATGTTATTGAAATATAACAATAACGTTCACAACCTTCTGTGATTATTCGTCTTTATATCATCTGATATTTTTGAAATTCATTTCTTTCCTACAAAAATGTTTATTAAGCAAGTAATGAGCACAACGGCTTAGCAAGTTCAACAGTTATACTTCACGCAGCACATACCTTATCATGCTTGGTGTGTGTTATACATCATGTGCTTGTGCTTCTACTATAGCAATATATCTCATATATATTCATATCGTTGCACTAGCCACCTTTCCCACATTTTTCCATTTTTTGCACATAAAAATCTCAACATAAATATTCCAAGCATGATATAATCAACATATCTTCATCCAAAAATTGTTTAGAATAATTATCCTAATTATTTACTAATTTTCTACAAAATTATTTTATCATCAATAAATATAAAACAAATCAAATAAATTAATTTATACCTTCTAAAATCCTTTCCTTGAAGCTTAGAATTCATCCTCATGATGGCTCCAATATCTTCTTTTCCCTCTTGTAGCCATGGTGGTCGGTGGTGGCTAGGATGGTGGTGTTCGGTTGGAAGAGGAAGAGAAAGCTTTGTGTTCTCTTATTTCTTTTCTTTCTTATCCCTTTTATTTTCTTTTTGTTTGCTTTTTATACAACTTGCAACTTAACCAAATTCTAAACAAAAAACCATTCCGCCGACTTTGAAGCTTCCAGATTTTTCAAATTGCGTATAGCTTGCATAAATGAGGTATTTTTATACATTACGTAATTATATCGTGTAATAAATATTTTATATAATAAGTATAAAATATTTATTTTAATTTACTAAAAATCATAATATGATTTATCAATAATATTAATACCTTTTTCGGTATTTTACTTGGCAAATTTTGTACACACATAATGACATGCATATAGTTATCTGAGGTAATTTATACCTCCAAAAATCATAAAATAATTCATAGAACATATAAAAATTATTTTTCATAATTTTTCACTTCATTACTTAGACAACATGTTACATTAACATGTTCACGTTTCCGAAATATTATCTTTCATAAAAGTCATAATAATTCCTGTTGGGTATTTTCTATATGAATATATGCGTGCAAGTATACACGGTCAACAAGTAATAAAGTGATAAAGTAGAGTATCGATCCCACGAGGAAATAAACAACCGATTCAAGTTTTATGGAATTAAATTAACTAATTAAAATAAGCAAATATGAATACCAGATTTAAAAGTTAAGACTACAACTTCCCCCAATGTTTCGCATAAATATTTTCACTCTCTTGACAACTATTTAATCAATACAATTCATTAAGCTGAAATTCATAAGTATTTATTAAACCTTTTCCAAGAGTTTGACAAAAATATCTATTCCAATTAATTTACTATATTCCTATGTAAAATAATTAAGAATAGATTCATTAAGTTTAAATTCCCAAAGCACTTACATGCAACATATAAATATATTCCTATTTTATACGTAATGCATGTTATCATATTTAGATCAAAATCTAGATTTCATCTTCCAATGCCATCTAGGAAATCAAATAATTGTATGGCCAAACAATTATAACATGTAAGCACAAAATATGATAAATGAATTATAAAGATTAATAATTGAAACAAGAGAGAATTAATTTATACTAAACATTGGGTTCCATTGTAATCTTAAAATAAAATTAGTTCATAACTAAATAAAAAGAATTCCACAAATTAAACAACATCGTAACAAAAATTAAAGAGAAAAGAATAAAGGATAAACTATTTTGTAGCACTTCTTCAATCCCCAAGTCTTGAACTCTTGATGTTGCCTCCTTTGCTTCAATGCTTCAATGTAGCTCTAGGTAATTGTGTGTATGTGCTCTCCCTTTGGCATGTATTTATAGGCCTCAAATATGTCCAAACCCTAATAGGATTTAAAACCCTAATAGGATTTATTTTTTCAAACCCTAATAGGAATTAAAATCCAATTGGGAATCAAAAAGATGCAAAAATTCGCGAAAATCTGCTTTTAGAGAATTTCCGAGTTGCCAAACGCGGCGTTGACCAAGTCAACGCCCGCTCAAAACAGCCGCGCGCATTGCGCGGTATCTGTCCAGCACCGCTCGATAAAACAACGCCGTTTCCATGCGTTTCTTCCTTCCGCTGAACATCCGCGCATTGCGCGCATGTTCTCTGCCGCGTCCCCTGAAACGACGCCGTTTGATCTCCGGTTTCTACTATCTACATGCGCGCATTGCGCGGGAGTCCGGAAGAGTTAATTACGAGAATGCCACCGCGCTGGATTTTTACAATTAGCACCCTCAGGATTCTGATTTATTACGATATTGCCACCGGCTTCTTGCAGAATTACACTTTTGCCCTTCCTTCTTTATTTCCTACACAATAAAATATAAAATAAATAAAAATAATAAAAAAATGCTAAAAATAATAATAATTCATAACATTAAATAAAACACTTAAATTACTAAAAATACTTAAAGACTCACAATTAATTAAGTCTAAAAATATTAAATAAATAGATATAAAATCTAATTATCAAATACCCCCAAACTTAACTCTTTGCTTGCCCTCAAGCAAAATAAAAATAAAAACAAAAACTCTATTACTCAATAACTCAAAATTACTCAAGCAATTAATCAATATGAATTTCAACTTTAACCTCAAAGATTTTTAAATGATAACTTAAAGAGAACTTCAAAATTATACAAAGTCATAAAATTTCAACATATTTGTTAATCTTACTCTACTCAAGACCCTTCGTGTGTGTGTGAATCCAAATGTATCAAACTAGCGGGAAAAAAAAACTTAGATCCGCTCACGTAATTAAATGTTTCATAAAAGATAAAAATATATACAACAAAACTCTATACTTTTATTTTTCACATCACTCGAAGCTAATACATGCAAATATAACTTAGGAGATCAAAAAGTTTTTAATCTTTCAAGCACCACTAGGATTATTAATTTCTTTTAAGCTTTTGTCTTTCTTCAATTAAATGGGTGCATTTTATGCTCCATCCCATTTTTTTTTCTCTTTTCATTTTTTTTTTCCACGGTGAGTGCATTTTATGCTCCATCTCACCAGCGAGTGCGTTTTACGCTCCATCTCGCTTTTCTTCCCATATTTATGAGTTAGTGCGTTTTACGCTCCATCTCAACTCATCACATAATTCTCTTACTATTTTTTTTTCCTCCACAAGATAAATTAATTTTAATAATCCCAGAAAATTCACTTTAAATCATCTCTCCTAAATCATGTTTTACCACAATTTCGCTTCAAGTTACGATCAAATAAAAATATAGAATTCAAAAATATCTATTATAAGCATTTAACCAAATAAACTTCACTTAAGTTAAAACTAGCTCAAACAATTGGATATGTGCATAAAAATTAAAGGATCTTGAATAAAATAATAATAAACAATATACCAAAATTCAAACTATGCAAAAATTTATCCATTCTTTCAAAAGTTATTAAGTAAAAACCAATTTTTATCATTGGCCAACGTTTAATTCAACTAATTCATTGCCCAAGTGACACATCCTAAGAAAAACTAAATTACCCCATTTTCGTAGGAAACACGATTGCACTTAGCATGTGCAACAAGCCTTTAAACCCCTTGGTTACCCCAAGTGGACGAGTTTTGTCTCGTGAGGGTTTGCAGTGAATTTACCCACAAAATTCTAAAATTAAAATAAAACCTAACTTTTTTTTTTTAAATTATTATTATTATTATTAATTTTTTTTTAAATTCTTTCAAATTTACTCACACCCCCAAACTTAAAACAGACATTGTCCTCAATGTATAAAATAAAGAAAATTAAGAACAAGGGACTCCCCTGAATATGTAGCATTTTTTCTCCTCATCTGCTAAGTCTGAGTTGCATAAATAACCTGAAACAAAACAAAAACAATAATAAAATATTAAAATAAACTAAAATTTACTACTAAGAAAAATCTAAAAAAATACAAATAAACTAAAACTTGGGTTGCCTCCCAATAAGCGCTTGTTTTAAAGTCTCAGCCTGACTACTCCCTTTTCTCATTCTGGGTCGTCAAGATTAATGGAGGTTCTTTGACGAGCAATGTCACCACCCCAATAATGCTTAAGACGTTGACCATTCACTTTAAAGGTTCTCTTCGTGTTTGGCTCTTCGACCTCAACTGCTCCATGTGGGAAGACTGTAGTAATGATGAATGGACCAGACCACCTTGATTTGAGTTTACCTGGGAACAATTTTAACCTGGAGTTGAAAAGGAGTACAGCTTGACCTGATTCGAACCTCCGCTCAATGATCCGCTTGTCATGCCACCTCTTGGTCTTTTCTTTATACAACTTGGCATTCTCATATGCTTGAAGACGAAATTCATCCATTTCATTGAGTTGTAGGACACGTTTCTCACCAGCCGCATGCAAGTCAAAATTTAACTTCTGAATAGCCCAATATGCGCTATGCTCTAATTCGACTGGCAGATGACAAGCTTTCCCAAAGATCAACTTGTATGGGGACATTCCAATTGGTGTTTTATAAGCAGTACGATAAGCCCATAAAGCATCATTAAGCTTCTTCGACCAATCTTTCCTGTTTGGATTAACAATCTTCTCCAGAATACGCTTAACCTCTCTATTTGAAATTTCTACTTGACTGCTCGTCTGGGGGTGATAAGCTGTGGCAATCTTATGAGTAACTCCATATTTAGCTAGAAGGGCTGCAAACTGCTTATTACAAAAGTGCGTGCCTTCATCACTAATGATCGCCCTTGGTGCGCCAAACCTGGTAAAGATATTCTTTCGCAGAAAATTTAACACCACTTTAGAGTCGTTGGTTGGCAATGCCGCTGCTTCATCCCATTTTGAGACATAGTCAACCGCAACCAAAATATACAAGTTATTGTAGGAGGACGGGAATGGGCCCATGAAGTCGATACCCCAAACGTCAAAAATCCCCACCTCCAAAATGTTGTTCAAGGGCATCTCATGTCGCTTTGAAATGTTGCCAACCCTTTGGCATCTATCGCACCTTGACACGAAAGCATGGGCATCTTTGAAGAGAGTGGGCCAATAGAATCCGGATTGAAGAACTTTTGCTGCCGTTCTCTCTCCTCCATAATGGCCTCCATAGCCGGATGAGTGGCAATGGTGAAGTATATCTTCAATTTCCTCAGTGAGTACACATCTTCTTAACATATGATCTGCACACTGCTTGAATAAAAATGGCTCATCCCACAAGTAATTCTTGACATCATGTAAGAACTTTTTTCTCTGCTGGTAGCTCAACTCAGGAGGAAACACTTGACTCACAATATAATTCACCAAATCCGCATACCATGGTGTTTTCGTTGTGATTGAAAATAGCTGCTCATCTGGGAATGATTCATTAATTAATGTGCCCGCTCTTTGTTGCTGGTCAGGATTCTCAAGTCTTGAGAGATGGTCCGCCACTTGATTTTCGGTCCCTTTTCTATCCCGAATTTCAAGATCAAATTCCTGCAGTAAAAGGATCCATCGAATCAAGCGTGGCTTGGCGTCCTTCTTTGAGATTAAGTATTTGATGGCGGAGTGGTCCGTGAACACAATCACCTTTGTGCCAATGAGGTAGGAACGAAACTTATCAAAAGCGTAAACAACCGCTAGTAATTCTTTCTCGGTGGTCGTATAGTTAAGTTGTGCATCAGTCAATGTTTTGCTAGCATAATATATAGCATCAAAAATTTTCTCTTTACGTTGGCCTAAGACCGCGCCAATCGCAAAGTCACTAGCATCGCACATTAGCTCGAATGGAAGATCCCAATTTGGTGTAGTTATCACGGGGGCAGTAACCAACTTTTCTTTTAATACTTCAAAGGCCTCTAAACATGACTTATCGAATTTGAAGGGTATATCTTTCTCTAGAAGATTGCAAAGAGGCTTTGTGATCTTTGAAAAGTCTTTGATAAAGCGCCTGTAGAAACCTGCATGTCCCAAAAAACTTCGAATCCCCTTCACTGATGCAGGTGGTGGAAGCTTTTCTATAGTCTCTATTTTTGCCTTGTCCACCTCTATTCCATTAGCCGACACCTTATGCCCCAGAATTATACCTTCACGAACCATGAAGTGACATTTCTCCCAATTCAACACCAGATTAGTTTCCACGCATCTTTTTAGCACAAGTATTAGATTCTCTAGGCACAAATCGAAACTATCCCCAAATACTGAAAAGTCGTCCATGAATACCTCAAGGTTTTGCTCGACCATGTCTGAGAATATTGCCATCATGCATTGCTGAAACGTTGCTGGTGCATTGCATAGTCCAAAAGACATCCGTCGGAAAGCAAATGTTCCATATGGGCACGTGAAGGTGGTCTTTTCCTGATCTTCAGGGGCTATTGCAATCTGATTGTAGCCCGAATATCCGTCTAAGAGACAATAAAAATCATGGCCAGCCAATCTGTCGAGCATCTGGTCAATGAATGGGAGAGGGAAGTGATCTTTGCGAGTTGCTTTGTTAAGTTTGCGATAGTCCATGCAAACTCGCCATCCGGTTACTGTCCGAGTAGGGATCAACTCATTATTTGCATTGGCCACGACCGTCATGCCTCCTTTCTTTGGAACACATTGGACTGGACTTACCCATGAACTGTCTGAAATGGGGTAGATAATTCCAGCGTCCAACCACTTGATGATCTCTTTTTTAACAACCTCCTTCATGATCGGATTCAATCGACGTTGTTGCTCAATCACAGGCGTCGCATTATCTTCAAGCAGGATCTTATGCATGCAAAATGAAGGACTGATCCCTTTTATATCGGCAATAGTCCATCCCAATGCCGTTTTGTATTCTCGGAGGACTCGCAAGAGTTTGCTTTCTTGAGATTCGTCGAGTGAAGCAGAGACAATAACCGGTAGAGTACATGAATCTCCCAAATATGCGTACCGCAAATGAGTAGGAAGAGGTTTTAGCTCCAATGGAGGGGGTTCTTCCAATGAGGACTGTGCACGAGTAGTTGAACTTTCTGAATGCTCCAAAGGTTCAAATTGCTTTTTAAACTTAACAACTGGTAGAGATGAGTTCAACAGTCGTACATACTCCAAGGCAGCTGGGAAGTCCGAAGCAGATTGATTTACTAATGATGTCTCAAGAGAATCCAAGAAACAACTGCCTTCAAATACTTCATTCACTGTCTCATCAATTACATCAATCTGGAAACATTCTTCTGTGTCGTTTGGAAATTTCATTGCTGAAAATACATTGAATGTAATCTCTTGATCTTGGACTCTCATAGTTAGCTCACCCTTTTGTACATCAATCAGTGTTCTACCTGTGGCCAAAAATGGGCGCCCAAGAATAATCGGTATATCCCGATCTTCCTCAAAGTCTAAGACTATGAAATCAGCTGGAAAAATAAATTTGTCCACCTTGACTAAGACGTCTTCAACTATGCCACGTGGATAAGTGAGTGATCTGTCCGCAAGCTGCAGTGTGACATTCGTAGGTTTTGTTTCTTTCAATTCCAACTGCTGATAAATTGATAGTGGCATCAAGTTGATACTGGCTCCTAAATCACATAATGCTCTTCCAAAAAAATTTCTGCCAATCGTGCATGGGATTGTGAAGCTACCCGGATCCTTGAGCTTTGGTGGTAACTTCTTTTGAAGTATTGCGCTGCACTCCTCAGTTAATGCCACTGTTTCAAATTCGCCTAACTTTCTCTTCTTGGATAAAATATCTTTCATGAACTTTACATAGCTTGGCATCTGTTCCAGTGCATCGGCAAATGGAATATTGATCTGCAGCTTCTTGAATACTTCCAAAAATTTTGAGAATTGTTTATCCAACTTTGATTTCTGCAGTCGTTGGGGGAAAGGCACAGGTGGTATAATCGAGCTCTGTTTGCCTTCATCTTTCTTTGGCATTGGGGTCTCATGATCTCTATTACTTTCATCTTGCTTGTCACCCTCACTATCATCTTTCTGCGTCTGATTGGGAGTTTCCTCAACAACTTCGGATAACTTCTTACCGCTACGAAGTGTTATTGCCTTGCACTGTTCTTTACCATCTCGTCTAGGATTGACCTCCGTGTTGCTTGGTAATGTGCCTTGGGGTCGGTTGTTGATGGCGTTCGCAAGCTGCCCTATCTGATTTTCTAGGTTTCGGATTGACACTTCTTGACTGTTTATCCTTGTCTCGTTCTGTGCAATGTACCTAGAAAGTAACTTTTCCAAATTTGTCTTCTTCTCCTGCTGTGGTGGGACTTGATTTGGAAATCCAGGGGGGTATGGTTGTTTTGGAGCAGGTTGTTGCGTTTGATTATTGTTCCATGAGAAATTGGGATGATTCCTCCATCCTGGATTATAGTTGTTGCTATTTTGCTGCCTGTTGTAATTTCCAACAAATTGAACTGATTCTGCGTTGATTGCACATTGGTCACTTGGATGGCTTCCTGCACATAAATCACAAATAGCTGCAACATTCTGTATCGTCTTCACTCCTAAAGCATCGATCTTCTTTGTTAATGTAGCAACCTGTGCTGCCAATGCCGTCACCGCATCTACCTCATAAATTGCAGCCACCTTTGGTTGATTCATCCTTGCAGATGGCCATTGATAATTATTTGCCGCCATTGTTTCTAGCAACTCATAGGCATCATCAAAATTATTGGCCATCAATGCTCCTCCTGCCGCGGCATCGATACTCGTCCTTATATTACTAAATAAACCGTTGTAAAACGTCTGGACTTGCAACCATTTGGGAATGCCATGGTGAGGACATCGTCGCAACAAGTCCTTAAATCTTTCCCACGCTTCATAGAGTGATTCTGCATCATGCTGAACGAAAGAAGTGATATCGTTCCTCATCTTAGCTGTTTTGGCTGGTGGGAAAAATTTTGCGAGAAACTTTTGTGCCAAATCATTCCATGTAGTGATGGAACCTGGTGGTAGTGAATGAAGCCAGCTCTTTGCTTTATCACGGAGTGTGAAAGGAAATAGTCTGAGTCGAATTGCATCCTCCGTAACACCATTGTACTTGAAGGTGTCACAAATCTCCAAGAAGCTAACTAAGTGATCGTTTGGGTTATCATTCGGTAAACCCCCAAACTGCACAGAGTTTTGAATCATTTGGATCGTACCAGGCTTGATCTCAAAGGTATTAGCCTGAATTGCGGGCCTTTGAATGCTTGATTGGATCTCCGTGACTCGTGGCATTGCATAGTCCCTCAATGATTTCTACTCTTCAGCCTCCATATTGCCTTGTTCCTGTTTGGTTTCTTGACAAACTCTTTTCAAGGCTCTGCACCTCCTCTCGATCTCGTCTATGTATGGAGTTGGCTCTTGTCCCTTCGATCTCGTGTTCATACACAAATTCCGTATCCCCACACCTTAAAATTCCGGGAAAACGTAATTTTACGTTAGCGAAAATTTTAAGCTATGATCGACGACTTGCAATTGTTAACACTTGATGAAAACCTGCAAAAGCAAATAATACAGAAAATTAAAATGTTTAAATTAAAATCGAATTGATTGAAACTAATATTGATCTAATTATTAAAAATATTTCCCCGGCAACGGCGCCAAAAACTTGTTGGGTATTTTCTATATGAATATATGCGTCCAAGTATACACGGTCAACAAGTAATAAAGTGATAAAGTAGAGTATCGATCCCACGAGGAAATAATAATAATAATATTCAAGTACTAATTTTATATCAACTCAATTTTATTTAAACAACCGATTCAAGTTTTATGGAATTAAATTAAATAATTAAAATAAGCAAATTATTAAGCAAATATGAATACCAGATTTAAAAGTTAAGACTACAACTTCCCCCAATGTTTCGCATAAATATTTTCACTCTCTTGACAACTATTTAATCAATACAATTCATTAAGCTGAAATTCATAAGTATTTATTAAACATTTTCCAAGAGTTTGACAAAAATATCTATTCCAATTAATTTACTATATTCCTATGTAAAATAATTAAGAATAGATTCATTAAGTTTAAATTCCCAAAGCACTTACATGCAACATATAAATATATTCCTATTTTATACGTAATGCATGTTATCATATTTAGATCAAAATCTAGATTTCATCTTCCAATGCCATCTAGGAAATCAAATAATTGTATGGCCAAACAATTATAACATGTAAGCACAAAATATGATAAATGAATTATAAAGATTAATAATTGAAACAAGAGAGAATTAATTTATACTAAACATTGGGTTCCATTGTAATCTTAAAATAAAATTAGTTCATAACTAAATAAAAAGAATTCCACAAATTAAACAACATCGTAACAAAAATTAAAGAGAAAAGAATAAAGGATAAACTATTTTGTAGCACTTCTTCAATCTCCAAGTCTTGAACTCTTGATGTTGCCTCCTTTGCTTCAATGCTTCAATGTAGCTCTAGGTAATTGTGTGTATGTGCTCTCCCTTTGGTATGTATTTATAGGCCTCAAATATGTCCAAACCCTAATAGGATTTAAAACCCTAATAGGATTTATTTTTTCAAACCCTAATAGGAATTAAAATTCAATTGGGAATCAAAAAGATGCAAAAATTCGCGAAAATCTGCTTTTGGAGAATTTCCGAGTTGCCAAACGCGGCGTTGACCAAGTCAACGCCCGCTCAAAACAGCCGCGCGCATTGCGCGGTATCTGTCCAGCACCGCTCGATAAAACGACGCCGTTTCCATGCGTTTCTTCCTTCCGCTGAACATCCGCGCATTGCGCGCATGTTCTCTGCCGCGTCCCCTGAAACGACGCCGTTTGATCGAGCGGTGCTGGACAGATACCGCGCAATGCGCGCGGCTGTTTTGAGCGGGCGTTTACTTGGTCAACGCCGCGTTTGGCAACTCGGAAATTCTCCAAAAGCAGATTTTCGCGAATTTTTGCATCTTTTTGATTCCCAATTGGATTTTAATTCCTATTAGGGTTTGAAAAAATAAATCCTATTAGGGTTTTAAATCCTATTAGGGTTTGGACATATTTGAGGCCTATAAATACATGCCAAAGGGAGAGCACATACACACAATTACCTAGAGCTACATTGAAGCATTGAAGCAAAGGAGGCAACATCAAGAGTTCAAGACTTGGAGATTGAAGAAGTGCTACAAAATAGTTTATCCTTTATTCTTTTCTCTTTAATTTTTGTTACGATGTTGTTTAATTTGTGGAATTCTTTTTATTTAGTTATGAACTAATTTTATTTTAAGATTACAATGGAACCCAATGTTTAGTATAAATTAATTCTATCTTGTTTTAATTATTAATCTTTATAATTCATTTATCATATTTTGTGCTTACATGTTATAATTGTTTGGCCATACAATTATTTGATTTCCTAGATGGCATTGGAAGATGAAATCTAGATTTTGATCTAAATATGATAACATGCATTACGTATAAAATAGGAATATATTTATATGTTGCATGTAAGTGCTTTGGGAATTTAAACTTAATGAATCTATTCTTAATTATTTTACATAGGAATATAGTAAATTAATTGGAATAGATATTTTTGTCAAACTCTTGGAAAAGGTTTAATAAATACTTATGAGTTTCAGCTTAATGAATTGTATTGGTTAAATAGTTGTCAAGAGAGTTAATTACGAGAATGCCACCGCGCTGGATTTTTACAATTAGCACTGTAATGTCCTAGAATTTCCACATCTTTATTAATTAAATTATTAATTTAATTTCCAACGAGTTAGTTTTACGAGATTATTTAAATCTTTTTATGTGATTAATTAATTATGTGATTAAATAATTATGTAATTGATTACTGAAATTAATTAAAGGGGGTCACTAATATGTTATTAAATTAGTGAACAAACCCTAAAGTTTTAATATCAAAATAATTGATAAGTTTCCTATTAATTAAATATTCAATTAAATTGAATATAATGAGTGAATTAAATATAATAAATTAATTAATATGATTATTAATTAATATAAATAATGTGAAATATTAATAATAATATTTATTAGTCCATTTAGTAATTTAATACTTATGGGTTAAAATATTTAATTATTTATTCAATCTAATTATTTATTTAATCATGGATTGAATAATTAATGTGTAAATTATTAAATTAGCCCAACATGGGTCAATTAGTAGCCCAAGTGGAGAATAATAAAATTTGGCAATTTAGTAGCCCAAACAATTTAATAGAAGCCCAATTGTTATTTTAAATTAAAGTCCAATGATTGGCCCACCTGAAAAATACTTAATTAAACTATTATTTATTAAAAAGTGAAAAGTGACTTAACCCCGGCTATTGGCACAGTGGTTTAAGCTTAGCCCTGGGACGAGCCGTAAACCCGGACGTCCTGGGTTCGAGTCCCACTAGCAACAATAGTTATGCCTTAACAGGTAACGGGGCCACGGGTCGCACGTTTCAGGGCGAAGCCATGTCTTAGGCAGAGCCTGTGCGCAAAGCCTGGCCCGGGGTGGGGAGACTTAGTCCGACTGCGGTTGGGATACTCCACATTATCAAAAAAAAAAAAAAAAAAAAAAAAAAAAAAAGTGACTTCAATTTGGGACAAGGAAGAAATTCAGCCGGCAACATGGAGAGGAGAGAGAAAATGATTTTTTTTATTTTCTTTTATTTTTCCTTTATTTAATATTAGGTTGCTTGTTTTGGTTTTTGGGAAAGTCTTTTCCCACAAAATTCTCACCAACTAAGTATGGACTAATTTTCTTGTGTAAGTATCCAATATAGGTGCATGATGGTCTAGATTAATAGATACAATATGTGTATCTAATATTTTGTAGGAGTATACTTGCATTTGTAATACTTCTACATTTCATTATTTTTCTAAGTCCAAAAGAGAGAGAGCTAGAGAGCATTTGAGAGTGAGAAAATAGTGAGAGCAAAATACTAAGAGAGGAGAAGGAGTTCTTGGTGCATGTCATCTTCTTTCACCACTTATTTTGGAAGAAAAAGAAGAATAGCCATTAAATCAAGGTAATGGTTATTTTAAATGAAGTTTTGTTTTTAAATTAAATAAATCATCATGTTAGTATAAACATGTTAATATAGTTATTAATGTGTAGTTGTAATATTTATGCCATGCTTGAGTTTAATATGCTTGGTTTGTATTTTGGTATATTTTATATGCTAAAATATGTATTTAATAGTGTGTAAACAAGTTTTGGAATTTATGTCCAAAAATATTTTTATAAAACTTAGGTTTGATGTTCTAATATTATAGAACATTAAATCATGAGAAAAACAAAGTTTGAATCACTTAAAATTGAGTTATACACAAAAAGTTATGAGTTGTGGTAGTTTATGTGATGTAAAAAGTTTTATAAAAAAATAATGATATTAAATCATGAAAAATTAATTTTTCATGTTATAAATTAATATAAGGTGATTGGTAATTTTTTTGGATTTTTATTGATGATTTAAAGCTTACTTGTTGGTATAGTTTTTATTAAAATGTGTATTTCCGGTCACTGTTCATAATCTGCTAAAGGAAAAAAAAAAATAGGAACAGTCCGCGCAATGCGCGGAAGTCATTCGGCAGAAAAAACGCGGAGCCAAACGACGTCGTTTGGCTTCTGCGGGAAATCACTCCGCGCGTACGCGCGGAAGCCGTTTCCCGGCTTCTCAAAACGGTGTCGTTTTGGGACGAAGAATCAGAAACGCGCGCCATGCGCGGTAAGAAATTTTTGGCGAAATTACGATTCTGCCCCTCCGTGTTTTTGTTGTCAAAATTACCATTCTGCCCTCGGTTCAGTTTTCGAATTATTTACGGAAATGCCATTCGGGTTAAATTTAAATAATTTAAATATTTAAAAACTAATTTAAAATTATAACAAAAATAATAATAATACAAAAATAATATTGGGGAGGATATTTTTCATTAAGTTTAATATTTAAATATTTTAAATATTAATCTAGTTAGCTAAACCATGGTTAAGTTAAATAAATTTATTATTTATTTATTATTTTAATGTTAATAATAAATAAAGATGATAAATTAGCAATTTATTATTTAATGCCTATTAAATAATACTTAAGAGAGATAAAATTTATAAATTAATTATTTATTATTTAAATATTATTAAATAATAAATAAGGATAATTAAGTAATTAATTATTATTTAATTAGCATTAAATAACGATTAATGGAAAGTAAGTTATTAGAGTAATACTTTATTATTTAAATTAAATAATAAATAAGAATGATTTAATTATTATTTAACCTTAAATAATAATTAAAATTAATTAAATAATTAATTAATATTAAATAATAATTAAAGAGGATTAAGATTAGTAAACTATTATTTAATTTCCTTAAATTAAATAATAAGTAAGGTTAATTACTTAGTTAATTATTGGTTGATTAATATTAAATTAAAGAAGGTTAAAACTAAGTCAATAATTATTATTTAATGATAATTAAATAATAAGTAAGTACAATTAGTTATTATTTATTTTAAATAATAACTAGAGTTAATTAATTAATTTCTATTTAATCAAGATTAAATAGTAATTAAATAGAGATTGAGTTAATAAAATAAATTGAATTTAATTACGATTTAATTAAACAATTGTAATAAGTTGTTTAAGGATTTAATAAGTGTCCAACACTTAAGAAAAATATTTTCTAACTTATTAAATTATTAACCTAAAATGATTAAGGGTCTATAAGGTTAATAATATTGTTTTGACTAATGTAAATTATGTATTAGTACCTATGTGTGGTAAATAAGTTCATTATCAAGCGTATAGTATGCAAATACACCGTACTAATTATTAGACCGACTTTATTAATGTTAGGTCTTTCAAAGCAAGTAGTTAAAGCTAGACATTTATTGTAGCTGTGCAGACAGGCAAGTTTTCTACCCTTCAACTTGTATTTATTGTTGCAGATACTCTTCAACCGTATTTACATTTCAATTATTGTTGAGCAAGTATTCTACACACGTAGTTACTTGACAGACCTTTGAGTGAATTAATTATCAAAAATTACTTCACATCATTATGGATTATTGTATTCGCACATAGTGCTTTTGCAAACTGTTTAAGAACGTCTAAGCTAATTGTTTCGGCTAGACAAATGCATGTTAAATTCATTTAATTGAATATTATAAAAGCTTATCCAAACCATTGGCTGGTGCGGATTCTTACAGTAAGACTGAGATAGAACAACCCTAGTTAAAGGGGATTTTTATTTGTCGGAGACCCGACAGCGCGCAAGAAAACTAAATGTGATGCATATACATAAGACATGAGAGGACTGATCCCCTCAAGTGTTCCGTTATTTTTAACAAGGAGTCAGACATTGTATGTCTGTTCTACCTTAGTAGCAGTTCATGGTCATTATAGACCACTCAGCAGTAAAGAGTCAATTCCTTCTTTTATTGAACATTGATTCTTATTATCTTTCACAATTGCCATTGTTGAAACTTTGAAGTTATTTTCCTTCATCATGATATATCGTATGCCTGTTGTTTATAAACTTGCTGAGCCATTTAGTTGCTCATTCTTGCTATATCATGATTATATTTCAGCCAATCCCGAAAGCTCTAAATCGAACAAAGGCAAGGGGAAAGCGAATGCTTAGTTTTAGTAATTGCATGCTAGTTTAAATTACTATTATGTAATTACAGTTGTAAATCTTTTGTATTTCCCTTAAGATATGTAATGTTACAATGTAAGGTTATTAGACCTTGGGAAGTGTAGACTTTATATAAGGAACCTTTTGTATTATTCCGCGTAGTTTGAATACAATATATGTATTTCATTGTTGTTAAGTATTGTACAGTGAGAACCAAACCCGAGGTTAAAGAACCCGGATTTGGGGTCGTCACAAGCACCCTCAGCATTCTGATTTATTACGATATTGCCACCGGCTTCTTGCAGAATTACACTTTTGCCCTTCCTTCTTTATTTCCTACACAATAAAATATAAAATAAATAAAAATAATAAAAAAATGCTAAAAATAATAATAATTCATAACATTAAATAAAACACTTAAATTACTAAAAATACTTAAAGACTCACAATTAATTAAATCTAAAAATATTAAATAAATAGATATAAAATCTAATTATCAATTCCATTATACATAAATATAATTTTTAATAACTTAAAACATTCATTTTTCTTATTTATTATTCAATTTCTTTAATATTCACATTAACTTCTTTATATATATAAATTATATAATTTATTATTATATAATTTATATAATTACATTCTCTTTTTAAATAATTTCTTAATTTCCTCTAACTTTATTCCATATAAATACCTTATATAAATTACATAATTATTCTTATATAATTTATATAATTATTATTTTGCTCATATTTCACTTTAATTTCCTTATATAAATTATATAATTATTATTATATAATTTATATAATTACATCTCTTCTTTATAAATTCTAAACTTTCTCCACCATTCTTAATAAAATCTAAAATCCATAATTATATTATTACAACTCCCTCATTAATTTTCCATTTAAAATTGGATTAATTTAATTATTAATCCCTTTATTTTCCATAATTAATAACATTTATAATTATTAATTAAACATAACACACAAATATATATATATATAAATATATACATATTTAATTCATGCATTTACATTATCACATAACCTCCTTTAAAATCATAATTTCTGTACTTCCACAATAATTAAATTGTACAATTTATTGTACATTTACCTGAAATTTCTTTTATTCTTCGTAAATTGTATTTACACAATTTATTTACTTTTCAATTATTTTAAATTCACATAATTCATCACCATCTCTGTACAAATTTAATTTACTAATTAAATCCCTTCAAACACTTTAAATTACTTAAAATAATAATTAACTTAAACAACCTTGATATTTTTATATCAATTAATTCTTATTTGATATTATTAAAGAAATTCTGAAATTCGGATCCTCACATTCTTCCCTCCTTAACAGGATTCCGTCCTCGGAATCATAATTGTCGTAATTATCATACGTATCTATTGGTAATACTTTGCTATACCTTTACCTTAACAATTAACAACTAATTCCATAATAATCATGTTTTACCTCTTTAATTTCCATAATTCACATGGATATCCCCATAATGATCATAATTGTCAAAATATTCAAATTCTTAACTTAATCTACAATTTCTTTAATTTCTCATTCTCTAAAAATTTCCTTTCTTTAATCATACTTACCCTTACTCAATCAACTTATTTCGTCCTTCTTTTCTTAATTCATATAAATCTTCTTCACATTTCATAAATTATTCCTCAATACCTTATTCATTCAATACTAAGTTCTAAACGTTAACATTTACTTAATTCATCATAATCTTTATTTGAAATTATTTTAAAATCCTGGGTGTCACAGATCAGTTGGCTAAGTTATACATAAAAGAGATAGTTTCAAGACATGGAGTGCCGGTGTCAATTGTGTCAGACAAAGATCCGCGCTACACATCAAAATTTTGGAGGAGTCTTCAGGAAAGAATGGGGACGCAGTTATGAATGAGTACAACGTATCATCCGCAGACTGATGAGAAAAGCGAGAGAACAATTCAAACTTTGGAACACATGCTTAGAGCCTATGTGGTGGATTTCAAGGGAAGTTGGGAGGACCATCTACCTTTAGTAGAATTTGCATACAATAACAGTTATCATGCGAGTATAGGCATGCCGCCTTATGAAGCATTGTATGAGAGGAAATGTGAAACACTTCTATGTTGGGATGAAGTAGGAGAACTCGACTGTTGGGGCCGAAATTGGTTTAACAGACTGTAGAAACTATCAGAGTAATAAGAGCTCGACTAGTAGTAGCTCAGGACTGCCAGAAAAAATATGTAGATCTACATCGATAAAAGCGGTTATGAAGTGGAAAGTTTTGTATTTATGAAAGTGTCTCCTTGGAAAGGAAAAATCAGATTTGGGAAGAAAGAAAAATTGAATCCGAGGTTCATAGGACCATTTAAAATATTAAAGAGAGTGGGTGAAGTGGCGTACGAGGTAGCTTTACCTCCTGAACTGAAGCATATTCATAATGTGTTTTCATATCTCAGTGTTGCGGTCATACAAGTTTGATTACAAGCATGTCATCTCTTATGAGCTGATTCAAGCTAAGAAAGATTTATCCTATGAAAAAATTCATGTCCAAATATTAGATAGGAAAGAACAGACGTTACGAAATAAGGTTATACATTATGTCAAAGTACTTTGGAGGAACCATAATGCTGAGGAAGCTACGTGAAAACTTAAAGAAAAAGTTGAGGAATAATTATCCGAATCTTTTCTAGTAGCTTTAAATTTTGTAATTATAGGGACAAAATTCTTATAAGGTAGGGGGAATGTAATAACCACGCATTCTAAGTCCATTATAGTGATGATTATTAAATAATTATCAATAAATTAAAATTTTTGTATCAATTGATTCGGGCATTTATATGATTGAATGAATATATATATATATATATATATGTGTGTGTGTGTGTGTGTGTGTGTGTGTGTGTGTGTATGTGTGTGTGTGTGTGTATTTATTAATCTAATAAGTCCAAATGAATTATTAAAGTAAGTTCAATAAAATAAACCCAGTAGTCCATGAACATAATTAATTTATTAGTCCATATTATAATTGAACTAGCTCAAATGCTTATTTTAATTAAATGTAGCATATGTGTGTGTATGTGTGTGTGTGTGAGTGTGTATAATTGTAATCAAAATTAAACCAAAAATGGCTTAATAAAGGCCATTTGGCCGATCACCATGGGGCCCACATGTGGGTGGATTTTAAATTTTAATGTTGCTTGATTTTGTGTAGAAATGATAAAATAGTTGGTGAAGCACTCCTACTAACCCTAATCCTCTCATGTAAGGAAATCCCTCAATTCTAGCTAATTTGAAATAAGAGATAAGATGAGATTGGTGATTTTGTATAGATATAACTTGTACAAGTATACATTTTGGATGATAGCCTTGGGCTATAAATATGTTTTTCATTAAGCTTTGCTTGGTTGGTTAGTCATTTGCTAGATTTTCTAAAGAGAAAAAAAAAAAGCAAGCTCTAGAGCTTTAAAAGAAAAGGTAGAGAGTTTTGTGAGTAGTGAGCCAGATCATCTAGAGTGTGTGTATGGTAGCCAAGGTGGAGCATTCAAGTTGTGGTTTACATTAGAAGAAGAACGAGAAGAGCATCCAAGCTTAGAAGGTTTAAAAGTGTTCTCTTCTTTATATCTCTTTATTTCTATGGTTTATATTTATTGTAAAAATATTTGCCATGATTGGTTGTGGGAGAAATTTTTGTTTAATGGAGCCATTGTGAGCTCGAAGGTATACGGATGGAGATCCATTGGTGAATATGTGTATGTAGATGTCCATGTATGTTTAATATAGTTTATATGGTCAAAATATGTTTTTAACGATTCAAAATATATTTTGATGTTCTATAATGCTAGATCTTGGATATACATGAAGATTCATGAGTTAATATGTTTAATATGTACACTAGTATGTTTGGTCTGAAAATAATTAGAAGAAATGTGCATATAGAGATTTACCGGTAAAACCCTAACTAATTATGTTCTATATATTGTGTTAGTTTGAAATGTAAAAGTTGGTTATTTAATTTTGATGGCTAGAAAGAAATATTTATGAGTTATAAAGATAACCCAATTTTAATCTCTCAAAAATATGGAAAAATGAGAAAGTTATGACTTTTATCACAAACTATGTCATTTTGAAACCCTAAAGTGATCAATCTCGAATCTTATGTCAAAAACGTTTTCGAAAACGAGATCAAACCATGAAATGTTAAAAAACAAGAAGTTAAGAAGATAACAAAACTAATTTGGTGTAATTTGGAGGTTTATGTTTCATTTTATAAAAGATTGAACCAAAGAAATCAAAATTGGAAAATTTAGGGTTTGAAAAACAGAACTACTGTGACGACCCCAAATTTGGGTTTCATAACCTCGGGTTTGGTTCTCACTGTACAATACTTTACTAACAATTAAATACATAATTTGCGTTTAAACTTCGCAGAATAATACATAAGGATTTCTTACAAAAATGTTACAATCCTAGGGTCTATCAACCATAACATAAACAATTTCTATATGAAGGAATTACAAAAGATTTATCAACAGTCAATACATATTACACATTTAATTAACATGCATAATTTAATTTAAGCTCTAGCTTTCCTTTTTCCCTTGTCCTTCTTGGAGTATTCGGGTCTAGCTGAAAATGGTTCATGATATAGCAAGGGTGAGCAACTAGTTTGCTCAGCAAGTTTAAGAACAATCATAGAGATTTAATATATCATGAATAAATGGAAACAACATAAAGTGTTTCAACGATAGATATAACAATTGTGAAAGAAGAAAGACTCAAATTTCATTTAACAGGAATATTTGAATCTTAAAATGTTGAATGGTCACCAAGGACCCTAAACTAACGAGGGTATAATAGAGTTTCCTTTGACCCTTTCAGTAGTTTGGTTTTCAAGGGGATCAGCCTATTCAACCCGCTGTATATGCATTACATTTAGTCATCTGGCGCCAAAGTCGGTTTCCCGACATAAAATTCCCTTATTTAGGGTTGTTCAATTCTCAGACTTAATATAAGAATCCAGACCAAGCAATTGTTTGGATAAGTTTTTAAAAATATTCAAGATTATTGAATTTATAAACGCAATGTCTAGTTGAACAATTAGCTTTAGACATTTTTAATACAGTTCATGAATCAAGAACTATTAAACTTCAAATGCACTAAGTGCAATTTTATAAACAATATAGACGTGGAATAATTTTAAATAATTAAACCACTTCAAGCTCCGACAATAAATACAAGTATAAAAACTTGTTCAACAATAAATGAGTAGGGTTAGAGAACTTGCATTGTTTACGACGTACCGCTAACCAATTCAATTAATTCTCTTTGAATAGACCTAACAATTTAATCACGTTGATCTTTAAATTAGTATCATATATACATCTTATGATAACCTCTATATATCTTTCTTAACCACATAATTATAGATTTACGGGTATATTAACACTTAGAAAATATTATCATTACTTGATAATATTTCAATCATATAAAACCTATATTAAATATTTAATATAGATCACACACTTATCTAATATTATTCATCATTTAATAATATTTTATTAGTCTTATAATATTATTAATCATTTAATAATATTTTATTCATTATCTAATATAATTAACTATTTAATAACATTTTATTAATTATCTAATATTATTACTCATTAAATAATATTATCTAATATAATTAACTATTTAATAATATTTTATTAATTATCTAATTTTATTAATCATTTAATAATATTTTAATCATTATCTAACATTATTAAATATTTAATAATAATTTATTAATTATCAAATATTATTAATCATTTAATAATATTTTATTCATTATTTAGTAGTATTAACTATTTAATAATATTTTATTAATTATCTAATATTATTAATCATTTAATAGTATTTAATTCATTTACTTATATTATTAATCCTTAATCTTCTTTATTTAATATTAACTAAATAACAATTTATTAATTATTACCCTTATTTATTATTTAATATTAATTAAATAATAAATAATTATTTTATTAACTTTATTCAACAATTAAGTAACCATTGATGAACCTATTTTCTTTATTTATTATTAAGAAATAAATAATTACTTTAATTACTTCAATAAATTATTCTTAATTTCTTTTATTTATTATTAAATAATAAATAATTAATTTCTTTTAATTCCCTTTATTATTTATTTAATAACAATTAAACAATAACTAATTAATCATTGTTAATTATTATTGATTTCCTTAAATATTATTAGTTTACATTATTTATTATTTAAAGTTTATTTAAATAATAATTATTTTATTTGGGGTCTCATATTAATTATATTAATATTTGAAACATTACCCGACCCATTTAATTAATCAAAATCGACCCGAACCGACCCAAAATCATTTTCGGCACGAACCGACCCAACCCAGGCCACGTCAGCTGACCCAGGCGCTCACACAGCTGCTCAAGATGGCGCCTGGAGTGCTGAGTTACGCGCCTAGGCGCCCTGGTCTAGGGATTTCATGCAGAAAGTTTGTTATTTTGTGTTTTGTTTTGTGATTTTTACCTCCTTTGTTCAAACTTGCATAAAATAAACTCTACAAAACCAAATGACATCAATTTGGTCTTGTTGGATTCCTATCTTCTTGAACTATAATATTCCATCATTGAAACATATTTTTGGATATGTATAGATCACGAAAAATGGGCTCAAAGTGGACTATTGAGCATTAGGGTTTTAAAATAACATGTTTTGCGGTAAAAGTCATAACTTCTTCATTTTTTTATATTTTTGAGAGATTCAAGTTGTGTTTTCTTTATAACTCATATATGTAACTTTCTAATCATAGAAATCAATTTTTCAACTTGTACATTTCAAACTACAACAATATATAGCACATAGACATCTAGAGTTTTACCGGTAAAACATAATATGGACCTTTTCTTCTAATTTCTTGCATTCAACACATACAAATACATGTATTAACTATATCAAATCATGAATCTACCAATATAACATAGTTTTAGACTTCTAGATCATCAAAACAAATTTTGATAGGTTAAAAATATATTTTTGACCACTTAACACTTATATAGACCATAAAATGAATTAAGGAAGAGTTGGAGCACTTTTGAACCTCTTGGACTTGTGTGCTCTTCTTCTTCTCCTTCTAAAGTAAGTTATGAGACTATAGGTTATCCACCAAGCTCTTCTTCTAGCAATATCCTCCGCACTCAAAGTGTTTTTCTCTCAACTATCACTATAACTCTTCCTTTTCTCTCTAGGATTTCTAGGAAAATGAAATGACTAACCTATTAAAGCTTGGTGGAGGTCATATTTATAGGACTTTGGTAACACTTCATTAATTCCCTAATCAACTAGCATTGGTCAATTAAGAGGCTAATTGTGATTACTATTTAATGGATTGACATGAAGAATGACAAGGTGATTGACATGGGTGGTTGAACTACCAAAACCAAGTGTATATATGAAACAACAAAAAGCCAACAAGCTACCCAAGTGGCCTCCCAATAAAGTTGCTGGCAATCCCTTCAATATTTGTCCAACTTTGCTTTAGTTTTAATTGTTTATATATGCATATATATATATATATATATATATATATATATATATATATATATATATATATATATATATATATATATATATATTGACCAACATTTTGACTTCTTATTGGGCTTCACTTTGGACTTAGGATTTAAATAAGTTGGGCCCATTCAATTAATTTGTTTGGGCTCAATTTATTTATTCTATTGGGCTAATATTAACTATCATATGTTACATTTAATTAAATTAAACATTGGACTTGTTAAATTAATTACATGAACTAAGGTTTAATTAATTACATGAACTACTAGGTTAATTAATTTGACCTAGTTTAATAACTCATTTAGATTTAAAATATAATCCAATTAGACTTGTTTTATTGCATTTAATAAATATACATATACATAAGTATATTCATTCAATTTATTTAATGCACAATTAATTAGTACAAAATTTTTAATTCATTGATAATTATTTAATAATTATAATTACAATGACTAATAGAATTCATGGTTATTACAACTATCGCCACAGCGGTGAAACATTCTGCAAGTCACCGTCGTAGCGGTGGTCCAGAATGTTTGAAAATTAATTATTTTTTAACCGGATTGGGCAAAATAAAATGGGCCGGGTCGGATCTTTTGAAAATGAAATGTGTTAGAAAATGTAATATTATATAACTTTAATATTTAACAAGTTTTAAATAATTATAATATTATTAAATGATTAATAATATTAAGAAATGAATAAAATATTATTAAATGACTAATAATATTAGAAAATGAATAAAATAGTATTAAATGAATAATAATATAAATAAATAAATAAAATATTATTAACTAAATAATAATATTTGAAAATAAATAAAATATTATTAACTAAATAATAATATTTGAAAATAAATAAAATATTATTAAAAGAATAATAATATTAGAAAATAAATAAAATATTATTCAATGGTTAATAATATTAAGAAATTAATAAATTATTATTAAATGAATAATAATATTAAAAAATAAATAAAATATTATTAAATGAATAATAATATTAGCAAGTGAACAAAATATTATTAAATGAATAATAATATTAAAAAATAAATAAAATATTATTAAATGATTAACAATATTATAAGTTTAATAAAATATTACTAAATGATTAATAATATTATGAGGTTAATAAAATATTATTAAATGATTAATAATGTTAGATAGAAGCTTAAACTATATTAAATAATTAATGTAGGTTTTATGTGATTAAAATATTATTCAATAATGATAATATTTCCTAAGTGTTTAATATACCCTTAATTATTTAATTATGTGATTAAGTGTTAGTAAGTTAAGATATACCAAAGGTTATTATATTAATCTAGATATGATACTAATTGAAAGATCAACTTGATAAATTGTTAGATCTGTTCAAAAGATATTAAATTGTATTGGTTAGCAGTAATCAACAATCGAGGAAAGTTTTCGTTACCGAGTCTTGTATTTATTTTACAAGCATGCTGTATGGGTTAATTATCGAAATTTAATCCACATCCATATTACTATTTGTACTTGGGTGCACTTAAAGAATTGTTTCATTATTTATCTGTGAAACACTAGGTAGTCAATGTCATTTAAATCGTGATATACCTATCATATGATTCTGTTTATTTAAACTTGCTGAGTAAAGTAGTTGTTCACTCTTGCTATATCACATTACTTTTTAGTCAAGCCAGAAAGCTCGAAGAAGAATAAGGGAAAGAATAAAGTTCAAGAATAGAGTAGCTAGGCATGCTGTTTACTTTGTGTTTTGTAATTTGTAATGTAAACCCTTTTAAATAATTAAGGTGTATGTTGATATTAGGTAAATGTTAATTGACCTTGGGACTAGAAGTACCTTTTTAATGAACAATGTATGTTTATTTAATCCGCTTTAGATTATAGAATGTGTTGATGACATTGTTTTGTGAGAGTCAAACCCGAGGTTATGGAACCTGAACTTGGGGTCGTTACAGAAATATATATTTTTTAATAAATATCTTTGAACGTTACAACTTAATATTATGAGTGGTAGAATAAATAGATTAGAATCACTCTAATTTTATTTAATTGAATTAAACTTCTTTAATTCATTTTATAAGTAATATTTATTCTACATTGTGAGGGGTTTGTTAATATTAATTGTCTCATCTTATTTAGCGCTCATGCACATACACACATACACACACACACACACACATACATACATATATATACACACACACACACACACACACACACACACACACACACACACACACACACACACACATATAATACGTGTTATATGAATTAACATGTAAAATATGTTTGATAATATATAATATATACATAATTAGCATGCACATATAGAATACTATATTCTACTTAGATTGATTATGGACTTTTATTCTAGTTTGTTTTATTCAAGCCATCAAATAAACCAAAAGGTCAAACCTAAGGTGCAAGAATAAATACATAAATGTAACTATTACATTTAACTCGGGCTCCAATACAAACGGGTCTTCATGCACTCCTTGCTCCTTGACTCCAATTCTTCAAATAAATCTAACTAATCATATTACAAACTATTTACATTAAATAGAAACATTGATCATCAGTCAAGGGGAAAATACATAAAATTATATTAAAAAAAAATTAGACAAGACGAGGTACGCAGACCCTATTTATCAAAACTCATTTATTCAATGCATCCATATAAATTTAATCCAATCATATTAGTCAATAGTCCATAATCAATCACATTTATTATCATATATTCATCTCTTGAATTAAATGAATCATTCCATATATATATCAGTATCATTTAATGGGCAATTTAAAGTTACATGAAATCCAATTTCATGTTTAAAATAAACCTTTTATTTTAATTATAAAATTATTTTAAAATAAACTATTTATTTTTAATATATTTAGTATTTTTTTTTTGGATTTTTAAAATCACCCAAAATAAACTATTTATTTTTTTAATCTAAAAATCGACTTATAAATTACAAAAAAAAAATTGAAAATCCAAAATTGCATTTATTACAAAACTACCACCCGCGTATGAAATTACAGAAATGCCACCGCGCATAGAAATTACAAAAATACCGCCAGGCCTCTTATTTATGTAACTATCATCGCCTGCTTTAATTACCAAACTGCCACCGCGACTGAAATTACAAGATTGCCATCGAATGGCTGCAGCGCTTGAATTACACTTCGTGACGACACTGCAGCGCCCGACACTATAGCAGTTCGTCTTTTTTAAAAAAAAACTTTTTTTTCTTTTAAAATACGATTTTTGCAATTGATCTTCAATACCCATGATTCTATACAACAAATTATGCCTAATAAATTATTCTAAACACATACCCACACATATGTGGAATTTAGACAATTAATAATTCGCATAAGTTTGGCTGTTGATGCCACTAGTGATTTGCAAAAACATGACATACATATAATCAAATTATATAAGCACAACGAAAGCAAGCAAAATCAGATTTTAAAAATTTTCTGCAAACCAATAACTCGGATCTTTTTTATGCGATAATTATTAATTGAGGAAGGATAAAAGATTTATACTTTTATAGAACCAAGCTTCCACAAGTACAAGTTCAAGTCCCTTTAATCATTCGCGTTCTTCTTCAAATTCATTGATTAGATTCCATGTATCAATGTCAGCTCCCTAACTGTGAAGCCTTTAGAGGTGATTGTGACGCCCCCAAATCCAAGTTTCTTATACCTCAAGTTCAGTGCTCACGATACTATTCTACCATTTGTAGACACCCAAATTTTGCACTTCTCTACTGACCTTGGCAGGAGGGCGAAGTCGTCACTTGACCCGACATGCGAAAAGGAAGGTGGACCCCAACGCGAAGCCACCCCAACGACTTACGGTCAAAGTCACCTCAACGAACAACGAGCATCTGGTTACTTGAGTCAAGGCAAACAGTCGATCCAGAAGAATCTGATTTGTTCACAAAAGACGACTAATGGCCACTACGCTTACGATGTTCGGGGGTAGCCTTCCAGAATAATATGGCACATTTCCCAATTAGCAAATTCTATATCAAGTCGTAGCCCTCCGAACTAGCCTCCCAGAACAATATGACACGTTTCCCAAGGATTTCTGGATTGTAAAATACGAGCCTTCCGGCGAAAAAACGGAAGACCGACATCAAACGCGGAAATTGAGGAAGCACCGAAGCCGGCCGCAGCTGCACCTGCGGCCAAGATCTAAAGATCTAAATCGCCACTTCCAGTTCATTTCTTCGGGAGACGCGGACGGAAACGAAAAAGAGGGAGAAAAAGGCAACGGGAGAGAGAAAAAAGAGAGAAAAAGAGAGAGAAATGTGAGATTCTTCCATCTTTGGTTAGATCTTAACATCATATATTGTATTCTAAGTGATTTCCAAGTGTCAAAGCATGTATTTCATCATTTGAAAGGTGAAAAAATTCGAGTTTATAACATTTGTGATTTCATCTAGTTAGATCTAGTTTCATTTCGTTTTTATTGCATTTGTTGGGTGGATCTACTGTAGATCCGAATATATTTGGTGCATTGCTATTTAAATAGTTTGATTTTGTGTATTTTGAAATTAGATCCAATGTAGTCAATATATGTTGTAGATCTGTGGATTAGGGACGGTTAGGGAGGATTTATTGCGGATGGAATCTCCTCCTAACCTCCCGATGATATCCTTTTATTTTATTTTATAGCTTTTACGTATGTAGCGATCGCGATGCACCTTTATGTAAATATGTAAATTTTTGGGCCTTAAAACGACATCGAGTTGAAAATCAGGTTTAAGGCCCCGTGATAGTGAAATGTGCGATTGTGGGCGGTTGGGGTTATTTGGATGGCTCACATGCCCATGAATAACTCCAACGCCATTTTAATGCTTAGTTTTCCCTTTTGACACGGAAAAAGAATTTTGGAATGAAAAGATGGAGATTTTCTAAAATTGATCAAATTAGGATATTAGATTCACGAGGTTTAAAAATTAAGAGTTTTGGCGAACTTTGATCCTTGTTTGACGAAAAGGCTCCATTTGGTTTTGAAATGTCAAAAAAGATGTTTTCGTAAAAATAGATAAACGTTTTCATTAAACTTTGTGTATAGGGTTAAAGAGTTCTAGAAGTTGCCTTCATTTTATTTAAATTTACTTTTAGAAGGCAATGTATAGTCTCGATTCCTATTTGACAAAAGTTTATAAACTATTGTTTTCTAAAAATGACATCTAATAAAAACCTCATCGTTGTCGAAATTAAAATCAATCTTTATTATACAAAACGAAGCCTTGTCATCTGGGTCAAAGGACGTCTAAACGCTTTCACGACAAAACATGTTTTTCATAAGAAACTAAAGCGATTTTCACGCAAAATTCACCACAATCATCACCTATGCACGCACGCACACACACGCAACTCACACGTTTTAGGATTTTAAAATGATAGAAAAACATCGAGATTGCGGTAACCGTGTTTCACGGAAGTCGGGGGGTGCCTAACACCTTCCCCTCGCTTAAGAAAGCCCCCGAACTCTATGAATCTCGGTTTGCGGACCAATTGAATCAGAGTCACATATGAGCCAGCGATTACGAAAACAAAATTCGGATGAGTTGGTACATCCATTTCAAATATACCAACTGGCGACTCTGGTCAACTGGCTCATTATAAAATCGACCTTTCGAAACCCCGTCGACATTAAGCCGACCCTTTTAAAAAAATCACATCTTAATCTAAAGGCTAAAATTGGAAAGGGCTTTTAATATTAAAAAACGAAATGACGAAAATCCCGGCGTCGACACCATTCAATCACATCTATTCAATTAAGGATACGATTACTTAATTTACAAACTGATATAACTATCCCAGGTTTATAGACCTTTACACAGTTTAAAACATCATATGTCTGACATATTACAATAATATTACATTTACAAGTGTTCTATAACTAAACAACTATTGCTTGCTCGCTTTTCCCTTCCCTTTGTCTGTTCCTGAACCTTCCGCCTGTTCAGACTTAATTGAAATATCATGTTAAAGCAAGAATGAGCATAAACTAGGTCAACAAGCACATAAACACATAATGACATGATATCTCAGAAAGAATATAAGAAAAATTTTCAATTAGTTTTAGCAATTCAATACTACTGTGAAAAAACTTGAAAGCATAACATAAAACACTTTCGCAATTGATTTGAACTATTTTCATTATCTGTTGTACTGCCACAAGACCAAGAACTTATTTAGAACAATACCAATTGCAAAGACTGATACTGCCAGACAATGTCATAAGACAATATTTCCTTTTATATGTGTACTTTAGATGATTAGCCTATCGTACCCTATATTATGCACAACATAGTCATCCCTCTTTACTTTTTATTCCCCTTTTTATTAGGGTTGTTCTGTTACAACATTTCCATAGAATTTCGCACCATAACAATATGGATTGGAGAACAAACAATAAATATCAGTCAACATAAATGACAACATATGTCTAGTCAGATAGAAATTGCATCGACCTTTCTTAAATTATTTCAACAATGAATGAACTTCACAATTGGCTTACAAGAATAAATAATATGCATCACTG
Source organism: Hedera helix (assembly GCA_947179155.2). Taxonomy (NCBI): domain Eukaryota; kingdom Viridiplantae; phylum Streptophyta; class Magnoliopsida; order Apiales; family Araliaceae; genus Hedera; species Hedera helix. The sequence continues at coordinate 10,255,722 of OX359287.1, forward strand.
TCAAATGAACTATAAACATGAGTTCAGAAAGAATACTTGCCTCTGTCCTCACTTACTTTTACTATTACTAGCTTACCACGTTTATAGCCTACATAATCATGATGTTGGTCCATGCATTAGTTATATATTTTTATATGCTTTACCTTGACATACAAGTTACCATTTACCTTTACAATTAACTTAACACATAATATGTTGCTCGTTTATACCTTAATATCTACCACATCGATCATTTTTATCAATTTATGGTTTACTATATATATATCTTTATCATATAAGATCAAAATACTACATGTTGGTTCAAAAATAATTTTTTTCCAAAAGCAGGACATCTCGCCCCCAACGAGATACTCTTTGTTAACTGCGCCCCAACGAGGTGTTTAGTGCAAAGCACTTCGTCGTCCGTGAAGTTGACTGAAACTAGAAATCCAAATTTTTTTCCAAACTTTTCTCATGCTATTTTTGGCCATACGTTGCATTTATTTATTCCAACACGTGATTTAGCATATATAACATATATATGACTTGTATAGGTCTTCAAAAATCTATTAAGTTTCCAAACAACATTATTTTTCCAATTGTCCAATTTTCCATTTTAGGCTCCGATGAACGTTTTCGAACATCCAATATCCACTTTTATCGCCATATACATCAAATGACCACCAAATCAATGCAAACACGTGTATTTATATAAAACTTAGTTATTTACCTTCATTTTACCTTTAAATATGCAAAATAGCCAAAAATCACTCTTTAAGGGGAATTTGTAAACTTAACCTAAAAGTTTCATATTAACCAACTTTAAGTTCATAACCTATACATCATCTATACTTTGTAACAAGTCCATTTTCCACTATTCTAGGTTCATACAACACATATGTGACTTTACTACCTCATGTAATCATCTATATTTGATTTTCATGTATTCAAAGCACCACTTGTGTTTTAACCAGACAAAATCATATTTTCTACATATCTAAGTATCTAGCATACCACCTAACATGCAAATACTTCTACCACCTTTGTAATACTATCCTAGCACTTATGGTTTCATCATGTATCAACTACATAACACAAAAACTCATAAATTCAACCTCTTTAACCATTAAAAGACTTACACACACACACACACACACACACACACACACACACACACACACACACACATATATATGTATATATATATATAACTTAAAGATTTAAGACAAGGAAGCTTTTAAACCTTTTATGAGATCTTCTCCTCTTTCCTAGAAAACTTCTCAATGATGGATGCTCCACTTTTTATGTTAGCTATTACTCTCTAGTACACTTCTTTATCAATTCTCTCAAGTTTTCTCAAGCACTTCCTTGCTCTTTCTTTCTTCCTCTTAAACTCCCACACTTAGAACATAAAATTAAATGAAGAAGGTATAACCTAACTAATATCTTACTAATTATATACATACAAAACTTATAAGTATAATTCCTACCACTAACTCCACTTTTGTTAGCTTAATTATGCATAGTTAAGGGTGGTTCAGACAATTTCCACCAACAATTAATGGTATTATGGACAATACACACTAATTAGGACACCAAAGTAATAATTTGGTTTGTCAAGGCTATTATGGACATCTCCCTTTTCTCTAGACATTTTTATATATCCCATACCTCATTTTTGCTTCAAATTTGCTTATTCAAGTCTTATTTGATCCAAATTTATTTCACTAGGCTTGAATTTTATTCTCTAATCAAATAATACATAAATTGCTTGTCCCAAAACATATGTCATATTTTAAAATTTTAACTTCATTATTTATTTATAATATTTAAAACATTTATGAAAACACATATCATTACAATGATCCACCAAGAGATTTATGGCTTAAAGAAGTAGATTTTGATTTTTCCAAATCATGGATGGCTAGCCCTAATTTTTCCCTTTCTCTCTCTAACTCCTTAGCTATAGAGAATTATAAAGTAATTTTTTAATTCTTATGAAAGAGTGTGTAACCTTAATCTATGATAAAACTACTCTTATTTATAGATATAGTCAACCCTTCAAAACTATTTAGGATGATGGTTTTAATTTAATTCCTAATTTAATCAGAAACTAAATTAATTAATTATAATTCCTAAACCATTTAAGAACTTAATTATTTAATAATAAGAGTACTTCTTATTAATTAATTATTAAACCATTTAGTAACTTAATTAATTATTATAATTACAATTCATAAACCATTTAAGAACTAAATAATACTAGTAGTAATAGTATTAATAATAATAATAATAATAATAATAATAATAATAATAATAATAATAATAATAATAATAATAATAATAATTTTTGTAAGTATTACGATTACACTTAGCACGTGTAACAAGCCTTTAAATCTTATAGTTACTATATGTGCACGAGTTTTGTCCCGTGAGGGTTTGCAATAAATTTACCTCCAAAATTCAAAAGTTAGTCCTAAAAATGCAAAGAAAAGTATCCTAAAAAGAAAAATAAGAAAAATATGTCCTAAATTCCTTCTCTCACACTTTAAACTTACATTGTCCCCAATATAAATTAAAATGCAAAAAAAAAGGTACAAATAAATAATTATATAAAAAAAAAAAGTAACAGAAAATCAAATTTGGTTTCTTGGGTTACCTCCCAAGTAGCGCATTTGTTTAATGTCATTGGCTCGACTCAGTCCTTCCTTCTCAATCCTAGTAAACTAGATCTGTCAACTCCATAATTTAAATATTCTCGACTTGAAAACTGTCATAAAAATGTTTAAGTCGATGCCCATTCACCTTGAATATTTTTCCTGTTTTTGGGCTTTCAAGCTTAACTGCACCATAAGCAAAGACCTTAGTAATAACAAAAGGACCAACCCATCGAGAACGTAACTTACTAGGAAATAACTTAAGCTGTGAGTGATAAAGTAAAACATTTTGTCTTACAACAAAGTTCTTCCTAGAAATCCTCTTATCATGAAAGGCCTTTGTCCTTTACTTGTATATTTTAGAGCTCTCATACGCCTCATTTCTCAATTCTTCTAGCTCTTGTAATTGCAACTTCCTATGTCCTCCCACTTCTTCCATGTCTAAGTTACATTGTTTGATTACCCAAAAAGCCTTTTGCTTCAATTCCACAGGTAAGTGACATGGTTTACCAAATACCAGCCTATAAGGTGACATACCGATAGGAGTCTTGTAAGCAGTCCTATAACCCCAAAGTGCATCATCTAACCTCAAACTCCAATCTTTTCGATTAGTTTTGACTACTTTCTCCAAAATGAATTTGATTTCACAGTTGGACACCTCAGCTTAGCCATTGCTTTGTGAATAAAAATCTTATGTATCACATTATATTTCTTGAACAGTGCTTCTAACATTTGTTATACTTGAAAACATCTACAACAACTTTAAAATCATTAGTTCGGGTGGCCTTAGCTTCCACCCATTTGGAAACATAATCAATAGCCAAAAGAATATAAATATTATCAAAAGAAACAGAAAATGATCCCATAAAATCAATACCCCAAACATAAAAATGTCAACAATTATAATAGACATTTGTGGCATTTGATTTCTAATTGAGATATTATCTATTCTTTGACAATTTTCACATGTTTTACAAAATAGATAAGAGTCTTTAAAATAGTCAGCCAATAGAAACCACATTCCAAAACCTTATGAGTTATTCTTTTAGGTCCAAAAAGTCCTCCACAAGCATAAGAGTGAAAAAAAAGTTAGGATCGACAAAAAATCACTACAAAGCACACATCGTCTAACTATTTGGCCAGCACAAAATTTCCACAGATATCGGTCATCCTATACATAATATTTGGCCTCACTCTTAAGCTTTTTTTTTTTTGAATTTTAAAAAATTCGTTTGGTAGATAGGCACTCACTAAATAATTCACAATATTAGCATACCAAGGTGCAACTCTATCAATTGAAAATACATGCTCATCTGAAAAAGAATCTTACAATGGTAGTGCTTCCTCATCTTTAATCAGCCTACTCAAGTGATCTGCCACTAAGTTGTCCGCTCCTTTCTTATCTCTAATTTCTAAATTAAATTACTGTAACAGCAAAATCCAACTAATGATCCTAGGTTTCCTTCTTAGTGAGTAAATACCTGAGAGCACCATGGTTAGAAAAAATTATAATTTTAGTACTAAGTAAATAAGATCTAAACTTATCTAAAGCAAAAATAACAGATAAAAGTTCTTTTTTAGTGGTAAAGTAGTTAATATGAGCGGCATTCAAAGTTCTAGAAGCATAGTAAATGACATGAACAACTTTGTCAATTCTCTGGCCCGAGACAACCCTTACTGCATAGTTGTTTGCATCACACATGATTTCAAAAGGCAACTTTCAATTTGGTGGTTAAATGACTAGCATTGAGGTTAATAACTTTTTTAACTTGTCATACACCTCCTTGCACTCATCATCAAATTGGAATTCCACATCTTTTTGTAACAACTTACACAATGGCAATGCTATCTGTGAGAAACCCTTGATAAATCTACAATAGAAACCTGCATGACCAAAAAAACAACAAATCTCCTTTACACTTGTAGGGTAAGGTAAAACAATAACAATTTATATTTTAGCTTTATCTACTTCTAATCCTCTAGCTGAAACTACATATCCAACTATTATACCTTGCTCTACAATAAAATGATATATTTCCAATTAAGAATAAGATTAGTTTCTAAGCATCTATCTAATACACGAGTCAAATTATCTAAGCATGCTTCCAAAGTATCACCATATATTATGAAATCATCAATAAATACTTCAATGCAATTTTCAAGAAGATCGAAGAATATACTTATCATGTATATCAGAAAAATACTTGGTGCATTGCAAAGTCCAAAGGACATTCTACGAAACGTAAATGTACCAAACAGATATGTAAATATAGTCTTTTCCTGATCCTCCGGTGCAATAACAATCTGATTATGGCCTGTATCAAGAAATTTCATAACCTCATTTTTTCAATACCTCCATCATAGGTGGATTTAGTCTAGATTGAGCATCTGTCTATGGTTTGACTCCTTCCTCCAAAAGAATTCGATGCATACACACAGTTGGGCTTATACATTTAATGTCTACAATTGTCCAGCCAAAGACTTGTATGTGGTTCTTAAGAAAGCAACATTTTCTCTTGGACTTTGGTCAGATTTTTGGCAATAATCACAGGTAGTGTGTCCTCCTTCCCTAGATATGCATACTTCAAGTGGGTTGGTAAGGGCTTTAATTTTAATGTCGAAGCCTGCACAACAAAAGGTAACCATTTTTCATGAGTCACAGGTAACTGAATGGAAGAAACTGAAAGTAGTATGCCCTTAAGCCAATCACATTTGATGTGATATGAATATACTTTGTAATCTTATTCGTTTACTAATAAAAGTATCAAGGCATTTTTTTATTCATGATTAATTAACTAAATTAATTAAATGGATAAACCCATAGTTTTTGAGCAATGCTTTTAGAACTGTGATGATGATCATGCTAATGAGATCTAAATTCAAGATAGCTCAAAACTAGAATTGTTCCCAATCATTGGATCACTAAAAAGGGGATTAGTAGATCCAGATAGATTAATACATATTATGCTTGTTTTTACAAAGAGGATGCTTGATCTCATAATCATTTATGTAGAGACATTAAAGCAAGTATGTAGGTGCTTATTAGAGAATAAGTTCACTGAACGTGACTCGCTCAAGGAACACCTAATAGAGTTGTACTTGTCTGTCAATAGAAGTTCCTTATGTGATAGTCGTATAAGTGATCGTTGGACTTGAGATCATCATAGTATCTTGTGTGTACTAAGTTATACTTTAACATATTCCTTAAGGCTTATTGGTATATTAAAGGACATGCTTAGGTATAATAAGGTACACATGGAGATAGGTGAATGATCAACAAATGATCTACCACTTCCAGTAAAGGGAGAGAATGTCCTATGCGATTCAATAAGTGACAACTTAAAAATCCTTGGTCAGGGTTGAATGGAATTAGAAAGGAGTTTCTAATTTACATTGACTACAGTTGTGCATTTGTGAATTGAAATGCATATGATCAAATAAATAAGACTTGGCGAAAAATTCTGTAAGGATTGAATTGTATGGTAACTATTTGCTGAAAGGTTCTTTTACGGTCAAATGTTAAAATCTATATTATCTGGAATGTCGATTAATCACTAAGGAGGCTTACCCATATTATGGAATAATTATTTATTCTAAATTAAAGAGTTAATTTGTAATAAATGAATTAGAATTGTTCTAATTTATTTATTATACAACCGATTTAATGTGGAGAACCTAAAGGGTCACACCGCAAAAAAGTAATATGTATTTTAAAAATGGATGGCATAATCGTAATAATAAATTAAGTATATTTAATTTATACTATGGTGATGGAATAAATTAAATAGCTTAATATTTATATTTTAATATTTTTGAAATACTAATTATAAATTAATAGGAGGAGTCTTATTATTATTATTATTACTATTATTATTATTACTAGTATTATTATTTAGTTCCTAAATGGTTTAGGAATTAATTAATAAGTAGTAGTATTATTGTAAATAATCAAGTTCCTAAATGGTTTAGAAATTATAATTATAATAATTAATTAAGTTACTAACGGTTTAGTAATTAATTAATAACAAATACTCTCATTATTAAATAATTAAATTCCTAAATGGTTTAGGAATTATATTTAATTAATTTAGTTTCTAATTGAATTGGGAATTAAATTAAAACCCTAATCCTGAATAGTTTAGGAGGGTTAACTATACTTATAAATAAGATGAGTCTTATCATAGATTAAGGTTACAAACTCTTTCACAATGATAGAGAGAGAGTACTTCATAATTCTCTATATCTAAGGAGTTGGAGAGAGAGAGAGAGAGAATTAGGGTTAGCCACTCATGGTTTGGAAAAATCAAAATTCACTTCTTTAATTTATAGATCTCTTGTTGGATCACCTCTAGAGGCTTTACACTTGGGGAGCTAACATTGATCCGTGCAATCTAATCGGTGAATTTGAAGTAGAACGCGAAGGATTAAAGGGAGTTGAACATGTACCTGTGGCAGCATGGTTCTACAAAGGCATAAATCTTTTATCATTCCTCAATTAATAATAGTCACATAGGAAAGATCCTAGTTATTGATTTGTAGAAAATTTTTAAAATCTTATTTTTCTTGCTTCCATTGTGCTTATATAATTTGATTATATGTATGTCATATTTTTTTTTCTTTTCAAAACATGAGTTTTGTAATTGATTTTCAATACCTGTGATTCTATTCAACAAATTATGCCAAATAAATTGTACTAAACACATATCCATACATATATGAAATTAAAACAATTAATAATTCTCATAAGTTTGGCTCTTGATGCCACTGTTGGTTTGCAAAAAATATGGCATACATATAATAAAATTATATAAGTGCAACAGAAGCAAGAAAAATCAGATTTTAAAATTTTTCGACAAACTCATAACTAAGATCTTTCTTATGCGACTATTATTAATGGAGGAAGAATAAAAGATTTATAACTTTGTAGAACCAAGTTTTCATGAGTACAAGTTCAATTCCCTTTAATCCTTCGCATTCTTCTTCAAAACCACCGATTAGATTTCACGGATCAATGTTAGCTCCCCAAGTGTGAAGCCTCTAAAGGTGATCCACTAAGAGATCTATAAATTAAATAAGTGAATTTTGATTTCTCCAAATCATGGGTGGCTAGTCCTAATTCTCTCTCTCTCTCTCTCTCTCTCTCTCTCTCTCTCTCTCTCTCTCTCTAACTCCTCATATGTAGAGAATTATGAAGTACTATCTCTATTCTTATGAAAGAGTGTGTAACCTTAATTTATGATAAGACTCCTCTTATTTATAGATATAGTCAATCCTCCTAAACTATTTCGGATTAGGGTTTTAATTTCATTCCCAATTCATTGAGGGACTAAATTAATTAATTACAATTCCAAAACTATTTAGAAACTTAATTATTTAATAATGAGTGTACTTCTTATTAATTAATTACTAAAATATTTAGTAACTTAGTCAATTATTATAATTACAATTTCTAAACCATTTCGAAACTTAATTATTTACAATAATACTACTACTTATTAATTAATTCCTAAACCATTTAGGAACTAAATAATAATACAAGTAATAATAATAATAATAATAATAATAATAATAATAATAATAATAATAATAATAATAATAATAATAACACTCCTCTTATTAATTTATAATTAATATTTCTAAAATACTAAAAAATAAATATTAAGCTATTTAATTTTTTCTATAACCATATTATAAATTTAATGTACTTAATTTATTTTTACGGTTATGTCACCTACTTCTAAAATAAATATTACTCTTTTGCGGTGTGACCCTTTAGATTCTTCATATTAAACCAGTTGTATAATAAATAAATTAAAACAATTTTAATTCATTTATTATGAATTAACTCTTTAATTCAGAATAAATAATTATTCCCTAATAAGGGTAAGCCTCCTTAGCGATTAATCGACGTTCCAAATAATATAGATTTCAACATTTGATCATAAAAGAACCTTTAAGCAAATAGTTACCATACAATTCAATCCTTCTACCATACAATATCCTAATCAAATATAAGACACAAAATTTCTGTCAATTCTTATTTGATTTGATCATATGCATTTCAATTCATAAATACATAACTCTATTTAATGTAAATTAAAAACTCCTTTCTAACTCCATTCAACCCTGGCCAGGGATTTATGAGTTGTCACTTATTGAATCGCATAGGACATTCTCTCCCTTTACTGGAAGTGATAGATCCTTTAATGATCATTCACCTATCTCCATGTGTACCTTATTATACCCCAAACATATCCTTTGATATACCAACAAGTCTTAAGGAATATGTCAAAGTATAACTTAGTACACACAAGATACTATGATGATCTCAAGTCCAAGGATCACTTGTATGACTATCACATAAGGAACTCCTATTGACACACAAGTAAAACTCTATTAGGTGTTCCTTGAGCAAGTCATATTTAGTGAACTTATTATCTAATAAGTACCTACATACTTGCTTTAGTGTCTCTACACAAATGATTATAAGATCAATCACCCTCTTCGTAAAAGCAAGTATAATATGTACTAATCTATCCAGATCTACTAATCCTTTTTTTAGTGATCCAATGATTGGCAACAATTTTAGTTTTTGAGCTATCTTGAATTTAGATCTCATTAGCATGATCCTCATCATGGTTCTAAAAATATTGCTCAAAACTATGGGTTTATCTATTTAATTAATTTAGTTAATTAATCATGAATAAAAAAATACCTTGACACTTTTATTAATAAACGAATAAGATTTCAAATTATATGTTTATCACCTCAAATGTGATTGGTTTGAGGGCATACTATTTTCAATCTCCCAGTTACATTAAAGTCAATCGCCCTTTGGTATCTCCATACCATTCTTCTCTAAGTGGCGTATAAATTTCTTAGTAAATGCTTTAGTTAATGGATTTGTAATGTTGTACTGAGAGTCTGTCATCTGTATGGTGTCGTCTCCTTTTTAACAATTCATCAAATCATATGAAAGTGTTGCAACACATGTTTAGATTTCAAATGAGATATAGGTTCTTCGGCGAATTAAACTCCTTTAATGTTAGGAACCATTATAAGTTATGTAATGAACTCGTTGAACCAAATAATCACCTTTGCAACTTTACTTATAGTTATTTACCTATGTCTTTGTCACTAAATCAGCAACTCCTTACTGTTTAGAACTTTTCCAACTCACTGCATCACCGTTCGAGGTAATCGTATTACCTAAAACGGATATGCTGTTATCTTAGTTAGTTTGAACAAACTTGAGTCTATTAAGCCTTCTAGTTTTATATCAGACCCATCATTAGAAACTATTTTCTAATATTCTTCTCCAGAATTGAATTGATATCTACTTATTATACATAAGCAATATCAAGTTTAATACATAGCAACGAATCAATTTACGTCCATTGGGTCAAGCCACGTATCCTTTACGATCTATTTCTATAAACCTTTACCCTGAATGGAATGTTAAGGTGCTTCTCCCAAGTCCTTGATGGAGAAGTTTTTAGACAACCATATCTTTACTGATTAGAGCATCGGTATGTGTAACGACCCCGAAATTCGACCCACTTTATTACCTTAAATTTTATTTTTATTATACATTATTTTCCTTTCGTCCAAATTTCGGTTTGTTAATAAATCTTTAATCACCTTAATTAATTCATTTATTGACATTATCGTCATCAATTACCAAATTTTCGGTATAAATTTTTTTTTTCTCAATAATTGTATTAAAATATTTGAATATGTAAAATCCTTATATCTTGATCCTAGTCCCTGGATCGCAACCTTAACTTTTTCTTTCTATTACCTGTGTCATAATGCTCACATTCAAATCTAATATTATTTATTTTCATACAAATATTCCTTGTTGCATCATTCGTAGTCAAACATATAATAATTTCTATTGTAACAATTATGTTGAACAATCACGGTTTATAATTGAACTTTTATCATATCCAGATTCAACTTATATATACATACAGCTCATCACAGTAAAATTAACAAATTTCTTACGTTGAATTTTAATGTTGGAAATATACCAATTACGTTTCCAACCTTCTAGGTAATTCATCTCTATATTAATCTGATATTCTTGAAATTCATTTCTTTCCTGAAAAAATATTTATTAAGCAAGTAATGAGCACAACGGCTCAGAAAGTTCAACAGTTTATGCTTCACGTAGTACATAGTTTAACATGCTCTGTGTGTGTCATACATTACGTGTTGTGCTTCTACTTGAACAATATATCTCATATATATATATATATATATATATATATATTCATATTATTACACAAAGTACACATTGAGGTCATATTAATCACGTATCACATAGCACATAATTTGTATGCATTTAAAACAAGAATTACATATCATAACAGTCTAACATTTAACATAAAAGGACTGAAGAACTTGCCTGGACGTCCAATTACTTAATTGATAGCTCAGAACTCTCTCTCGGTCAACCTATGATCATAAAATAATCAAATAATAATTATTTATCCTCTTATGATATTAATTTAATTAATTAATATCATCTCTAGGCCAATTATTAATGTATTTGGTTAATTATATTAACCTCGTCCCTTAAATATTAATATAATTTAATATCAACTCCTTCACTTAGGACAACCCGACTCATCGGACAAATTTTAACATATCTAGTTGTCCCAAAAATTTTATTTAATCATTTCCTAACCTTTAAACTCATTAGATTAATATTTAAAATATTTAAATATTAATCCCCAATATTTAATATTTTTACAAAAATATTAAATTTTATGCCCAAACATTATTTCTATATTTTTTGTATTTTTCTATAATTTTTAAACAGTTTTTAAATATTTATTTAATTAAAAACTGATTCTGGGGGCATTTTGATAATTTCCGCAACTCTGGGGACATAACCGGAATTTACCGGAAAGTCCAGGGGTATTACCGTAATTTTTGTGGTCAAAGGACACGGTCGTCATTTTCCGGAAAGACCGGGGCACGCCGGTCATTTGGTAGCGTGCGTTGGCCGCGCATTGCGCGCGACCCTTCTCTTCCAACGCCAAAACGACGTCGTTTCACAGCCATTTCCCGAGCCCCGCGCATTGCGCGGTCCTTCGCTCCCCCCTTGCGCCGAAACGACGTGGTTTCAGCCCGTAGTTCAGCAAAACTTGCAGCCGCGCATTGCGCGGATCTGCCCAGAAATTTTTTCTGCATTCTTCCCGCGAACAGTGCACCAACTTTCCAAAAATAACCCATTTTTTCTCAAAATTTCACAACAAAACTACTCCAAAAATCATATAATTCATAGATATACCTTCATAAATTTTTTAGAATAATTATTCTAATTATTTTCTAATTTTCTTCCAAATTATTTTACTACCCATAATACACAAAATTATTCAATTAATTAATTTGTACCTTCCAAAAAGCTTTGAAATCCTTCCATGGAAGCACCAATAATTCCTCTCTTCTTGGTTGGTGGCTATGGAGTTTTCGGCGAGGCAAGGTGGTGGTGTCGGGTGTAGGAAGAGAGAGAGACTTCTTACTTGGTTCTTTTCTTTTTCTCATTTCTTTTCCTTCCTTTTTGTTGCTTTTTCTTTCCTTTTATTCTCTTAAAATTTAACAAGTTTGGAAACCAATTTAGTTCCACCGACTTTGCCCACCAACCGGCTAAAATCTCTCTCGAATGTTCCAACAAATTAAGCGTGCAAAATTAATTTAATACATTACGTAATTATATCGTGTAATAAATATTTTATATCATATATATAAAATATTTATTTTAATTCACCAAAAATCATATTGTGATTTATAATTAATTTTAACACCTCTTTTGGGTACTTTACTTGACAAATTTTGTACACGCATATCGCCATGCATGTAATTCTATGAGGTAATTTTTACCTCCAAAAATCATAAAATAATTCATATAACATATAAAAATTATATTTCATAATTTTTCACTTCGTTACTTGGACAACATGTTAAATTAACATGTTCACATTTCTGAAATATTATTTTTCATAAAAGTCATAATAATTCCATTATACATAAATATAATTTTTAATAACTTAAAACATTCATTTTTCTTATTTATTATTCAATTTCTTTAATATTTACAATAATTTCTTTATATATAAATTATATAATTTAAGATTATATAATTTATATATTTACAATCTCTTTTCTTAAATAATTTCTTAAATTCATCCATAATTATCAATTAATCAATAATTTCACATTTATTAACTCTCTCATTATTTTAATTCTCTTATATAAATTATATAATTTATCCTTATATAATTTATATAATTATAATTTCCTTTAAATAGCACTTTAATTTTCTTATATAAATTATGTAATTTATTATTATATAATTTATATAATTACATTTCTTCTCAATTAATTTCTAAATTTCCACCATAATTCTTAATTAAATCTAAAATCAATAATTACAATTTAATTAACTTCCCCATTCGCTTTTCATTTAAAATTGGATTAGTTTAATTATTAATCCCTTAATTTCCATAATTAATAACATTTACAAATGTATATATATATATAATTTCATATATTTCACATTACAACATAACATCAATCAAATCATAATTTCTACATTTCCATAATAATTTAATTGTACAATTTATTGTACCTTTATATGGAATTTCTCTTATTATTCATAAATTATTTCCAAACAATTAATTTACTTTTTCATTTATTTTAAATCCACACAATTCATCACCATCTTGGTACGTATTTAATTTACCAATTAAATTCCTTCACACACTTTAAATTACTTATATCATAAATAATTTAAACAATTTTGATAATTTTATCAATTAAATTCTCATTTAATATTATTAAAGAAATCCTGAAAATTCGGATCCTCACAGTATGTCATTTCTTATCTATAGTATGTCAACATATAATACTATGAATGTCACAGTGCTCCCACTGACCTATGTACATACTTGGTTCATTCTCGTCTTTGATAAAATCAAACTCTTTTGATAGTCTCATCAAAACGGATGTTCCAATTTCGAGAAACTTGCTTCAATCCATAATTGGATCATTGTAGCTTTTATACTAGATTTACTCCATCTTCATGGAGACAAATCATCTTGGTTGTATCATATGTAACTGGATCATCATCCACTCTAATGCGTACCTCATCATCATCATCTATGATGAATCTATACCTTTCAGGTATTTTCAGTACTCGACCAAATTTACGACTTGGTTGTGGTACAATACATTTATCTACTTGTATAGATTCCTTCACTTGATCTATAGTGTTTTGTGGTTCTTGAACTTCTCCAAGATCTATTCTACTCATACTAACCCTTTAAGGAAAAACTCATTTTCCTAGAAGGCAGCGTGTTTCAAGAAACACCTTTTAATTAGTTGAATTATAGAAGTGATACCCTAAACTTTCTTTAGGATATTCCACAAGTTTACTTTTCTCAAATCTTGTCCTAAGCTTATTATTGTCAAACCTTTTGACATAAGTTGGACAATCCAAATCTTAACATTCTTAAGACTTGGTTCTTCCTATCCATAACTCATATAGAGTCTTAGGGATGGATTTTGAAGGTACCTTGTTTAGTAGATATGCGATTGTTTCTAGGGCATAACCCTAGAAGGATACTGAAAGATCGGTAATACTCATTATAGATCATCACCATGTTCATTTTGTGAGAATACCATTTCGTTTGAGATGATCTAGAAACTTACTGCTTAAGTATTCCCTTCTCGATCTAATCGAAGAACTTTAATACTTTTGGCCTTTAGTTTCTATACTTCACTTTTGAATTCTTTATATGTTTCAAACGATTTGGATTTGTATTTCATCAAATACATATATCAAAATCTAAAATCATCAGTGAAAGTAATGAATGAATGTCATCCTCTTACATTTGTTGTCATAGATCCCACACAAGACTGTGTGACCATCTCTAACATCGCTACAACTCGTTCTCTATGTCCACTAAATGGAGATTTAGTCATATTATCCATAATACAAGATTCACAAGTTGCATTTGATTCATAATCAAAAGGCTCGGAAGGCAATACTGATATCATCTATTTGCCTTTAGTTTGTTCAAATTAGAATATTTTTCATGTAACTCAAGTATACAATGTCCATCAAGTAATCAACCAGTTATAAATAAAACATTATCATTATAAACAGAACAACGATTGTTCATTATTATAATGTCAAAAACCCTTACTTCTCATCACATGGAACTGAAATAATGTTTCTAAGAACTGGAACATAGTAACAACTTACTAACTTAAAAGACTTGCCTGTAGGTAGTGCAAAACTATAAGTTCCTATGGCTAATACGGCAACATTTGCTTCATTCCCCACGCATAGGATTACTTCTCTTTAGTTCAACCTTCTACTTTTGCCTAGTCTCTACAACAACTTGCATATGTGAGACCATTAGCCGGTATCTCATACCTAAGTAGAAACTTTACTTAGAGAAAGTTCTATTTTATTATGAATAAATCTATGTCTGTAGCTGAAGCTTTATTAAACTTCTTCTACTTAACTACTGCAACTCTCTTGTAGTTGTTCTTCTAATGTCCCAACTTAACGTAATGAAAACAAACTCTTTTGCCCTCGGGATTACTTTTATTTATGTCCTTCAATTAGTGCTTTTTATTTTGCCTTCTACTCTTTTTAACTCCTCAGAAATACCTTTAGCCATCTTCCTCCGCTTAGAAGATTCATCTACAAGTAAGACTTGATTTTTCTAGGAAGGAAAGTGACTCTAAACAATCTTCAATATATTTAAGCAAATCAGTTAAACTGACGTCTAGTTTATTAATGTTTGAAGTACACAACAAAATTGTGAATAAGAGTCAGTGAGTGACTGCAAGATCGAATCTTGACTCAACTCTCCTTCCTTGACAAAACCTATTGTCCTAATAGATCAATCGAATTGATCATCTTTAGGGCATATGTCTTTTACTGTAGTGTTATTGCTTATTGTAGATCGGAAGAGTACCTTAGATATCTTATATCTAACTGACCTACTTTGCTCACCGTACAACTATTGAATGTGCAACAATATAGTAGGTGCATCCATTTTCTCGTGTTGATACTGTAACTCGATACTTATGGATGCGAGCTTGATGCATTGAGTCACATTTGCATCATCTTGCCATTTCTTAAAATAGTAATCTCTTCCTCAGAGGCTTAGTCTGCAACGTTTGCAGGAATAGACAAATTAAGAACATTTGCTAGCTTTTCAGCATTAAGAACTATTCTCAAATTTGTTTAATCAATCTGAATAATTCGGTTCGATTAATTGTTAGCATCCAATATGCCATGCAATGTTAGTGAATTAAACATACTAACATTCTTTAAGTGAATTAATAAAAACATTAACACGTATTTATTTTATTAATCACCAAAATAAATTAGGTCTTTATTTAAAATGGTGTCTCCCACTATTCTCTTTAAACTATATTACCCTCTTTATATAGTTCGACAAATCTAATTAAAGATTTGCTAGTGAGAATAAGGATCCTATTTCAAATGTATATAACATTGTGTGACATAACAAACTATATATAAATAAATAGGTAGATAACTCTTGTCAATTACATCAACATGTAACTCTTTTTATTTTGCCTCTTAGATTATTATGATCATGTGTGTGCACATCCAAATCAAAATTATCCAAGTTATGTTCAACCTAGCATTTTCTTATATTTGAAGAGAAAAAGACCATTCTTGTGTGACACAACAAAATAGTAATGTTCAATTCTTTTATAAATATCAAATGTGATACAAACATCTCAAAAAATTAATATAAGCCTTGTGTGACACATCAAACTTATAATTACTATTTGATACTCTATCATTTTACCATGCTAGAAGACGACATTCAATATTTTATTAATATCTTTAAACATTACAACTTAATATTATTAGTAGTAGAATATATAAATTAGAACCATTCTAATTTTATTTAATTGAATTAAACTCCTTTAATTCATGAATTAAACATTTTAGTTCATTTTATAAATAATATTTATCCTACATCATGAGGGGTTTGTTAATATTAATTGTCTCATCTTATTTAGCGCGCGCGCGCGCACGCGCGCGCACACACACACACACATATATATATATATATATATATATATATATATATATATATATATATATATAATACGCATTATATTATTTAACATGCGAAACATGTTTGGATAATATATAATATAAATATAATTAACATACACATATAGAATACTATATTTTACTTGGATTGATTATGAACTTTTATTCTAATTTGGTTCACTAGAGCCACGAAGTGAACCAAAATGTCAAACATATGGTGCAAGAATAAATTAAATTAAATGTAGCTATTACATTTAAATCTGAGCTCCATTACAAATAGGTCTTTATGCGTTCCATGCTTCTTTACTCCAAGTCTTTAAAATAATTCTAACTAATTCTATTAGAAAACTATTTACAATAAGTAGAAACCTTGATCAACAGTCAAGGGAAAGTACATAGGAGAGAGATAGAATTTTACATCAGATAAATTAGAAAAGACGAGGTACGCAGACCCCATTTATTAAAACTCATTAATTCAATGCATCCACATAAAATAAATTCAATCATATTGGTCAATAGTCTACAATCAATCCCATTTATTATTATATATATCAACATATATATTAATAAATAATATTCTTCTCATAAATTAAATGAATCATTCCGTATATATATATATATATATATATATATATATATATATATATATATATATATATATATATATATATATATCAATATCATTTAATGGGCAATTGAAAGTGGCATAAAACCTAATTTCATGTTTAAAATAAACCTTTTATTTTAATTATAAAATCATGTAAAAATAAACTATTTATTTTTAATATATTTTGGATTTTTTTGGATTTTTAAAATTACCCAAAATAAACTATTTATTTTTTAATAATTTAAAAATCTGCTTAAAAATACAAAAAAATAATTAAAAATCCAAAAGTTGCATTAATTACGAAAATGCCACCGTGTCAGAGCCCCACGCAATGCACGCATGCCCACTGCCCGAGCATTGGGCGTCATGCGCTGTCCCACATAATGCGAGGCATATCCATCCCTGCACAATGCGCGCCGTGTCCAGCATTCGCGCAATACGCGTGCAGTTACTGTAGCAGTCTGAAAAAACTAAATTTTTTTTCCTTTCCAAAACATGAGTTTTGCAATTGATTTTCAATACCCATGATTCTATACAACAAATTATGCCTAATAAATTGTTCTTAACATATACCTATACATATATGAAATTAAAATAATTAATAATTCACATAAGTTTGGCTCTTAATGTCACTGTTGGTTTGCAAAAATATGGCATACATATAATTAAATTATATAAGTGCAACGGAAGCACGAAAAATCAGATTTTAAAATTATTCTAAAAACCAATAACCAGTATATTTCTTATGCAACTATTATTAATTGAGCAAGGATAAAAAATTTATACCTTTGTAGAACCAAGTCTCCACGGGTACAAGTTCAACTCCCTTTAATCATTCGTGTTCTTTTTCAAATTCACTGATTAGATTTCACGGATCAATGTTAGCTACCCAGGTATGAAACCTCTAGAGGTGATTCGCTTAGAGATCTAAGAATTAAAGAAGTGGATTTTGGTTTCTCCGAACCATGGGTGGCTAGCCCTAATTCTCCCTCTCTCTCTCTCTCTCTCTCTCTCTCTAACTCCTTAGATGTAGAGAATTATGAAGTACTCTCTCTATTCTTGTGAAAGAGTGTGTAACCTTAATCAATGATAAGACTCATCTTATTTACAGATATAGTCAATCCTCCTAAACTATTTAGTATTAGGATTTTAATTTAATTCTCAATTCATTTAGGAACTAAATTAATTAATTATAATTCATAAACTATTTAAGAACTTAATTATTTAATAATGAGAGTCCTTCTTATTAATTATTTATTAAATTATTTAGTAACTTAATTAATTATTATAATTACAATTCTTAAACCATTTAGGAACTTGATTATTTACAATAATACTACTAATTATTTATTAATTCCTAAACCATTTAGGAACTAAATAATAATAATAATAATAATAATAATAATAATAATAATAATAAGACTCCTCTTATTAATTTATAATTAGTATTTCTAAAATACTAAATTATAAATATTAAGCTATTTAATTTATTCTATCACCATAGTATAAATTAAATATACTTAATTCATTATTACGATTATGACATCCACTTCTAAAATAAATATTACTATTTTGTGGTGAGACCCTTTAGGTTCTCCATATTAAACCGGTTGTATAATAAATAAATTAGAATAATTCTAATTTATTTCTTATTAATTAACTTTTTAATTCAGAATAAATAATTATTACACAATAAGGGTAAGCGTTGTCGATGCCGGGATTTTCGTCGTTTCGTTTTTTATTGTTAAAATGTCCCTTTCCAATTTTAGCCTTTTGAATTAAATGTGATTTTGAAAAGGGTCGGCTTAGTGTCGACGGGGTTTTGAAATGTCGATTATATAATGAGCCAATTGACCAGAGTCGCCAGTTGGTATATTTGAAGTGGATGTACCAACTCATCCGGATTTAGTTTTCGTAATCGCTGGCTCATATGTGACTCCGATTAATTGGTCCGCAAACCGAGATTCATAGAGTTCGGGGGCTTGCTTAAGCGAGGGGAAGGTGTTAGGCACCCCCCGACTTCCGTGAAATACGGTTACCGCAATCTTGATGTTTTCTTATCCTTTTAAAATCCTAAGAATGTGTGTGTGTGTGTGTGTGTGCGCGCGCGCGTGTGCCTAAATGAATGTCGTTGGAATGCTTTACTTTGAAAATGCTTCAGAATCTCGTTAACCCTATGCACGAAGGATTTTACTTAATCGAAAAGTTCATTTTTATTGCTTTTTTGTTTCGATAATAAAATCGATGATATTTTGTAAAACATATTTTCAAACCCTTCGTCAAATAGGAATAGAGCTCATCCGACACTTACAATTTTATTTAGCCTACGAATGATCTAATATCCTAATTTGATTTATTTTATGCAAATCTTTATCGTTTCATTCCAAAATCATTTTCTCGCGTCAAAAGGGAAAATGAAGCATTAAAATGGCGTTGGAGTTATTCATGGGCATGTGAGCCATCCAAATAACCCCAAGCACCCACAATCGCACATTTCACTATCACGGGGCCTTAAACCCGATTTTCGATCCGACATCGCTTTAAGGCCCAAAAATTACATATTTACAATACAAATGCATCGCCATCGCTACATACGTAAAAGCTAGAAAATAAACTAAAAGGATATCATCGGGAGGTTAGGAGGAGATTCTATCCGTAATAAATCCTCCCTAACCGTCCCTAATCCACAGATCTACAACATATGTTGACTATATTGGATCTAAACTCAAAATACACAAAAACAAACTATTTAAATAGCAATGCACCAAATATTTTCGGATCCACAGTAGATCCACCCAACAAATGCAATAAGAACAAAAATAAAATTAGATCTACAAGATTTGCTACATAAAACACAACGAAGCTATGAAACTCGGATTTTTTCACATTCCAATCGATGTAATAGACGCTTCAACACTTGAAAATCAACATAGGATACAAAGATTGTATAGAAGAGGAAGCAATCTCTCTTTTTTCTCTCTTCTTCTCTCTTTTTTTCTCTCCCCGTCGCCCTTCTCTCTCTATTTTTCTTCTCCCGCCCGCGTCTGCCGAAAATGAAACTGGAAATGGCGATTTAGCAACTTCAGATCTTGGCCGCAGATGCAACTGCGGCCAGCCGCAGGTGCAGCTGCGGCTGGCTCCGGTGTTTTCCTCGATTTCCGCATCTGATGTCGGTATTTCATTTTTTCGCTAGAAGGCTCGTATTTTGCAATCCGGAAATCCCTGAGAAACGTGCCATATTGTTCTGGGAGGCTCGTTCGGAGGGCTGCGACTTGATATAGAATTTGCTAACCCCCGAACATCGTAAGCGGAGTGGCCATCAGTCGTCTTTTGTGGTCGGCTCAGGTTTTTCTGGATCAACTGTTCGCCTTGCCTCAAGTGACCGGATGTTCGTTGTCCGTTGTGGCGGCTTTGACCGTAAATCGCTGGGGTGACTTGATGTTGGGGTCCACCTTCCCTTTCGCTCGTCGGGTCAAATGACGATTCTGCCCTCCTGTCAGGGTTAGTGCAAAAGTGCAAAATTTGGGTGTCTACAAGCGTCATTAGTAATTAATCGACATTGTAGATAATATAGATTTCAACATTTGATCGTAAACAAATCTTTTAGCAAATAGTTACTATACAATTCAATCATTCTACCATACAATATCCCAATCAAATATAAGACACGAAATTTGTGTCAAGTCTTATTTGATTTGATCATATGCATTTCAATTCATAAATACATAACTCTAGTTAGTATAAATTATAAACTCATTTCTAATTCTATTCAACCCTGGTCAGGGATTTCTGAGTTCTCACTTATTGAATCGCATAAGACATTCTCTCTCTTTACTGGAAGTGGTAGATCCTTTGTTGATCATTCACCTATCTCCATGTGTACCTTATTTTACCCTAGCATATCCTTTGATATACCAACAAGTCTTAAGGAATATGTCAAAATATAACTTAGTATACACAAGATACTATGATGATCTCAAGTCCAAGGATCACTTGTACGACTATCACATAAGAAACTCCAATTGACACGTAAGTAAAACTCCATTAGGTGTTCCTTGAGCTAGTCACGTTCAGTAAACTTATTCTTTAATAAGCATCTACATACTTGCTTTAGTGTCTCTACACAAATGATTATGAGATCAATCATCCTCTTCGTAAGAGCAAACATAGTATGTACTAATATATCCAGATCTACTAATCCCTTTTTAGTGATCTAATAATTGGGAACAATTTTAGTTTTTGAGCTATCTTGAATTTAGATCTCATTAGCATGATCCTCATCATGATTCTAAAAACATTGCTCGAAACTATTGGTTTATCTATTTAATTAATTTAGCTAATTAATCATGAATAAAGAAATGCCTTGATACTTTTATTAATAAACGAATAAGATTAGAAAGTATATGTTTATCACATGAAATGTGATTGGCTTGAGGAAATACTACTTTCACCTACATACTTGTTTTAGTGTCTCTACACAAATGATTACGAGATTAATTGTAACGCACCGAGATCCCACATTCCCTAATTATATCCGATTATCTCTAGATAACATAATCATTAACTTTAAACCACATTAATTAGAATCTCGTGCGTTAAAATTTAACTTTTAACTTATAAAATCATTGAGTTGACCATAAAGCGGTCCATATTTTTTTTATTTATAAAACCTTATCTTAGATTCCTTACCTACCTCAGGATCGTAACGCTCACTTAACATTCATTAGCACTTAGGTCAAAGATTTATAAATTGTGACCTAGTCTATCTCATTTCATAATCATATGTATTTTATGATTTAACATAATCTGTAAATAAAATTCGCTATAAACATACATGGCTCTGTTAACTATACATGTTCTGTGCCTAATCCTGTGCACTTGCACTTGTTCACATACATAACTTGATCTATACATATTTACCATACATACGAGTTCTATTATATAGCATACTCGACTAACCACATTACATTAATCTTACATCGCTATAACCTTTTCCTAAATGATAATATTACATACATACAACACAATTCCAACGGATTCACAAACATTGTTACTTGTACATAATACAATTACATTTAACATATGTGCTTCACGCTTATCTATTTCATCATCAATCTTTTAACTTTAACTTCACCGGAATCCTCCGGCCTTCTCGTACCTTACCTGAAATGTTAGTTCATAGCAAGAGTGAGCACATAGGCTCAGCAAGTCATTCAGATAACACATTTCATGCTTACAGTTTATATCCATGCGTCATGCATCCTTTACTTTACTATGTTGTGCATAATGTCGCATATTGCATTTAACGGTTAGAATACGTAATGCCACGGAGTGCACATTCAACTCATTTACTATCACATAATTCACATAGAACATATAGTACATTCTAGTCTGAAAAACTTGCCTGTTACGCTTTGTATACACTTAACCTGTACATCCTCGCTTGTCCTTTCATATCTGTCTTGCCAATTTGCTACTTCGAGCATTATCTGAAAACATACAACATAAATTCCTTATTATAGGATCATAAACTTTACATAATTTGACAAACTTAATTCATAATTACACAATCATTTGTCTCTAATCATTTCACATTTGATGTATTACACCTTACATAGGTTAATAATACATCCTAGCTTGCTCCCAACCTTTTACCTAACTCATAACATGGTTTGACTTAGCTTTAGGCATGTTATACTATGTCATTAATCATTTTATTGTACTTTAACACCTTTTACATTGACCATTTTTATCAATTATAGAGTTTATATAACTTGTTTCTATCATCCCATATTAAAATATAGGTTTTTGGAAGCTTAAATTTTTTTCAAATGCAGAGCAATCTCGCCCCGGTGCCATCAGAGCTCGCTGGCCGCGAAATCTCCTCAGCCATGAACAGTACATTTGGGCCCTAGCGCAATGTTTAGTACAAAACACTGCGCGGGGGCGTAATGTTTAGAATCAACAAATTCTGATTTTTGCACTACCTTTGCCGATTTTTAACTCCTTCGTCTTACATCCAATTGAGCTCAAATTTGGACCACATCTAGACCTTACTACCTATTATTTTAGAAAAGTACTACTTGCCTCATTTGGATTTTTAAAATCATTGATACCTTAGCCCATAGAAGGGCTATTCAAAACATTTACAGACTTAGAAAATTTTTACACTTTAAAATCCAATTTTTCCCAGCTTTGTGATTTTTGGCCATAAGCTTTAAAATTTCATTCTAACACTTGACATAGTTCATATAAATCATATATGACGTGTCCAAACTTTGAAAACCATAAAATTTCGAACGAGGCGATATTTGTCCGTAAAAATCCGTTTAGGGTCGAATCGATCGATTTCGATCGTTCGTGTAACGACCCCGAAATTCGACCCACTTTATCATCTTAATTTTCATGTTTACTTAACATTATATTCCTTACGTCCAAATTTCGGTTCGTTAAAAAATCTTTAATCACCTTAATTGATCCATTAATTGATTTTAAAATTATCAATTACCAATTTTTCGGTATAAATTTTTTCCTTTTTCTCTTTCTTTTTCTCACTTCAATCATTGTATTAAAATAATTGGATATTTAAAATTCTTAGATCTGAATCCTAGTCCCTGGATCGCAACCTTAACTTTTTCTTTCTTTTACACGCATCATAAAGCTCATCATTTAAAATTTACTGTTATTTATTTTCATACAAATATTCCTTATTGCATCATTCATAATTAAACATATACTACTTTCTATCGTAACAATTATCCTGATCAATCACAGTTCATAATTGAACTTTTATCATATCCAGATTCAACTTATATATACATACAATTCATCACAGTAAATAAACAAATTTCTCACATTGAATTATATTATTAACAATATAACAATCACGTTTTCTACATTCTAGGCAATTCATCTCCAACATAATTCAATATTCTTGAATTTCATTTCTTTCCTGCAAAAATGTTTATTAAGCAAGTAATGAGCACAATGACTCGGCAAGTTCAACAGTTATACATCACGTAGCACATACCTTATCATGTTTGGTGTGTGTCATACATCATGTGCTTGTGCTTTTATTATAGCAATATATCTCATATATATTCATATCGTTGCACAAAGTACACATTGTGGTCATATTAATCACGAATCACATAGCACATAATTTGTATGCATTTAGAACAAGAATTACATATTATAACAGTCCAACATTTAACATAAAAGGACTGAAGAACTTGTCTGGCGTCCAGTTATTTAAATTGTTAGCTCAAACCCTTAACTCGATCAACCTATGATCATAAAATAATCAAATAATAATTATTTATCTCTTTATGATATTAATTTACTTAATTAATATCATCTCTGGGCCAATTATTAATTTATATGGTTAATTATATTAACCTCGTCCTTTAAAATATTAACATAACTTAATATTTAATGCCTTCACTACCGACAACCCGGCTCATCGGATAAAATTTAACATATTTGGTTGCCCGAAAATTTTATTTAATCATTTCCTAACTTTTACACTCATTAGATTAATATTTAAAATTTTTAAATATTAATCCCCAATATTTAATATTTTTATAAAAATATTAAATTTAATGCCCAAACATCATTTCTATATTTTTAGTATTTTTCTATAATTTTTTATGATCTTTAAAAAAAAATTTAAACATTTATTTCAATTAAAATCACTTTTGAGGGCATTTGGGTAATTTCCGCGCCCTTAGGGACACA
This sequence comes from Hedera helix, assembly GCA_947179155.2. Classification (NCBI taxonomy): domain Eukaryota; kingdom Viridiplantae; phylum Streptophyta; class Magnoliopsida; order Apiales; family Araliaceae; genus Hedera; species Hedera helix. The sequence goes on from OX359287.1 coordinate 10,280,824, forward strand.
ATCGGAATTAACAGAAAATCTCCAGGGCATTTTCGTAATTTTCGCGGCCTTGGGGACACGCCCGACATTTCTGGAAAAGCCCCGGGGCAACACCGTAAATCCGGCCATATCCACGACCGCGTATGGCGCGCGACCTCCCTACCGACGCCAAAACGGCGTCGTTTCCTTCCGCGTCCGCGAGTCCCCCGGGCATGGCGCGTCCATTTCTCCCGCACGCCACAAAACGGCGTCGTTTTATTCCCTGTTCCGAGAAATTTTCATCCGCGCAATGCGCGGTGCTCTTTTTTTTCCTTTTTCCAGTTTTTTCCTTCCGGCAGTAACTAATTAGCACAAATACACCATTTTTGAACAAAAATTTCACCACAAAATTGCTCCAAACATTATATAATTCATAACTATACATCCAAAAATTATTTGAAATAATTATTCTAATTATTTCTTATTTTTCCACAAAATTATCTTAACACCAAAATATTAAAATAATTCAAATAATTACATTTTTATACCTTCAATAACTTGAAACTCCCTCCTTGAAGCTTGGTGTACATTTTGATGGCCCCAAAATCATCTTTCCTGGTGGTGGCTATGGTGTTGGGCGGTGGAGGGTGGCGGTGGAAGAGAAATGAGAGAGAGAGAGAGAGAGTTTGTGTGTTTCTTTGTTTTCTTTCTTTTTAATTCCTTTATTTTTTTTCTATTTTCCTCCTTTCTTCCACATGTACATATATATTTATAATCCCCTCTTTGCTAAATTATTCCACCGACTTAACCACCAGCGTAAATTTTCGGATTTTTTCAGAATTTTACATGCAAAAATTAGTTAATTTAATACATTACGTAATTATTACGTGTAATAAATATTTTATATAATGTATATAAAATATTTATTTTAATTCATCAAAAATCATAACATGATTTATAAGTAGTATTAATACATTTTTCGGTATTTTTCTTGACAAATTTTCTACACGCATAACGTCATGCATGTAATTATATGAGGTAATTTATACCTCCAAAAATCATAAAATAATTCATATAACATATAAAAATTATTTTTCGTAATTTTTCACTTCATTAATTGGACAACATGTTACACTAACATGTTCCCGTTTCTAAAATATTATCTTTCATAAAAGTCATAATAATTCCATTATACATAAATATAATTTTTTAATAATTTAAAACATTTATTTTCCTTATTTATTATTCAATTTCTTTAATATTCACATTAACTTTCCTTATATAAATTATATAATTTAATATTACATAATTTATATAATTACATTATTCCTTTTTAAATAATTTTTATTTTACACAAATACAATTTATAAAATTTTCTTCCACCCTTAATTAATTTAATTCTCTTATATAAATTATATAATTATTCTTATATAATTTATATAATTATTATTTCCTTCATACAACATTTTAATTTCCTTATATAAATTATATAATTATTATTATATAATTTATATAATTACATTTCTTCTCAATTAATTTCTAAACTTCCTCCATAATTTATAATTAATTTAAAATCAATAATTACACTTTTTACTAACTTACTCATTAACTTTTCATTAATTTTTCGGATTAATTTAATTATTAATCCCTTAATTTTAATAATTAATAACATTTATAATTATAACAATTATGCACACACACACACACACACACACACACACACACACACACACACATATATATATATATATATATATATATATATATATATATATATATAATTCATATATCTTACATTTCCATATAACCTCATTTAAAACATAATTTCTGCACTTCCATAATAATTTAATTGTACAATTTATTGTACATTTACATGAAATTTCTCTTATTCTTCATAAATTGTTTCCAAATAATTTATTTACTTTTTCAATTCTTTTAAATTCACACAATTCATCACCATCTTTAATTTACATAAATCCCTTTACATACATCAAATCACATAAAATAATAATTAACTTAACAATCTTGATAATTTTATCAATTAATTTCTCATTTAATTTTATTAAAGAAATCTTGAAATTTCGGGTCCTCACAGTTCGAATTGCCATTTCACTCAAATTATCATCCGTTGATTACCAAATCAATGTATACACGTGTCATAACATAAAACCAACTCATTTGACTTCATTTCACTTTTAATTCCTCAAAATTGCCAAAAATAATACTTTGGTTGGATTTTTACAAACTTTTTAAAACTTTTAACTTTCAAACTTAGACTCACTTGACACTTTAATCACAACACACCACATAGGCAATAATATACACCTTTAGCAATCTTATAATTCCACATAGCTTCTAACTACACATTCTAATGCATTTAACGGATTACGATTTGGTTTATACACCAATTATAGCCTAATATTCAAAATTTCCTTATCCAAATATGCTTTTCAACCATCAAAGCCTCTAGCTTACCATCTAGCACACTAATTTTCTTGCATCAAACATGATTAACCTTTCAAACTAGGTTTTCATTACCTTTAGCCACATAAAACACGTAATCATGTATAAATCATAGCTTAATATTACACTTTTTCTTAAACAAACATGATTCCTTTCTATTTGTGCACTTTGAAGCCATCTATCAAGAAATTTCTCATATACTCAACATGACCATCACTTTTAATTAGGTTTACATCATGGTTAACAACAAATAACACATGATCAACCATTACATCATAGTTTCTAACTTGATTTCATACATGAATAGTGCACCACCTTTATAATCCAACTCCTATGCTTAGTGTTTCATGAAATACTCATATATAGTACATAAACTCATATAAAACTTACATCTAGCCATAAATTCAAGCATGACCACCCTTAATCTAACATTTAAACACATAAAACTTAAGTTCTATGATTAGAACACTTTCAATACCTTCTTTTAAGCTCTAATCTTCCTTGCTTTGAGCCTTGTTAAGACTTAATTCTTCATTTGATGGCCCATAATCTGTCGGTTGCACATCTTTTCTTGGATTCTTGTAAGCTTTGGCAAGCCCTAGCTCTTCCTTTCCCTTTCTCTCGTTTGAACTCTCTCTTGAGCAACTTGGATGAACTTAGCTTAATGCTTAGAAATATACATATATGTATAATACAAATCCTCCAACAACTAACCATAGCTAGTTAAGCTTAACTCAAGCATGGTTAGGGTCTTTTATGACATTTCACATTGCTAACTAAGGAAATCTTGGTCATTGCTCACCAAAAGGATATCATAGTAATTCTTCAACTTGTCAAGGGTAGTATGGTCATTAGCCACCAAAATCTAGAAAATTAATTCCCATTTGATTCATACATACTCATTTTTCAACCAATTAAATTCCTTTTTGCTCCAAACTTATCCCATTATTCTTGACTTTTATAGCATCATCAATACCTCATAATTGGCTCGTCCCATAACATTTGTCACACTTCAAAATTTTGATTTCATTAATAACTTATTAACTTAACTTATAATAATGCTAATTTGCATATTGTTCAAATCTTAATTTCCTACGAACCACATTCGGTTCCACATTTCACATTTTCAATTCCCGACATCTCAAATAGTCGGTTTACTCACCTTTTTCCATAAATCGCTTCCTCAAGAAGCGAACCTCGATCGAATTATCAAAATTCATCGTCATTTATCTTTTCAATCTCATAATATCATTTTTCGAACTTTACATCCTTTAATTTATTTACATAACGTACATAATGCTAATTCTCAACATACATGATATCTACGTTGCTTTTACTCACTTTCGGGGTATCACATTCTGTATTTATACATTATATCACAATTATCTTATTTCCATCCTTGAATATCAATTTCCTTAACAAATTTCATATAACCACATATCATGCACTTAATATTCCTTAAATCATTAATAAACCGATTTGATCACACGGTCCCTTCTTTACTGCACATACAGACTTACGTTTACTTATCATTCTTATACCCTCGCCTTTCCTGGCCCATTCCTTAAGCTTGTTCTTAATTCTCATAACTTAAACTCAATTCCCATATATATCCTTATTTCCTGTATTATCTAACTTTAATCTTTCTTTCTTAGTCACATCAATATACACAAACACATATTCAATATATTACCTGCTGACACATAATATCGTGTCTTACAATAATTCTTTCTAAATTGCTTTAATGTAGGCATTACACAAATCGTTCAACATAATCATTTATATTACCATTTAATCCTCCAAATTTATTTTCATTATATTTTCTTCATAACTCAAATCCCTCATGTGCCGTAAATAGCTAAGTGGTCCATAAACATTTTATCATTCAACTAGGTTTTATCTCATAACCTTTACTTAATTTACCATAATCCTCAATTGGAAATCATGTAAAAATCTGGGGTGTCACATCAATCATCATCTTCGTAAGAGCAAACATAATATGTACCAATCTATCCAAATATACTAATCTCATTTTTAGTGATCCAATGATTGCTAACAATTTTAGTTTTGAGCTATCTTGAATTTAGATCTCATTAGCATGATCTTCATCATGGTTTTAAAAGCATTGCTTGAAAATTATGGGTTTATCCATTTAATAATTTTATGTAATTAATCATGAATAAATAAATGCCTTGATATTTTTATTAATAAACGAACAGGATTATAAAATATATGTTTATCATATCAAATGTGATTGTTTTAAGGGTATACTACTTTTAATCTCCCACTTGCACTAAAGTCAATCGCCCTTTGGTATCACCATATCATTCTTCTATAAGTAACGTACAAATTTCTTAGTAAATGTTGTAGTTAATGGATCTGTAATGTTGTTCTAAGAGTCTACTGTCTTTATGGATTCATCTCCTTTCAATGATTCATCTAATCACATGAAAGTGCTGCAACACATGTTTGGATTTCAGATGAGACCTAGGTTCCTTAGCGTATTAAACTCCTTTAAAACTAGAAACTATTATAAGTTCTATAATGAACTTGTTGAACCAAACAATCACCTTTGCAGTTTCACTTATAGTTATTTACTATGTCTTTTATCACTAAATCAGCAACCTATTTAAAACCTTTTCAACTCACTGCAGCACCGTTCAAGTTAATCATATTACCTAAAACATATACGTTGTTATCTTGGTTAGTCTGAACAAACTTGAGTCTGTTAAGCCTTTTAGTTCTATATCAGACCCATCATTAGAAACTTTTTTCTAATATTTTTCTCCAGAATTGAACTGATATCTGTTTATCATACATAAGGAATATCAAGTCTAGTACATATCAACAAATCAATGTATGTTCCTTGGGTCAAGACGAGCATCCTTTTATGATCTATCTCTATAGACCTTTATCTTGAATAGAATGTTAAGATGCTTCTCCCAAGTCCTTAAAGGAGAAGTTTTTAGACAACCACATCTTTACTGATTGTAGCATCGGTATGTCATTCTTTATCGGTAGTATATCAACATATAATACTATGAATGTCATAGTGCTCCCACTAACCTTTGTACACACTTGGTTCATCCTTGTCTTTGATAAAATTAAACTCTTTGGATTGTCTCATCAAAACGGATATTCTAACTTCGAGAAATTTGCTTTAATCCATAATTGGATCGTTGTAGCTTGCATACTTAATTTAATCCATCTCTATGGAGACAAATCATCTTAGTTGTATCATACATACATCATTTTGTAAAGTAAGCTACAATTGCAAGTAAAATTCGAATAGATATATGCATTTTTACTAGTGGAAAGTTTCATCATAGTAAACTCATTGACCTTGTCTTCTGCTTTAGTCTTTCTCCAAAGAGCCATGTCGGATTTTATGATCATCAACCATTTCTCTTGAGTATCTAATACTGATGCCTCATCGTATATAACTAGATCATCATCCACTATGATGCGTACCTCATTATCATCATCTATGATGAATCCATACCTTTCAGGTATCTTCAGTACTAGACCAGATTTATGACTTGGTTGTGGTACAATTGGTTTATCTACTTGTACAGATTCTTTCACTTGATCTATAGTGTTTTGTGGTTCTTGAACTTTTTCAAGATCTATTCTACTCCCATTAACCCTTTAAGGAAAAACTTCTTTTCCTATAAGGTAACATGTTTCAACAAACACTTTTTAATTAGTCGGATTATAGATGTGATACCCTAAACTTTCTTTAGGATATCCCACAAGTTTACACTTATCATATCGTGTTACAAGCTTATCACTGTTAAAACTTTTAACATAAGCTGGACAATCCAAATCTTAACATACTTAAGACTTGGTTTTCTTCCTATCCATAACTCATATGAAGTATGAGGGACGAAATTTGAAGATACCTTGTTTAGTAGATATGCGATCGTTTCTAGGTCATAACCCTATAAGGATACTAGAAGATCGGTAATACTCATTATGGATCATCACCATGTCCATTCTGTGAGAATACAATTTCGTTTGAAATGATCTAAAAACTTACTGCTTAAATATTCCCTTCTCGATATAATCGAAGAACTTTAATACTTTTGAACTTTAGTTTTTATACTTCACTTTTGAATTCTTTGAAGTTTCAAACGATTTAGATTTGTATTTCATTAAATACATATATCAAAATCTAGAATCATCAGTAAAAGTAATGAATGAATACCCTCCTCTTGCATTTGTTATCATAGGTCCCACACATGACTGTGTGTACCATCTCTAACAACTCTGTAACTCGCTCTCTATGTCCACTAAATAGAGATTTAGTCATATCGTTCTTGATTCAAGATTCACAAGTTGTATTTGATTCATAATCAAAAAGCTCAAAATGTGATGCCCCCAAAATTTCTACACCTCCTATCACAAATTAGGTGCCCACGCTGACTAATTAACTATATATATTCCATAATACATAACTTCTATCAATTTCAAGTTCACAATATCCCATAATAAATTGTAGTTCTCGTCAGAACAATTACTGTGTTTAGATACCCTCACTTGGATGTATAGATTAATGTCTCATGGATATCTCTTTGATATCAATAATTCTTATCTATTTGAAATTCACAATGTTAGATGATAAGTTTGTTCCTAGAACAGATGAGCAACTCTCGGTTACAGAACTCCTTAAATCATTTAACACCCTCATTCAGATGTATAGTTCATATAGATACTGTACTAAATCAGGACAACGTTCTAAATAATCTAAAAATGTAAATACAATGCAATGGATATCAAAAGATGATAATATATTTCATAACTTTAGTTTTGGTTATATAGATTTCTAAACAACGTGTTGTTTATTACATCAGAGACTTAAAAGACTTAAATAGTACAAGTAAAAGGAATAAGCACAATCTATTAAGGTCTCTTTCCATCGGACTTCATAAACGAATGATCTGGATTATCTTTCAACACTGTAAATGAAATAATATTTTCAAGGATGAGCTACAAATGCTCAGCAAGTTTGAATAAAATGAATAAACTACTCACACTGTGTCTGAATTCGAAAGAACATTTAGTTCAAAAAAAATCATTTATATATACTTAGGTTTGTTTGTCAAATCACGCATACAAGGGTTTCTGTCAGTCATAAAGACTTAAAAACCATAGGTTGATCTGTTCAACCGAACTTAATAATCAATCCAAGAGATCATGTAGATTTAGAAATCATTGATTCAGATATTTAACAGGAGATTAACCTGTTTATATCCTAGGAGTATGCATATTATCCTACCAGCGTTCTAGACACACTGAGGCCAGTACTTTGACTGCCTAAACCACGGTCAGTGTACAACTGCCGGTCATCACTCTTATATAAAGAGGCAAAGAATCTGTATGTATTTTGTACCAAATAATATTTGTTTCCATTGATATCTTATCAATTTAAATTCACGTAAATAATAGCTCAACACTTTAAGTTATGCTTGAACAATAAGTAATAATTTTCCAATAATAGATAACACGAACAATATAATTTTAATGAGTTAAAAATTCAAACAATAAATGTGTACATAAACATACAAGGAATAGAATACTTGCTTAAAAATAAACAAGATCAAAAAGAATTATCATAATAAATATTTCACACAATTAAGAATTTCATAAGTCAAATGAAATTCAATAGTTAAAAGTATATTATTGCACAGTGTGTAAAAAGATAATAAAATTGCTCAATGAAACAAGTTAAAATTTAGAAAACTTGCACAATAAAAATAAATTCAAGATAGAAAACTTGTACTATGTGCAACTGTCAAGAATTGATGTGGAATAATTTACAATAATTAAACCACTTAGCATATACTTGAAATATAATTTGAGATTGAGTTTAGAAAACTTGCCTAGTAATCGTACGTGGTATTTAGACTTATATTTATAGCCTAAATGTATTTCATTTATAACAATAATAATTGTTAGAATATATAAAATTATATATTCAATTTAATTAATTAAATACATTTATGATTCAGTGTCGATTCGTCACTTTAATTGTTGTATTAGGTGTTATATAATATTTATATAATTTACCCATCGCTAATTACCTTGTTAAAGGTTTATATTTTAAGTTTACAAAACTTGTCGTCGCTAAAAGTCAATTTAGAAGCACCCTACATTGATTTTTAGTTAATTAACACTATATATGTTGCTAAAAGTATTTTAATTAATTTTATTACTAAAGTTTATTAAAATTTTAATTTATTGATATAGCTACGGATACAATCCGTCGCTATATGGTATTTATAATAAATTTATAAGAATTTGTTGCTAAGTCCATCGCTAAAGGTAATTAAATTTAATTACATAATTAAATATGTCACTGAAGCTATAGCGACGGTCCTATCCGTCGCTAAAGGCATCGCTATAGGTGTTCTTGGTGTTCTTGAGCTACCGTAAGGAGATCGTCGCTAAAGGCCTATAGCGACGGGCAGTCCGTCGCTATAGGTATATATGTTCTTGACTTACCCAAAAATCTGGTCAACGCCGAGGGGATAGTTTTGACTCAAAATAATTTTCAGTTGGTGAAGTTCTATGAAAATCCAATCTAACGTAGCTATACTAGGTATGAAGGACTATATTTATATCCTATAACATTACCTAAACAGAATCATATGTGAAAGCTATGATCCGGTCAAACAACCTTGAAATGCTGATTTTCACTTTCTGGGTTGCCCATAAAGTCAGTTGGTCATGGTCGAGGAGGGACTTTTGGCTTGTAACATCTCTTAGGTGGTGTTCTATTTTGGAAAAATAATTGAACCTCGATATAATAAACATGGCAGTGTACATCGAGATGTCAATAATGAACCTTAACAATATCCCAGTTGCAATATCAAACCCAGTCTAACTTAGCCTATCAGGCTATTCATCACGTTTTTGGGTTACCCAGATTTTTTGGGGTTTTCAGAAACCGTGATCAAGCAGTCACTTTTCCTCATGCATAACTCTCTACATATTGATCCGATTGAAGTGTGGTTGGTCTCTATCTCTTCCATACATGGAATACTACATCTATAAACATTAAAACACATCATACAGTTAATAGGATTGATTTAAATTGTTTGAAAATATGCCTTGTCAGACTGTTCATAATTTTCTGGAATTTTCAGAAACAGAATCTATGATCGGTCAACGAGGTTTGACCATCAATTCCTCATAACATAGTGATCTGATTGGGGTGATTCAAATTTCATATTGTTAATCTTATGGCATACTACAACTATAAACACTAACATAGATCAAACTAACAACATAATCAGATTTAAAGCCTTGACAAAGTACCTTGTCATACATGATTTTTAGCGTTCTTGACAGTTTTGGACAGTGAGCTAAAATCTATTATTTTATGCAATCCAGATCTCTTATAAACATAATATCAGTCATTTCTAAACATAAAAACATAACGTCTAACAAAAAATTAAAGAACTACACTAAAATTAGGGTTTGTACCTCTTGAAGCAACTTTGCTAAATTATATCTTGATTCTAATCAAAGGAAGATCTGAGGCTTATGGGACTTTAATTGTGACTGATATTGATTGTGAATTTCGTGGGTTTTATCAATGGGAGTGCTCTCTATTTTTAGGAGAGCTAAGGTTAGAATTTTATAGTCTTTTAGACACTTTTCTTGCAAGTTAAGTTTGATTAAGTGATGATGATGCTATGGTCGATTTCAGAGCTTAAAATGGCCAGGTATTGATCAATTAATGTTGTGAATCATTGCAAATGGTGACTCATTCATTTCCAAATTCATGTGGGCAAGATTTGGTCTCGTTTTTGGTTTAAGAAAGAAAAATCCAATTTTGCTTCCTCCTCTTCATGTGGCTGAGATTTTAAGGGTGTTTTGGTAATTTTTGAATGTATTTTTAGGGTACAGTAGTTCATTCATAAGTTAGTTTAATTATTAGGTTTAATTAACCACTTTAGGGTTAGGGTTTCCTAATCTTAATTAGGATTTCTTTATTAGGATTATGATTTCTTAATTGGGGTTAGGGTTTCTTAATTAAATTTAGAGTTTTCAAACTATTTTTAAATAATTTAAATTTTATAGTTTTTTATTTCTTTTGTTAATATATAACAATGCACAATATTAATTACATAATGTAATTATTCAAAATATCAAGTACAAAAATGTTTACTTGTATTGTTTTTAAAAAAATATTTCTTAAAAATTCTTTTAAAATTTGTATTGTTACACTAAAAGCCTATCTTTATACAATCTTGTTTGGTCTTGTTTCATTAACGTAACTGAGTTAACAGTGTCGCATGAAGGTATAATCCATATCATCTCTTTACATTTAGTTTGTTCAAATTGGAATATTTTTTATGTAAGTCAAATATACAAAGTCCATCGAAGTTTAGAAATTATGAAACTGCCACCGTGCTTCCTTATTTACGAAAATGTCACCGGGCATAGTATTTACGAAAATGCCATCGCGCCCAGCGCCATGCGTATCATGTGAGGCTCGCGCAAAGTGCGCCAATGCCTAGTGCCCGCGCAATACGCGCCATGTGCACCTAGCGCAATGCGCACAGAACCCAACAACTGTAGCAGCACTGTAGCAGTTCGTGGGAAATTAAAAAAAAAAAACTTTTTTTTTCTTCTTCCAAAACATTATTTTTACTGTTGATTTTCTATACTTAGCGTGCTGTCGCAGGCACCCAAAAATAAAATCTTACTTTTGAAAAATAAATATGTAGTAATGCAAGTAAGAGTCGATTCCACAGAGAATTATTAATTTAATTTTATGTTTTGTAAACCAAAATTGGGGAGTTTTAATTAAAGAAATAATTTAAATAAAATTAACTAAAATAAATATGCAAATAATTTAATGAAATAAATAAGAAGAAAAAGCATTGGATTAAGTTAACATCCACCATCAAGAATTTGCAACTGATTATTGATGCAAGAATAACTCAATTCATATTTAAAATTTTTAACATGGAATAATTACTCTCATTAGAATAATTTTTCTATCTCTCCTTAATTTTAGTTATGTAGAAACAAGCGATCTAAATAACTCTTATTACTAAATAACCTAAAACAAGCACTAAAGATTTTACCTAGTAGAAGCTTTAAGAATTAGAGAGATTGTTAAACTAAACAACACAAGTCAAACGTCTGAATTTAATTTAGATGAATATTCTTCCTAAAATACAATAATCTTTTGATCTACAAAATAATTATTAATCTTAGTTGCTTCATAAATTAAAGTAACCAAACAATTATGGATTTGATATTTAATTTAGCAATAGATTAATGCGAATAATAAACTAGTAGGTCTCCTAGCAATTAAACGAATCAATCATATTAATAAACACAGAAAAATATCCAATACTCAAAACATAAATTGAACAATTAAAATAAATTAGATCTTACAGTGTATAAATCTTGATGGCTTCAATCACTTAAACCAAGAAAAATAATTTAGCTACAAATAACTATGAAAAAACACTAAAAAAATAAAAGAGAGAATTTTCTAGCAAAAACTTGTGTGTTTCACTGTATCTCAAACCCTCTATTTATAAGTTACATAATTATCCTAATCCTAATAAAAATTATAATTTCCAAACCCTAATAGGATTTAAAATACAAATAATAAAATATAAATTTTTTTATTTATTTTTCCTTTTCCAATTATACCAAGGAAATAATCCTTTAATCATGCATTGCCAGACAAAAACACACACGCGAAATTAATGTTGCAAAGAGACTTCTCGCGCCTAGACCCACACTTGAAAAGAAAACAACGCTGCCAACTGTTGGCACACATGCATCAAAATCAACAGCTGACTGCGCATTGCGCGTGGTCTTTTTCTTCCTTTCTTAGTCTCGCGCATGGCGCCCAAGCAATTGTACCAATAAAGCACCCGTGCATGGCACGTGGTAATTCTTCAGTCATTCCAAAGTTGCACGAGGTCGTCAGATGGCTCCATCACCTTCCTAAAGCATGCACGCAATGTGCCCAAACCAACTTCGATTTATTTACAGATTTGCCCTTTAACTTTAATTAATTCCTACAAAGTAAAATAAAAATAATATAAAAATACTAAAAAATGCATAAAAATAATAAAAATTCATAACATTAAATAAACTATCTAAAACACTAAAAATACTTAAAAGCTCATAAATAATTAAGCATAAAATACCTAATAAATAGACAGAAAATCTACTCATCAAATACCCCCACAGTTAACTCTTTATTTGTCCTCAAGCAAAACTAGAATAAAACTCTACTAAATAAATCAATTAACTAGACTAATTTACTTGAGCAACAAATGAATATGAATTCAACATTAGCCTCAAAGATTTTTTAAATGCCAAATGAGAGATACACAACATTCTATACACTCAATTTCAACTTATCTCAAAGCTAATATAGACAAAAAAAAAATAAAAAAAATTAAAGGATGAAAAGTTTTCTCTTCTTCTTTTTCTATTCTCAATAATGTATTTTTTTCATATATATATATATATATATATATATATATATATATATATATATATATATATATATATATATTCTTTCTACATCTCACCCTTTTTTTCTTAGTAAATGCATTTTATGCTCCATCTCACTTTTTTCAGACTTGACTGTGCAATGTCTAATTTTCTTAGGCTTTTCAAAGTTGCCCATGTAGCGATCTTTTGACCAATGACTCTCAAACCATTCGATTTTAGGGCACTAAATGTATAGACACCCCTAAGAATCTATTAACTCGAGTAAGAAAGGCCACAAAATTAAACTAGTCAAATTATTTTTTACTTACTATTTTTTTTCTCTCAATCCCCCAATCGTATATTTTCCTATATCACACTTTAAGACATGATCAAAATAAGGTATAGAGAAAATTCACATCTTTCACAAGCAATTAATTACATAAACTTTCTCCAAGTTAAAGCTAGTTCAATATATATGGATATGTGCATAAAATTTTTAAAAAGTCTCAAATATAGTAAATACTAATAATTAAGCAAAATTTAGACTAAGAAAAAATTTACCATTTTTTCATGAGTTATTAAATAAAAATCAAAATTTTATCATTGGTTCAAAATTTAATCCAATTAATTCATTGCTCAAGCGACTCAAAAAATAAATAAATAAAATAAAAATTACCCCATTTTCGTAAGAAACACAGTTACACTTAACATGTGCAATAAGCCTTTAAACCCCAAGTGGACGAGTTGTGTCTCGTGAGGGTTTACAGTAAATATACCCACAAATTTTTTAAAATTTGACCTAAAACTAACAAAAATCCCTTCTCCCACACTTAAAATTTACATTGTCCCTAATGTAAAGTAAAATGCAAAGAAAAAGTAAAAATAACTAAACTATAAATACAAAAATAAAAAGAAAGAAAATTATACTCTCATTGGGTTGTCTCCCAAGCAACGCCTTTGTTTATTGTCATTGACTTGATAGCATGCTCATACACTACGTCACTCATTCCTCATGAATTTTGACAATCTCATTCATCTTTACTCAATTTATCATGGACATGTTCAAACTCCCTTGCAGTTGATATGAAGGTTTTACTCCCACTTCAATGAACAGACATTTGAGATGATTAGGGAGAGGCTTCAAATTTAGAATGTGATCCTGCAAAATAAAAGGTAAAGATTTCTTGTTAGGAACTGGTAAGTCAAAATATGGACCGTTACCTGTCTTTGGAGAACCATTCACAGCCGCAACAATTTTTATCAAATTAGTACTAAAAACTAACTCCTCATTCTCTTTCCCAAGATTATGACCAAGTGTTACTTCTAATTCATCATTTCCATCAGTTTTAAAAAATTTATGTGCTAAAGAATCAATCACATCAACAGAGTAACTGGATTATCATCATTAGGATATTTCATGGTATCAAAAATATTAAACTTAACAATTTCCCCATCAAATTCCATTGTCTGTGTACCACTATGAACATCTATTTTAGCCTTGGCTATCTTTAAGAAGGGTATTCCTAACAAAATAGGAGCATTTTCATCACCATTCTCCATATCAGGCACATAAAAATCAGTAAGAAAAATTAAATTATTTACTTACACAAGAACATTTCTACTATACCCTTAGGATAAGCATTAGATCTATTAGCCAACTGAATCACAGTACTAGTTCTATTCAAGAGTTCAAGTTTCAAATAAGCATATATAGAATATGAAATGACATTAATAGATGCTCCTAAGTCTAACATGGCTTTTTCAAATCTAGTGTCACATATCGTACAAGGGATAGTAAACATTCTTAGATCTTGGTACTTAGTAGGGAGTTTCTTTGAATTATTGCAAACACATTCTTTCCTACTTGTACCTTTTCATATCTTTTAAGCGCTTGTTTTCTCGTGTACACAATTCTTTCAGAAATTTAGTAACACGAGGTACTTGTTTAACAACATCTAACAATGAAATATTTACCTAGCATTTATAAAAAGTTTAATATAAATCTAAAATTTTCACATATTTTCTTTTTTCTGCTAAAGCAAGAGGAAAAGTAGGTACCGGTTTATAGTCAGAAAGAGGTGAAAATTTAGGCTTAGAGGTACCATTGTCACCTAAAACATTGTCGTCCTCCTTACTGTCATCTGCTTCCATATTATCTGCTTCTGCTTTACTTTGTTCTTTTGGTGTAGACTTTGTCTTTTCAGGCGTTTCTATCTCTTTATCGCTTCTCAAAGTGATTACATTGACATTTTCTTTTGGATTCACCATCGTTTGAGAGAGTAATTTTCCATAACCTTACGCCTTTAGTCGACTGATTGTAGTTACCATTTGTCCCATTTGCGTTTCTAAATTCTGCATATTTGCCCTCGTTTCATATCGAAATTATAATTTTTCTTGTTGAAATTACAAAGTGTTAGTGGTAAGTTGTTGAATCATATCCTCTAAAGGCATATTAGAATTAGATGATTGGCACTGTTGTTTGTTGGGATAAGGCTGCTTGTATTATTGATAGCTTGAGAAATTTTGAGCTGCAGACGGATTCCCTTGTTGATTTCTATAGCCAAAATTAGGATAATCTCTCTAGCCTGAGTTGTATGAGTTCGATTAAGGATCATATCTCTTTTGTGGTTGATCAGGGAAACCACCTGTTGCATTCACTTATTCATAGGACTCCTCTTAAAGAGTGGGCCACATATCTGTTGGATGTCCTACTACCGCATAAATTCCACAAGCTTTCACTTGCAACCTACAACCACTTGACGAACAAGAGAGGTTAGACTAGCCATTTCTTGTTTAAGTGAAGAAATTTCTACCTCATTAACATTCTTGGATGAGAAATCAAGGCTCGCGCCAAATTATTGGGAACTAGCCTCCACGTTTACAATCAAGTTCCTTGCAGCTTCGGGAGTCTTATCCACCAAAGCTTCTCCGGTAGCAGCATCAATCATGCTTCTATCGGTAAACATGAGTCCTTCGTAGAAATATTGGATAAGGAGTTGTTCACTGATTTGATGATGGGGACAACTTGCACACAATTTCTTGAAACGTTCCCAATACTCGTATAAGGTCTCTCCATGGTTCTGTCTCACACCACAAATGTCTTTTCTAATGTTGGCTGCCCTTGAAGCTGGAAAATATTTTTCTAAAAATAATCTCTTCATCTCTTCCTATGTGGTGATGCTTCCGGAGGGTAGATAGTAGAGCCAATCCTTAGCCAAGTCTTTCAAAGAAAATGGAAAAGCTCTTAAATTAATTTATTCTTCAGTCACTCCAAAAGGTTTCAGACTTGTGCACACCATATGAAATTCCTTTAAATGTTTATAAGGATCTTCACTTGCAAGGGCATGAAAATTAGTCAATAGATGTATTAGACCAGATTTTAATTCAAATAAAGTGTTAACATCTAAAGTAGGAAAAGTTATGCTTAAAGGTTGTTAGTTTAAATCAAGGGCTGCAAGCTCTTTCAAAGTTCGCAGGCACCCAAAAAATAAAATCTTACTTTGAAAAATAAATATATAGTAGTGTAAGTAAGAGTCGATCCTACAGAGAATGATTAATTTAATTTTATGTTTTGTAAACCAAAATTTAGGGGTTTTAATTAAAGAAATAATTTAAATAAAATTAACTAAAATAAATATGCAAATAATTTAATAAAATAAATAAGAAGAAAAAACATTGGTTTAAGTTAACATTTACCATCAAGAATTTACAATTGATTATTGACGCTAAAATAACTCAATTCATATTTTAAATATTCAACGTGGAATAATTACTTCAAAGTAGTATGTCTTCAAGCCAATTACACTTGATATGATAAGCATATACTTTGTAATCTTATTCGTTTATTAATAAAAGTATTAAGACATTTATTTATTCATGATTAATTACTTGAATTAATTAAATGAATAAACCCATAGTTTTCGAACAATGCTTTTAGAACCATGATGAGGATCATGCTAATGACATCTAAATTCTAGAGAACTCAAAACTAAAATTGTTCCCAATCATTGGATTACTAAAAAGGGGATTAGTACATTTAGATAAATTATTACATACTATGTTTGCTCTTACGAAGATGATGATTAATCTCATAATCATTTGCGTAGAGACACTAAAGCAAGTATGTAGGTGCTTATTAGAGAATAAGCTCACTAAACGTGACTCACTCAAGGAACACCTAATGGAGTTTTATTTGTCTGTCAATAGGAGTTCCTTATGTGATAGTCGTACAAGTGATCCTTAGACTTGAGATCATCATAGTATCTTGTGTGTACTGAGTTATACTTTGACATATTCCTTAAGACTTGTTAGTATATCAAAGGATATGCTTGAGTATAATAAGGTACACATGAAGATAGGTGAATGATCAACAAATGATCTACCCCTTCCAGTAAAGGGAGAGAATGTCCTATGCAATTAAATAAGTGACAACTCAGAAATTCTTTGCCATGGTTGAATAGAATTAAAAAGGAGTTTCCTATTAACGATCAAATATTGAAATCTATATTATCTGGAATGTCGATTAATCGCTAAGAAGGCTTTACCCTTATTGTGGCATAATTATTTTTTCTGAATTAAAGAGTTAATTCGTAATAAATGAATTATAATTCTTCTAATTTATTTATTATACAGGTTTAATATGGAGAACCTAAAGGGTCACACCGCAACAGAGTAATATTTATTTTAGAAGGGGATGACATAATCGTAATAATAAATTAAGTATATTTAATTTATACTATAGTGATAGAATAAATTAAATAGCTTAATATTTATAGTTTAGTAGTTTAGAAATATTAATTATAAATTAGTAAGAGTCTTATTATTATTATTATTATTATTATTATTATTATTATTATTATTATTATTATTATTATTATTATTATTATTATTATTATTTTATTATTATTATTATTATTATTATTATTATTATTATTATTATTATTATTATTATTATTTTATTATTAGTATTATTATTATTATTATTATTATTATTATTACTATTATTATTATTATTATTATTATTATTATTATTATTATTATTATTATTATTATTATTATTATTACTATTACTATTATTATTACTATTATTATTATTATTATTATTATTATTATTATTATTATTATTATTATTATTATTGTTGTTGTTGTTGTTGTTATTATTATTATTATTACTGTTATTATTATTATTATTATTATTATTATTATTATTATTATTATTATTATTATTATTATTATTATTATTACTATTATTTTTACTATTACTAGTATTATTATTTAGTTCCTAAATGATTTAGGAATTAATTAATAAGTAGTATTATTATTGTAAATAATTAAGTTCCTAAATGGTTTAGGAATTGTAATTATAATAATTAATTAAGTTACTAAATGGTTTAGTAATTAATTAATAAGAAGTACTCTCATAATTAAATAATTAAGTTCCTAAATAGTTTAGGAATTGTAATTAATTAATTTAGTTTCTAATTCAATTGAAAATTAAATTAAAACCCTAATCCTAAATAGTTTAGGAGGGTTGACTTTATCAATAAAGAAGAGGAGTTTTATCATAGATTAAGGTTACACACTTTTTCACAAGGAGATAGAGTACTTCATAATTCTCTACGTCTAAGGAGTTAGAGGGAAAGAGAATTAGGGCTAGCCACCTATGGTTTGAATAAATCAAAATCCACTTCTTTCAGTCATAGATCTCTTGGTGGATCACCTCTAGAGGCTTCACACTTGGGGAACTAACATTGATCCGTGGAATCTAATCTGTGAATTTGAAGAAGAACGTGAATGATTAAAGGGTGTTGAACTTGTACCTGTGAAAACTTGGTTCTACAAAGGTATAAATTATTTATCCTTCCTCAATTAATAAGAGTCACATAAGAGAGATCCTGGTCATTAGTTTGTAGAAAATTTTAAAATCTGATTTTTCTTGCTTCCGTTGTGCTTATATAATTTGATTGTATGCATGCCATATTTTTTGCAAACCAACAGTGGCATCAAGAGCCAAACTTATACGAATTATTAATTGTTTTAATTTCATATATGTATGGGTATGTGTTTAGAATAATTTATTAGGTATAATTTAATGTATAGAATCGTAGGTATTGAAAATTAATTGCAAAAATCTTGTTTTAAAAATTAAAAAATATATATATATATTATTTTCGTGCTACTACAGGAACAACAACATCGCGCACAATGCGCGGATAGACCGGGCGTGCATAGCGCGGGTCTGGGCGCTTGCGTGCAATGCGCGGGCATTAGGCTCTACGCGCATGGCGCGGGTGCTATGCCAGGGTGCAATGCGCAAGGCTTCAGCTGGCGCGCAATGCGCAGTATGTTCTGGGTATGCATGGCGTGAGCTATGGGCGGTGGCAATTTCATAAATTTATGCAACTTTCGGATTTTTAATTATTTTTTGTATGAGTAGATTTTTAAATTAAAAAAATAAACAGTTTATTTTGGGTGATTTTAAAAATCCAAAAAAATTACAAAAATATAATAAAAATAAATAGTTTATTTTTACATGATTTTATAATTAAAATAAATGGTTTATTTTAACTATTAAATTAGATTTCATGTAACTTTAAATTGCCCTATAATAATAAATGGGATTGATTATGAACTATTGACTAATACGTTTGGATTTATTTTATGTAGATGCATTGAATGAATGAGTTTTAATAAATGGGGTCTGCGTACCTCATCTTTTTTAATTTTTCTGATGTAAAATTCTATCTCCCTCCTATGTATTTCTCATTGACTACTGATCAAGATTTATATTTATTGAAAATAGTATGTAATAAGATTAGTTAGAAATATTTTGAAGAATTAGAGTCGAAGAGTAAGGAGCGCATGAAGACCTGATTGTAACAGAGCCCAGGTTAAATGTAACAGTTACATTTATGTATTTATTCTTGCACCCTAGGTTTGACCAATTGGTTTATTTGGTGGCAAAAGTAAACCAAACTAGAATAAAAGTCCATAATCAATCTAAGTACAATATAATATTCTATATGTGCATGCTTAATAAATATTTATTATATATTATCCAAATATGTTTCGCATGTTAAATAATATGACGCGTATTTTATATATGTATGTGGTTGCATGCTAAATAAGATGAGACAATTAATATTAACAAATCCCTCATGATGTAGAATAAATATTATTTATAAAATAAATTAAAAGGTTTAATTCATGAATTAAAGGAGTTTAATTCAACTAAATAAAATTAGAATTGTTCTAATTTATTTATTCTACAACTCATAATTTTAAGTTGTAACATTCAAAGATATTTATTAAAAATATCGAACGTCACCTTCTAGCATGATAAAACGATAAAGTATCAAATAGTCAATATACGTTTGTTGTGTACACACATGGCTTATATCGATTATTTGATATGTTGTTTTTATCACATTTGATGCTTATAAATGAATTGAACATTTGTAACAACCCAGGATTTTACAGAATTTTAAATAAGGATTATAATTAATTAAATAAAGGTTAATAGATAAAACCTAGCATTGAAGGACAGAAAATCGTAAAAGAGAATAAATAAGAATTATTGCTTAATCAATGTGTTATATATGACCTATGTGGTAGGATGCATGTATGTATATATGTATATTTGGTAATATATATATATAAAGAAGGATTTAAAGTTTAGAAATGATGGAATATTAAGGATTTGATATATGAATATTTGAAGTTACCAAAGAAATTGATATTTATGAATTGAAATAAGATAATCGTTATACGATATGAAAATACAGAAGATATTATGCTCAAATATGAGTAGAAATGATGTGAATTGCCGGTGTAACATAATTGGACTATGTACATGAAATAAAGGGACGTAAAGTTGTAACGAAGTTATTATAGTTTAAAAGATATTAGATGATGGGTTTTGGTAATCCGGTCGAGAAAGTGGTTTATGGACAAATGAGCAAGTTGACGATATTGAGTTGTAGGAAAGTAAAGTTTGTGAAATGAGGAACCAAAAAGGGTTATAAATAATTAAGAAGTTAATATAATACAATTGGCAATTTGTGAATTTTTATTAATTAAGGAAAATTAAGTTTCCAGGTATGACATGTAATTTGGGACAAACCAATTGGACACTATTTGATGAAGGAATAAAATTCCAGTATGATGAAACGAATTTGGATCAAAACGGATTTAATTTGGATAAGAAATGAGCAAAGAATGAATTAATGGGGCCAAGTTTGGCTGAGAGGTCACGGCCGGGGCCGTGGTTTCTTAGGCCAAAAGCCGGCCGGGGCCATGGATGACAGAGCTTAAAAAAATGATATTTTTGACCCAAAATGAAATGTTTTGATTCTAAATGATGGAGATAAGTTATGTAAACCCTAGATTGATAAAAATGGACTATGTAAAGGGTGTTAAGGTATAATGAGATAATGAATGGCATAATGTAACATGTCTAAAGCTAAGTTAAAGTATGCTAAAGGTTATGAAAAAGGTCGGGAACGAACTATGATGTATTATTAACCTATGTAAGGTATAATACATCAAATGTGAAATGATTTGAGACGAATGGTCGTGTATTTATGAGATAAGTTTGATAAGTTATATAAGTTATGATCCTATAATAATGAATATAGGTTGCATGTTTACAGATAGCACTCGAAATGAGCAAGCCGACAAGACGGATATGAAAGGACGACGGAAAGTAAAGGTTAAGTAAAATAAAGGCGTACAAGTAAGTTTTTCAGACTTAAGTGTATTAGATATTCTATGTGAGCTATGTGATAGTATATGAGTTGAATGTGCCTTATGTGCAAATATGTGGTTTAAGTGCTAAATGAATTACGTGACATTAAGCATGGTATGTTAAGGTAAAGGATGTTTGACGCATATTATAAATTGTGAGCATGAAAGGTGTTAGCTGATTAACTTGCTGAGCTTTATGCTCATTCTTGCTATAAACTAACTTTTCAGGTAACGTATAAGAAGGCCGGAGGTTCCGGTGCAGCTAAAGGTACAGAGTGTTAAAACGCATGGATAAACGTGAAGGAATTTTGATAAATGTGAAATGTTTATGTAAAATAGTAAATATTTGAGAGTCCGTAAGAAATGCGTGGGTTGTAAATTCATAGTGATGAATTTGTATGTATGTTATATTTAAGGAAAAAGTGAGGTGATGTAAGAATTATGTTGTATGTTAAGTTGAGTTGTAAATATAATAAACTCGTATGTATGGAGTAATTAAGCGGACAAAATGATATGTGATACACATATGTAAACAGGATATGTACGGAACAGGTGATGTATGTAAACAGGTATATACGAACATGAGCAGGTATATGCAAATAGAGCCATATATATAGACGGAATAATGACGAAACTTATTTACTGTGTATGATGTAAATCATAATGTAGTATATGATTTAATAATTGGAATAGACTAGGTCACAAATTATAATGGTTGACCTAAGTTGTAATGAAGGGGAATGAACGTTGCGATCCTGAGACATGTAAGGAAAATAAGATAATGTTTTGATAAAAAAAAAATGGACCGAATTTATGGTCAACAAAATGATTTTAAAGGTCAAAGGTTAAAGTTTAACGCTCGAGATTCCGGTTAATACGGTTTAAGGTTAATGTTTTTGTAATCCAGAATAGAATGGATATAATTTAAGGAAGGTGGGATCTCGGGTCATCACAACATTACTGTTTTGTTGTGTACACACAAGGACAGTCTTTTTCTCTTTACTTATATGGAAGTGCTAGGTCGGACTTAACTTAGATAATTTTGATTTGGATGTGCACACATATGATCATAATAATCTAAGAGGCAAAATATAAAGGAATTACATGTTGATGTAATTTACAAGGAGTTGTCTACCTATTGAATAAACTATTGTTTGTTGTGCATACACAAGGCTATATTTATGTTGAAAGGATCATTCTCTCACTAGCAGATCTTTAACTAAATTTGCTAAACTATATAAAGAGGGTAATAAGTTTGAAGAAAATAGTGGGAGACATTATTTAAATAAAGACATAATTTATTTTGGTAATTAATAAAATGAATGCATGATAAATGTTGTTATTAATTCACTTCAAGAATATTACTATGTTTAATTCATTAACACTGCATAGCATATTGGATGCTAACAATTAATCGAACCAAATTATTCAGATTAATTAAACAAATTTGAGAATAGTTCTCAATGCTGAAAAGCTAGCAAATGTCCTTAATTTGCCCTATCCCTGCAAACATTGCTGACTAAGCCTCTAAAGAAGATATTGCTATTTTAAGAAATGGCAAGATGATGCAAAGGTAGCTCAATGCATCATGCTCGCATCCATAAGTATCGAGTTACAGCGTCAATACGAGAAAATGGATGCACCTACTATATTGCTTCACATTTAATAGTTGTATGGTGAGCAAAGTAGGTCAACTAGATATAAGATATCTAAGGAGCTCTTCGGATCTTTAATAACCAATGGCTTTACAGTAAAAGACACTTGTCGTAAAGATGATTAATTGGATTAGTCAATTAGGACAACAGGTTTTGTCAAGGATGGAGAGTTGAGTCAAGTTTTGATCTTGCAGTCACTCATTGACTCATATTCACAATTAGTTGTGAACTTCAAACATTAATAAGTTAGATGTCAGTTTGACTGATTTGCTTAAATATGTTGAAGACTATTGAGAGTTACTTTCCTTCCTAGAAAAACTAAGTCTTACTCGTAGATGAATCTTCGAAGCGGAGGATGTAACGCCCTGTAATTCCCCGTGCTAGCCAGGGCGGATCCTATGATGACCCCAAATCCGAGTCCCTTGAACCTCGAATCCGGTTCAACACTAGTACTACATTTTCCTTATTGTTCATGAATTACAACAATATTATATTTGCTAAATAATCATTTATTTATAATTTTACAACATCTCTTTCTATTCAAGAATCGCAATCTTTATACATTCCTAGTATGTCTCAATATCATATATGATATGACATTCTATTACAATCAATTTGAGTATTTGACACTCATATTACATACCAACCAATTCTTATACAACACAATCATTTTACCTGTTTAATTCGGACTGATATCTACAATAGACATTTAGACTTTCAGTGAATGTAATATGCATTCATATTTCTTGATCTTTATCAAAAACTTCAAAAAACTTGCACTATCTGAAAATGTTGGTTTTAAGCAAGAGTGAGCATGACGGCTCAGCAAGTTTAACAGTTACACATAACACATTACATGCTTCATATATTATACATGCTTTGCATTTTATTCTTACATCAAGCAGTTCATGCTTTTCATTTTATGAATGTTTCATACTTCTTATGCATCATATACAATAAACAACTAGCATCTAGCAAATCACGCTTCATATCTGGACATACTTCACACGTAACCATATCCCATGTTGTTCACATATCACAATTATCATCAATATGTCTTCATGTCAATAATTTGATAACACATTGTAACATATTAATGCGCATAGGAGCAAGTTCTGAAAAACTTACCTGATTCGCTTCTACCATTTACGCTTATTTGCGTCTTTCATTCAACCTACAATTTATATATAAAATTGACATAATCATTAGTTACAATGACTATTAATTAGTTTTAACTTAAGACCTTAACTTCAAATTATTAATTAACTCTATAGTTGTCCGACCAATGAACCTTTACGTTCCGGATAAAAACCCTAGCCCAAACCTAGTTAGACATATCGGGTAAACTTAACCAACTTACACCTTCACTACACGTTCATTGTACGACCCACTTTTAATAAGTTGTATAAATTAGTCACAAATAGACTATTTATATCAGTTTAATTTAATTAAACATTCTTCTTTTACATAACTTAATGATTCGGACATTTAATAATGTACCAAATACTTCAAAATATTATATACATTTGATAATATACAACTATATTCAAATACTATTAACCATTTAATAATATTCTAATCTCTTATTAATATTATTAATCATTTAATAATATTTTAATCATTTAATAATATTGTAATCTCTTATTAATATTATTAACCATTTAATAATATTTTAATCACTTCTTAATATTATTAACCATTTAATAATATTTTTAATCACTTATTAATATTATTAACCATTTAATAATATTTTAATTACTTATTAATATTACTAACTATTTAATAATATTTTAATCACTTATTAATATTATTAACCATTTAATAATATTTTAATCATTTACAAATATTATTCACCATTTGATAATATTTTAATTTTTTATTAATATTATTAACCATTTAATAATATTTTAATCACTTCTTAATATTATTAAACATTTAATAATATTTTTAATCACTTATTAATATTATTAACTATTTAATAATATTTTAATCACTTATTAATATTACTAACCACTTATTAATATTATTAACTATTTAATAATATTTTAATCACTTATTAATATTACTAACCACTTCATAATATTTTAATCACTTATTAATATTATTAACCATTTAATAATATTTTAATTACTTATTAATATTACTAACCATTTAATAATATTTTAATCACTTATTAATATTATTAACCATTTAATAATATTTTAATCATTTACAAATATTGTAACGACCCCAAATCCGGGTTCCTTGAACCCTAGACTTGGTACGTCACGATACATCATCTTCATATATGTTCTATCACTAATGCGGAATGTATAAACATGTACGTCACGATACATCATCTTCATACATGTTCTATCACTAATGCGGAATGTATAAACATAATTTGTTTATTCTACAACATTTCCCAAGGTTTCTAACCTTAACTTACAGATATACCTTTAGATTCATAAAAAGGTTTACATAATTACTTACATCATATACCAATTTAGTTATAATGCATAACACTATAATCTTGTCTTTTGCTTCTGTCTCCGTCTCTCCTCGGACATTCGTATTATTCTGAAATTTGTTATCATGATATAGCAAGAGTGAGCAACGACTTTGCTCAACAAGTTTAAATACAATAACGATATATCATGATTGAAAGAAAGAATAAACTTTTGGATTTTCAACAATATAATAATTGTGAAAGAGTACGAATCATAATTTCAGTAATTGAATGACTGAATCAATTAATGTTGAATGTCAATAAGGACCATGAACAAATTTAACTGAACCTTATGGTAATGAAGGTGATCAGCCGTTCATACCTGATGAACACATGCAACAAGCACTATGTGCGAATCAATAATTTAAAGAGGTGGAATAATTATACAGAATTAAACCATAACATGCTTGAAACGTAACAACTTGAGTTTGAGTTAGGAACTTGAACAATAAAATAATATATCCTGCTCGAATATAAATTGAGTAGGGTTTAGGAAACTTGCCTGTCTGCTCAGCTACAATAAATGTCTAGCTTTAACTAACTGACTTTGAAAGACCTAACATCAATAAAGTTGGTCTAATAATTAATACGGCGTATTTGCACAACTATACGCTTACTAAGGAACTTATCTACCACATAAGTACTAACATATGATATACATCAGTCAAAACAATATCATTAACCTTATAGACCCTCAATCATATTTGGTTAATAATTTAATAAGTTTAGAAAATAATTTTCTCAAGTGTTAAACACTTATTAAACTATTAAACAATTTATTATAATTGTTTAAACAAAAGAGTTAAAAGACATTTTCTTTATTTCATTTAATTACTATTTAATATTAATTAAATAGTAAGTAATTAACTACCTTTAGTTATTATTTAATAATAACTTACTAGATTTATTTATTATTTAAAATTAATCAAATAATAAATAATTATATTATATTAAAAATATAATCAAATATCTTTAGTTATTATTTAAGAATAAATAATAACTAATTAACAAGATTCATTTATTATTTAAAGTTAATTAAATAATAAAATTATGTAGTAATACTCAAATAACATTAGTTATTATTTAATAATAAATAATAATTAACTGAATTTATTTATTATTTAAAGTCAAACAAATAATAAATAATTAAATAATCAATCTTAGTTGTCTTTAATTATTATTTAATAGTAATTAAATAATAATTAATTAATTTATCATCCTTGTTTATTATTTAATATTAATTAAATAATAATTAATTTAATCATAAATTCAGAAGATATAATATTAAACTGACTAGATTAATATTTACAACATTTAAATATTAATCCTAAATATTTATTATATTTGAAAAATATAATATTAAACTAACTAGATTAATATTAAACTAACTAGATTAATATTTACAACATTTAAATATTAATTCTAAATATTTATTATATTTGAAAAATATAATATTAAACTAACTAGATTAATATTTACAACATTTAAATATTAATCCTAAATACTTATTATATTTGAAAAATATAATATTAAATACCTAAATATCATTTTTGTATTATTATTATTTTTGTTATAATTTTAAATTAATTTTTAAACATTTAAATTAATTTAAATTATCCAGAATGGCATTTCTGTAAATAAGCCGAAAACTGACTCGGGGGCAATTTCGTAATTACGCAGAAAACGAACGGAGGGGCAGTATGGTAATTTCCTTCGAAAACTGGTTTCCGCGCATGGCGCGCCTTACAAATCTCGGGGACAAAACGGTGCCGTTTTGGAGACCCCGGAGCCGGCCTCCGCGCATTGCGCGCGGGTTAACTTTTTATGCGCCAAACGGCGTCGTTTTGTACGGCTGTCTGGCAGATTATTTGGCTGGCGCGCATTGCGCGGCCAGTCCTTCTTTTTTTTTTTTTTTTTCCCCCTCTCACAGAACGTGAACAGTACTTTTTATACACAACTTAATAAAATTTATACCTTCAAGTAAACTCTTAATCTCTCAATAAAAATCCAGAAAAAATACCAATAACTTAACAACAATTTATAACATGAAAATTTAATTTTTCATGATTTAATATTAAAAAAATTTTATAAAAATTTTTACATCACATAAACTACCACAAATCATAACTTTTTGTGTATAACTCCATTTTGAGTGATTCAAACTTTGTTTTTCTCATGATTTAATGTTCTATAATATTATAACATTAAATCTAATTTTTATAAAAAAAATTTGGACATAAATTCCAAAACTTATTTACACACTATTAAATACATATTTTAGCATATAAAATATACCAAAATACAAACCAAGCATATTAAACTCAAGCATGGCATAAATATTACTAATACACATTACTAACTATATTAGCATATTTATACTAACATGATGGTTTAATTAATTTAAAACAAAGCTAGATTTTAAAATAACAATTACCTTGTTTTAATGGATATCTTCATTTTCCTTCCAAAGTAGGTTGTGAAATCTTGAAGACATGAACCAAGAACTATTTCTCTACCTTCTCCATGCTCTCTCTCAAAATACTTACTCTCCCAAGCTATTGCTCTCAAACTCTCTCTCTTTTGGAACTTGGAAAAAAATATAAATGAAATGTAATGTCTACAATTATAAGTATATTTGCCAAATTCCTAGATACAAAAATTATATCTATTATTCATGATGCTCCTACTTGGATACTTGTACAAGAAAAATAGCCCATGACTTAGTTGGTGAAAAGAGGCATGGTTGTCATGTACAATAAAAGCAAATAAGCAACCATTTAATAAATAATAAATAAAATAAGAAAATCAACATTCAATCTCTTTTACTCCTTTTTGCCGGCAACACCATGATGCTTGTCCCAAAAAGATTGACCAAAGTTACTTTTTAATAAATAAAAATTAAGTATTTTTCAAGTGGGCCAATCATTGGGCTTTAATTTAAAATACCAATTGGACTTCTATTAAATTGTTTGGGCTACTAAATTGTCAAATTTTATTATTCTTCATTTGGGCTACTAATTAACCCATATTGGGCTAATTTAATAATTTACACATTAATTATTCAATCCATGATTAAATAAATAATTAGATTGAATAAATAATTAAATACTCTAACTCATTAGTATTAAATTACTAAATGGACTAATAAATATTATTATTAATATTTTACATTATTTACATTAATTAATTATCATATTAATTAATATATAAAATTTAATTCACTCATTATATTCAATTTAATTGAATATTTAATTAATGACAACTTATCAATTATTTTTGATATTAAAACTTTAGGATTTGTTCACTAATAATAATATATATAATTTATATATATATTATTTATACACATTACTTTACCTCAAAAACAATTTCACAATAAATTATGAAATTAAAATAAATACAATATATAATTTAATATATATTATTTAGGCCATAAATTAAATTATTTAATACATTTACATTAAATAATTCATTTCTCATCAATTATGGAAACAATTCCATTTACCCGAAAATACATTAAAATAAATAATATATTTACCCAATTTCTTATTTAAATAATTTATTAAATTATTTAATTAATATTACACAAATAATTGTATAATTAAATTTCTCACTCCCATAAATCATTTACAATGATTTATTTAATTATAGAATATATTCATTTAATATATTCACTTACTATTTAAAATTACTCAATTAATTTAATCCCTTTATATATATGTACATATATATGAAATTAAATATTGTACATATATACCATTACTAATCTCTCTTCATTAATTCAACTACTTTATATAATTTATAATTATATAATTTACATAATTATTCCTCACAAATAATTTATCAACAATTTGCATAATTGTTGATTTAATGAATATAATTAATTCCACAATAAACCTTTTAATTCAATTCGGATTAATTTAATATTAATCTATCTATTTATCACAATTTAATTAATCATTAAATTATGTTACTAAATATGCACGCATATATATATTTTCATACAAATACATATTTAATTTACACGCAACCACGTCGCATAATTACATAACTTCACTAATTAATTCTCTTAATTTAATTAGACTTGTTGTTAGTCAAGTTTATTGAATTATCACTTTACTTGCTAACTTATCAAAAATTTTGATATCACCATATCTAAGTTAGTCCGTTAAATTAAATTTGTACCTCTATTTATCTATCACTACTAGGTTATCAAACTCCAACCTTTATTAAATATTAAATATTTTATTTCTAATTCATTTAAATATCCGGGATATTACAAATATTATTCACCATTTGATAATATTTTAATTTCTTATTAATATTATTAACCATTTAATAATATTTTAATCACTTCTTAATATTATTAACCATTTGATAATATTTTTAATCACTTATTAATATTATTAACTATTTAATAATATTTTAATCACTTATTAATATTACTAACCACTTAATAATATTTTAATCACTTATTAATATTATTAACCATTTAATAATATTTTAATCATTTACAAATGTTATTCATCATTTGATAATATTTTAATCATTTACAAATGTTATTCACCATTCAATAACTTTTTAATCATATACTAATATTATTGATCATTTAATAATATTTTAATAATCTTCAAATAATACCAATAGTTAACTTTTTAATGGTGTTAACTTTAGTCTTTATATTAAATATTTAGCTACCAAATAATTACTAATAAACTTCATATATTGGTTTAGTATTCAAACTCATTCATTTTACACTTAGTTTAACTTAAATTTTCATTAAAAACTCGACTCGGACCGACCCGACCCGACCTAGACAACTTGGACATTTTGTTTTGAATGCCCCAGCGCTCAACATAAGCTATTTTGGGCGCCGGAGCGTCCAAAACAGAACACAAAAGCCCTAAAATGGGCTGTCTGACCTCCAGTCACTATGATAGTCATAACTTCTTCATTTTAAAATATTTTGGGGTGATTCTTGAGTCCATTCTTATCAGAATTTCCCCCTCTACAACTTCTCTATAGATCATAAATCCAAATTCCAAACGACACTACACTAAAAATGGCTCACAAGGACAAAGTGAAAACTAAAACCACAAATCCTTGGTTTTAATGGTTCAAACTTGAATAAAATAAACTCTACACATCCAAATGACACCAACTTATTGTTGTTGTCTTTCTAACTTCTTATTTTACAATATTTTATGGTTCAATCACATTTTTGAAAATGTTTTGACAAGAAATTTAAGATCGAACCATCTAGGGTTTTATTGGTAACACAATATGAAATTTTCTTCCATTTATTTGCATACCACACATACCAATACTTGTATTAAACATACTAAATCATTAATCTACCTATATATCATAGATTTAGACTTTTAGAGCATCAAAATAACTTTTGAGCAGTTAAAAATATTTTTTGACCGATTAAAACATATTTAGACTATAAAAATGAACTAAAGAAAGTTTAGAACACTTTTGAACCTCTTATACATAGATGCTCTTCTTCCTCTTGGTATGAACTTAGCTTGTGACTCCTCATTGACTATCCTCTAGCAATCTCCTTGGTGATTCTCAATCTCATAAAGGTTTGCTTACTTTTTCTCTAGAGCGTCTTTCTTTTCTCTCTTGTTGCTCTAGCAAAATGTCTAACAAACATAATACATAGGTGAAGCACTCTATATATAGCACTTCCTTAATCACCATCAACTCTTACTAATCAACTAACATTAATCAAATTAGGACTAATCTAGGTTTACTATAGCATGGAATGACCACTTGATAGACACTTTGATTGACCATATGAGTTACTAGGGTGGTTGGGAAGTTGTTGAACCATTTTGCACTCAAAATTCATCCAACAAGCAAGATTTATATCCATGTAGGCCTCAAAATTCGTGATTGCTCTATAATTATACCAATTTGACTTTATTTTTATGTCCTATATATTCATATATACATATTCACCAACATCTATATACACTTATATATATATATATATATATATATATATATATATATATATATTGACCAATCTTTTACTTCATTTGGGCTCCACTTTGGACTTAGAAATTAAATATATTAGGCTCATTCATTTAATTTGATTGGGCTTAATTTATTTATTACATTTGGCTAACATTAAATAGCCTATGTTACATTTAATTAAAACAAACATTGAGCTAGTTTAATTAATAAATGGATTAAGGTTTAATTAATTACATAGACTACTATGTTAATTTATTCAACTTAGTTTAATACCTCATTTGGACTTATAATATAATCCAATTAGATTTGTTTTAAATTATTCTACCACTTTGGATTACTCAATTAACTCATCCATAGTTAATTCTCATCATCATATTTACTTACCTAGCAATTAACCAACGTTTGGTTAATGCTCTCTCTTGTCTATCAATTAGAGTTATTCAATTAACCCTACATTAGTTAATTCTCTACACTCAACCAAATTTTCTAACATATTTGTTGGTTTGCAAAAATTATGGCATACATATAATCAAATTATATAAGCGCAACGGAAGCAATAAAAATCAGATTTTAAAATTTTTGTACAAACCAATAACCCGGATCTTTCTTATGCGACTATTATTAATTGAGGAAGGATAAAAGAATTTATACCTTTGTAGAACCAAGCTTCCACGGGTACAAGTTCATCTCCCTTTAATCCTTCACGTTCTTCTTCAAATTCACCGATTAGATTCTATGGATCAATGTTAGCTCCCAAGTGTTGAGCCTCTAGAGGTGATCCACCAAAAGATCTATGAATTAAAGAAGTGGATCTTGGTTTCTCCAAACCATGGGTGGCTAGCCCTAATTCTCTCTCTCTCTCTAACTCTTAGATCTAGAAAATTATGGAGTACTCTCTCTAATCTAATGAAAGAGTGTGTAACCTTGATCTATGATAAGACTCCTCTTATTTATAGATCTAGTCAACCCTCCTAAACTATTTAGGATTAGGGTTTTAATTTAATTCCCAATTTAATTAAGAACTAAATTAATTACAATTCCTAAACCATTTAGGAACTTAATTATTTAATAATGAGAGTACTTCTTATTAATTAATTACTAAACCATTTAGTAACTTAATTAATTATTATAATTATAATTCCAAAACTATTTAGGAACTTAATTATTTAATAATAATATTACTACTTATTAATTCATTCCTAAACCATTTAGGAACTAAATAATAATACTAGTAGTAATAATAATAATAGTAATAATAATAATAATAAGACTCCTCTTATTAATTTATAATTAGTATTTCTAAAATACTAAATTATAAATATTAAGCTATTTAATTTATTCTATCACCATAGTATAAATTAAATATACTTAATTTATTATTACGATTATGCCATCCACTTCTAAAATAAATATTACTCTTTTGCGGTGTGACCCTTTAGGTTCTCCATATTAAACCGGTTGTATAATAAATAAATTAGAACAATTCTAATTCATTTATTACGAATTAACTCTTTAATTCAGAATAAATAATTATTCCACAATAAGGGTAAGCCCCCTTAGCGATTAGTCGACTTTCCAGATAATATAGATTTCAACATTTAATCGTAAAAGAACCTTTCAGCAAATAGTTACCGTACAATTCAATCCTTCTACCACACAATGTCCCAATCAAATATAAGACACAGAATTTCTTTCAAGTCTTATTTATTTGATTATATGCATTTCAATTCATAAATACACAACTCTAGTTAATGTAAATTAGAAACTCCTTTCTAATTCCATTCAACCCTGGCCAGGGATTTCTGAGTTGTCACTTATTGAATCGCATAGGACATTCTCTTCCTTTACTGGAAGTGGTAGATCCTTTGTTGATCATTCACCTATCTCCATGTGTACCTTATTATACCCAAGCATATCCTTTGATATACCAATAGGTCTTAAGGAATATGTCAAAGTATAACTTAGTACACACAAGATACTATGATGATCTCAAGTCCAAGGATCACTTGTACGACTATCACATAAGGAACTCCTATTGACAGACAAGTAAAACTCCATTAGGTGTTCCTTGAGCGAGTCACGTTCAGTGAACTTATTCTCTAATAAGCACCTACATACTTGCTTTAGTGTCTCTACACAAATGATTATGAGATCAATCATCCTCTTCATAAGAGCAAGCATAGTATGTACCAATCTATCCGGATCTACTAATCCCCTTTTTAGTGATCCAACGATTAGGAACAATTTTAGTTTTGAGCTATCTTGAATTTAGATCTCATTAGCATGATCCTCATCATGGTTCTAAAAGCATTGCTCGAAAACTATGGGTTTATCCATTTGATTAATTCAAGTAATTAATCATAAATAAAGAAATGCCTTGATACTTTTATTAATAAATGAACAAGATTACAAAGTATATGCTTATCACATCAAATGTGATTGGCTTGAGGGCATACTACTTTCAATCTCCCACTTGCACTAAAGCCAATCGCCCTTTGGTATCCCCATACCATTTTTCTCTAAGTGGCGTACAAATTGCTTAGTAAATGCTTTAGTTAATGGATCTGTAATGCTATTCTAAGAGTCTACCATCTTTATGGCGTCGTCTCCTTTTCAATGATTCATCTAATCATATAAAAGTGCCGCAACACATGTTTGGATTTCAGATGAGACCTAGGTTCCTTGGCGAATTAAACTCCTTTAATGTTAGGAACCATTATAAGTTTTGTAAAGAACTTGTTTAACTAAACAATCACATTTGCAGCTTCACTTATAGTTATTTACTATGTCTTTGTCACTAAATCAACAACTCTTTGATGTTTGGAATTTTTCCAACTCACTGCAGCACCGTTCATGGTAATCATATTACCTGAAACGGATATGCTGTTATCTTGGTTAATCTGAACAAACTTGAGTTTGTTAAACCCTCTAGTTTTATATCAGACCCATCATTAGAAACTCTTTTCTAATATTCTTCTCCAAAATTGAACTGATATATGCTTATTATACATAAGCAATATCAAGTCTAGTACATTTCAACGAATCAATGTACGTCCCTTAGGTTAAGCCGAGCATCCTTTATGATCTATCTCTATAGACCTTTATCCTAAATAGAATGTTAGGACGCTTTTCCCAAGTCCTTAATGGAGAAGTTTTAGACAACCACATCTTTACTGATTGTAGCATCAGTATGTCATTCCTTATTGATATTATATCAACATATAATACTAGGAATGTCACAGTGCTCCCACTAACCTTTGTACATACTTGGTTCATCCTTGTCTTTGATAAAATCAAGCTCTTTTGATTGTCTTATCAAAACGGATGTTCCATCTTCGAGAATCTTGCTTCAATTCATAATTGAATCGTTGTAACTTACATACTTGATTTGCTCCATCTATATGTAGACAAATCCTCTTGGTTGTATCATACATACACCCTTTTGTATAGTAAGCTGCAACTACAAGTAAAATCCGAATGGAGATATGCATTTTCACTAGTGAAAAATTTCATCTTAGTCAACTCATTGACCTTGTTTGAAATCTTTTTACCACTAGTTAGGTCTTATAGGTCTCCACCTAGCCATCTGCTTTAGTCTTTCTCTAAAGACTCATTTTGGATTTTATGGTCATCGACCATTTCTCTTAAGTATCTAATACTCATACCTCATTGTATATATCTGGATCATCATCCACTATAATGAGTACCTTATCATCATCCACTATGATGAATCCATACCATTAAGGTATCTTCGGTACTAAACCAGATTTACGACTTAGTTGTAGTACAATAGGTTTATCTACTTGTACATATTCCTTCATTTTATCTGTAGTGTTTTATGGTTCTTGAACTTCTTCAAGATCTATTTTACTCCCACTAACCCTTTAAGGAAAAACTCATTTTCCTATAAGGCAGCGTGTTTCAAACAAACACCTTTTAGTTAGTCGGATTATAGAAGTGATACCCTAAAC
Organism: Hedera helix; assembly: GCA_947179155.2. NCBI lineage: Eukaryota > Viridiplantae > Streptophyta > Magnoliopsida > Apiales > Araliaceae > Hedera > Hedera helix. The sequence continues at coordinate 10,316,571 of OX359287.1, forward strand.
TTTCTTTAGGATATCCCACAAGTTTACACTTATCAGATCATGTCCCTAGCTTATCTTTGTCAAACCTTTTGACATAAGCTGAACAATTCAAATCTTAACATGCTTAAGATTTGGTTTCCTCCCTATCCATGACTCATATGAAGTCTTAGGGACGGAATTTGAAGGTATCTTATCTAGTAGATATGCGATCGTTTCTAGAGCATAACCCTAGAAGGATGCTGGAAGATCAGTAATACTCATTATGGATCATCACCATGTCCATTGTGAGAATACCATTTCGCTTGAGATGATCTAGAAACTTACTTCTTTAAGTATTCCCTTCTCGATCTAATCGAAAAACTTTAATACTTTTGGCATTTAGTTTCTATACTTCACTTTTGAATTCTTTGAACGTTTCAAACGATTTGGATTTATATTTCATTAAATATATATATCAAAATCTAGAATCACCAGTGAAAGTAATGAATGAATACCATTCTCTTGCATTTGTTGTCATAGGTCCCACACACGACTGTGTGTACCATCTCTAACAACTCCGTAACTCGCTCTCCATGTCCACTAAATGGAGATTTAGTCATATTATCCATAATACAAGATTCACAAGTTGTATTTGATTCATAATCAAAAGCTCTAAAAGCCCATCTTTATATAACTTGTTTAGTCTTGTTTCATTTGCATGACCGAGTTAACAGTATTGCATGAAGGTATGATTCATATCATCTATTTGCTTTTAGTTTGTTCAAATTGGAATATTTTTCATATAAGTCAAGTATACAAAATCTATTAAGTAATCAACCAGTTCTAAATAAAACATTATCATTATAAACAGAAAAACTATTGTTCATTATTATAATGTCAAAAACCCTTCCTTGTCATCACATGGAACTGAAATAATGTTTCTAAGAACTGGAACCTTGTAACAACTTACTAACTTAATAGGCTTGCCCGTAGGCAGTGCTAAACTATAAGTTTCCATGGCTAATGCAGCAACCTTTGCTTCATTCCCTTGCACAGGATTACTTATCATTTGTTTAGCTTTCTACTTCTGCTTAGTCTCTGCAACGACTTGCATATGTGAGACCACCATCCGGTATCTAATACCTAAGTAGAAACTAGACTTATAGAAAGTTCTATTTTATTATGAACAAATCTATATCTGTAGCTGAAGTTTTACTAAACTTCTTCTACTTAACTACTACAACTCTCTTGTAGTTGTTCTTCCAGTGTCCCAGCTTATCGCAATGAAAGCAAACTTCTTTGCCCTCGGGATCACTTTTATTTATGTCCTTTGTTTATCCTTTCTTTTGCCTTCTACTCTTTCTGACTCCTCAGAAATACCTTTGACCATCTTCCTCCGCTTAGAAGATTCATCTACAAGTAAGACTTGGTTTTTCTAGGAAGGAAAGTGACTCTCAACAGTCTTCAACATATTTAAGCAAATCAGTTAAACTGACATTTAGCTTATTAATGTTTGAAGTTCACAACATATTGTGAATTAGAGTCAGTGAGTGACTGCAAGATCGAATCTTGACTCAACTCTCCATCCTTGACAAAACTGGTTGTCCTAATTGATCAATCCAATTGATCATCTTTAGGACATGTGTCTTTTACTGTAGTGCCATCGGTTATTATAGATCGAAAGAGCTCCTTAGATATCTTATATCTAGTTGACCTACTTTGCTCACCATACAACTATTGAATGTGCAGCAATATAGTAGGTGCATCCATTTTCTCGTGTTGACGCTGTAACTTGATACTTATGGATGCGAGCATGATGCATTGAGCCACCTTTGCATCATCTTGCCATTTAAAATAGCAATCTCTTCCTCAAAGGCTTAGTCTACAACGTTTGTAGGAATAGACAAATTAAGGACATCTGTTAGTTTTTCAGCATTGAGAACTTTTCTCAAATTTGTTTAATCAATCCGAACAATTCGGTTCGATTAATTGTTAGCATACATTATGCTATGCAGTGTTAGTGAATTAAACATAGCAATATTCTTTAAGTGAATTAATAACAATATTAACATGCATTCATTTTATTAATTACCAAAATAAATTAGGTCTTTATTTAAAATGGTGTCTCCCACTATTTTCATCAAACTATATTACCCTCCTTATATAGTTCGGCAAATCTAGTTAAAGATTTGCTAGTGAGAATAAGGATCCTATTTAATATGTATATAACCTTGTGTGACACAACAAACGATATATAAATAAATAGGTAGACAACTCTTGTCAATTACATTAACATGTAACTCCTTTTATTTTGTCTCTTAGATTATTATGATCATGTGTGACACATCCAAATCAAAATTATCCAAGTTAAGTCCAACCTAGCATTTTCTTATATTAGAAGAGAAAAAGATCGTCCTTGTGTGACACAACAAAACAGTAATGTTCAATTCTTTTTATAAACATCAAATGTGATAAAACAACATCTCAAAAAATTAATATAAGCCTTGTGTGACACAACAAACTTATAATGATTATTTGATACTCTATCGTTTTACCATGCTAGAAGGCGACGCTCGATATTTTTAATAAATATCTTTGAACGTTACAACTTAATATTATGAGTAGTAGAATAAATAAATTAGAACAATTCTAATTTTTATTTAATTGAATTAAACTCCTTTAATTCATGAATTAAACATTTTAATTCATTTTATAAATAATATTTATTCTACATCATGAGGGGTTTATTAATATTAATTGTCTCATCTTGTTTAGCGCACATGCACATATATATATAAAATACGCGTCATATTAATTAACATGCGAAGCATGTTTGATAATATATAATATATATAAATAAGCATGCACATATAGAATACTATATTCTACTTGGATTGATTATGGACTTTTATTCTAGTTTGGTTTATTCGAGCCACCAAATAAATCAATTGGTCAAACCTAGGGTGCAAGAATAAATTAAATTAAATGTAACTATTACATTAAATTCGGGCTCCATTACAAACGGGTCTTCATGCGCTCCTTGCTTCTTTGCTCCAATTCTTCAAAATAATTCTAACTATTCCTATTACAAATTATTTACAATAAATAGAAACCTTGATCAACAGTCAACGGGAAGTACATAGGAGGGAGATAGAATTATGCATAAGAAAAATTAGAAAGACGAGGTACGCAGACCCCATTTATTAAAACCCATTCACTCATGCATTTAATTAAAATTAAACCCAATCACATTGGCCAATAGTCCATAATCAATCCCATTAATTATCATATATATCAACATATATATTAATAAATAATATTCATCTCATGAATTAAACAAAACATTTCATATATGTATTGGTATCATTTAATGGGCAATTAAAGTTGCATGAAATCCAATTTCATGTTTAAAATAAACCTTTTATTTTAATTATAAAATTATTTAAAATTAAACTATTTATTTTTGTTATTTTAAAATTATCCAAAATAAACTCTTTTATTTTAAAATTTTAAAAATCTGTACAATATTACTAAATAGTTTGATTAATTAACAATATATATATATATATATATATATATATATATATATATATATATAGCTAGCAGTGGTATGATGATTCACGAAAGTGAATCATCTTAAGTTAATATCATTAACTTTATACATTCTCCCAGGCTAGCAAACTAATATACATATATAATATATTAACCAAAGTGAATGAATTCGCCTGCTAACAAATATATATATATATACTTTGATCGAAGTGATCAACATCAATTCCGCCTGCTTTGGTGCCTTTTAAATTCAGCAATGACACATTTTTCGGGACAAAATACCATATATATCATATATATATATATATAGTCCGAAAATACGGCTTTTCACCAAAACCGAGCAGCTGCTTTGTTATTTCCATTAATTCAATACGGAAACAGCGACCCTTCTTTTATATATACATGTATATATCCGAAAGTATCCAGTTCGGTAATCAATTTCGGTATTTAAAAAAAAAAAAATTTATACAACAAATTATGCCCAATAAATTATTCTAAACACATACCCATACATACATGAAATTAAAATAATTAATAATTCGCATAAGTTTGGCTCTGATACCACTGTTGGTTTGCAAAAATTATGGCATACATATAATCAAATTATATAAGCGCAACGGAAGCAATAAAAATCAGATTTTAAAATTTTTGTACAAACCAATAACCCGGATCTTTCTTATGCGACTATTATTAATTGAGGAAGGATAAAAGAATTTATACCTTTGTAGAACCAAGCTTCCACGGGTACAAGTTCATCTCCCTTTAATCCTTCACGTTCTTCTTCAAATTCACCGATTAGATTCCATTAATCAATGTTAGCTCCCCAAGTGTTGAGCCTCTAGAGGTGATCCACCAAGAGATCTATGAATTAAAGAAGTGAATCTTGGTTTCTCCAAACCATGGGTGGCTAGCCCTAATTCTCTCTCTCTCTCTCTAACTCTTAGATCTAGAGAATTATGGAGTACTCTCTCTAATCTAATGAAAGAGTGTGTAACCTTGATCTATGATAAGACTCCTCTTATTTATAGATCTAGTCAACCCTCCTAAACTATTTAGGATTAGGGTTTTAATTTAATTCCCAATTTAATTAAGAACTAAATTAATTACAATTCCTAAACCATTTAGGAACTTAATTATTTAATAATGAGAGTGCTTCTTATTAATTAATTACTAAACCATTTAGTAACTTAATTAATTATTATTATAATTATAATTCCAAAACTATTTAGGAACTTAATTATTTAATAATAATATTACTACTTATTAATTCATTCCTAAACCATTTAGGAACTAAATAATAATACTAGTAGTAATAATAATAATAGTAATAATAATAATAATAAGACTCCTCTTATTAATTTATAATTAGTATTTTTAAAATACTAAATTATAAATATTAAGCTATTTAATTTATTCTATCACCATAGTATAAATTAAATATACTTAATTTATTATTACGATTATGCCATCCACTTCTAAAATAAATATTACTCTTTTGCGGTGTGACCCTTTAGGTTCTCCATATTAAACCGGTTGTATAATAAATAAATTAGAACAATTCTAATTCATTTATTACGAATTAACTCTTTAATTCAGAATAAATAAATATTCCACAATAAGGGTAAGCCCCCTTAGCGATTAGTCGACTTTCCAGATAATATAGATTTCAACATTTAATCGTAAAAGAACCTTTCAGCAAATAGTTACCGTACAATTCAATCCTTCTACCACACAATGCCCCAATCAAATATAAGATACGGAATTTCTGTCAAGTCTTATTTATTTGATTATATGCATTTCAATTCATAAATACACAACTCTAGTTAATGTAAATTAGAAACTCCTTTCTAATTCCATTCAACCCTGGCCAGGGATTTCTGAGTTGTCACTTATTGAATAGCATAGGACATTCTCTTCCTTTACTGGAAGTGGTAGATCCTTTGTTGATCATTCACCTATCTCCATGTGTACCTTATTATACCCAAGCATATCCTTTGATATACCAATAGGTCTTAAGGAATATGTCAAAGTATAACTTAGTACACACAAGATACTATGATGATCTCAAGTCCAAGGATCACTTGTACGACTATCACATAAGGAACTCCTATTGACAGACAAGTAAAACTCCATTAGGTGTTCCTTGAGCGAGTCACGTTCAGTGAACTTATTCTCTAATAAGCACCTACATACTTGCTTTAGTGTCTCTACACAAATGATTATGAGATCAATCATCCTCTTCATAAGAGCAAGCATAGTATGTACCAATCTATCCGGATCTACTAATCCCCTTTTTAGTGATCCAACGATTAGGAACAATTTTAGTTTTGAGCTATCTTGAATTTAGATCTCATTAGCATGATCCTCATCATGGTTCTAAAAGCATTGCTCGAAAACTATGGGTTTATCCATTTGATTAATTCAAGTAATTAATCATAAATAAAGAAATGCCTTGATACTTTTATTAATAAATGAACAAGATTACAAAGTATATGCTTATCACATCAAATGTGATTGGCTTGAGGGCATACTACTTTCAATATTGACCAACATTTGACTTTTAAATGTTTAGGCTACATAGTTTACTTTTCATTGGGCTCTCTTATTTAAATTGTTTGGGCTACCCAACACAACTCACATATCTTTCATAACTTGGACTAGGTAATTAATTTAATTGGACTACCACTACCTTATATATAATACTTACCAACATAATTTAATTAGACTTATATTAATTACTTCTTAGACTAAAACATTTGGGCTTATTATTTAATTACCCACATCCATACAAGTATTCCCATATTGGGCTAACATCTATAATCCTTTTGGGTTAGTCCACTAGTAGTAATTAAATTACTTGGACTCTTCATGAGATTAAATCTTTAAATTTATTTGGACCTCTTTATAATTGCTAACAAGACTTACAACAATTAACACATTGGACTTGTTTTAAATTCACTTTTGAATCCTAAATATCCACTTAATAATTAAGTTAATTACTTAATTAATCACTTCTCATTATTGTCATTCAAGACAATCCTTCTAGTTTTACAATAACTTTAATTCATAACTAATATAATTAACTTAATTAATTATATTTCATGACTTTTCTTTTTACTTCATATTTAAACTAATTAATTTATTAGCTTAATTGAGTATTAATTTACTCAACTTCTTATTTGGCTAACAAGCACGCTTTTGGTATATATATTCACCTTCACTTCTCAATTGAATTTATTCCCTTAATAAATTCTCTACATGCATCATTAAAATATTCCCACATTTAATTTCTAACAAATAACTTATGTTAAAAAAAATGTTTACCCATTTTCTACACATCTCACTTTCAACAACTCTAGGTTTTAAACCATAACCTTTAATTAATTATTTTAAATTTTATTTACAATTCTTCTAAATATATGGGATATTACAGATCCCATGTAACCTTGTACTTAAATCCACAATATGCCTTAATAATATAATTGATACAACTAGTTTATTTTTAAAACTATTACAACTTAATTCGTAACCTACAACCATATTATAGTTGTTTAAAACAGAGTTATTTTAAACTTCACCATTTTTCTGTTTCAGAATCGCAATCTTTATTAAATTATAATAGATCTCAGATCAAGTATAGCATGACTTAGTTTATTTTAAATATGTAAATATATACAACTCATTAATCAACTTTCAATATATATGTTGATTCAATATCTTCTCGTTACATACTTTAAGCAACGTAGATCATATCAATTATGATCTATTATACATCAATGGATCCTTAGTGACTTGTAATGATACAAGTGTTTAGTGTATGCGAATGTCATACAAACATTTCATTCTTACCATATAGTACACTATTTATCCCCAAAAAGGTTTATCAAAATATATATCAATTGTGAAAGTCAGCATGTATTCCTGTTCCGTGATCTGTATGTGAACTTTCGAATAACTCGCACTTATCTGAAAGTGTTTATTTTTAGCAAGAGTGAGCACGACGGCTCAGCAAGTCTAACAGCTAACACATAACACATATGTCACATTTAATTCATACTTTATGCTCCATGCTTTACATTTATATAGGCATCATATTTATCATGCTTTGCATTTATACAATTAACTCATGCTTACCATGCATGTCAATATTTCCAGGTTATATAACTCATATTACACATTTCAACTCATAGCATTAATTTTATAACAGCTATTAATATCATATGACTGTATACAAACACATTTAGAAATCAGTTAGCACATACAATAAGTGCACACATAATAATTTATGCATATAACAACAGGTTTGCAAGAATAGCACATAGTACTGAAAAACTTGCCGATATGTGCATTGACTTACGCTACCAATCTAAAATATGCGTTCCGTCACTAATGCTCATACAAATCAAATTACCGCATCTAAAAGACCTAATATGCTTATCTGTCAATCAGCAAAGCGCATAGGGACTCAGCTACCGTTCACAAAGAAATTGACTTTACAACACGAAAATTCTTATTTATTAACTCATAATTTATAAGACAATATTATCCTCCTTAGATAATATTTTAAATACCGATCAATATTATTATTCATTAATAATACATCACTAAAATTACCAGCGCTACCCAATTATTGGACAACACCTTAATTGATTAATAATATTATTAAGGCCTTAATAATATTCACCCAATTACCAATATTATTAATCTTTTAATAATATTTCATCACTTGTTATTTATCATTTACTCCTTTTATAATCTTTAAAGGCTTAAACAATTTAAATGTACATTGTTTAATCACCTCCTTATTTCTTTAATTTTTTTTCACATTATTTATTTAATATTAAATAAATAATTAACTCACTTAATTTTACTTGTTATTCAGCATTACATAACAATTATTTTATTCACTTTAATTATTATTTAACATCATTTAAATAATAATTAATTAACTATTAAATATCATTAAAAAATAACTTCTTAACTAATTAACCCCATTTATTATTTAATATTAATTAAGTAATTAATCATTCTTATTAATAAATAATTACCTTATTATCTTTATCTTCCTTTAATTATTATTTAATATCATTTAAATAATAATTAATTAACTAATTATCCTTATTCATTATTAAATAATAAATAATTATATTATTAACTTTATCTCCCTTTAATTATTATTTAATATCATTTAAATAATAATTAATTAACTAATCACCATTATTTATTATTTAATAATAAGTAAATAAAAAATAATTATATTATCAACTTCATATACTCCTTTTCTTTATTTATTATTTAGCATATAAATAATAAATAATTAATTAAATTCTTTTTATTTAATTTATTTATTATTTAATATTATTTAAATAATAAATAATAACCTTTATGTATTATTTAATTAAATTTTAATAATACATAATTATTTTATTCTTTTATCCTTATTTTTCTTAAGTCCTTCGTATTAAAAAAAATACTTAACTGACTTATTATTTTTATAACTCTTGGATATCTTTATTATATTTCATTACATATACAAAATAATTTTTCTTAAATTTTCCATCTTGATTTACTATTTTTAAGCAGTCCATTTCTGTCCGTAAATGGTAGTAATTATTAAAAATTGTTTTTTTTATTAGAAACTTCTGAAATTTGTACGGTAGCTTCCTGTCATCATAGAGTACCTCCAATAAAAAGTTCATAATTTTCAGAGTTATACATTTCAAGTTATAACTGTAGTTTGCTTTTAAAATGTAAAGAAACGTCAGGTTATAACTCACTCATCTGGGGTCGGATGGAGTTCATTTTTGAAAAGTGACTGATTTATCCTATATAAAATCATGTATAAAATTTTCAGAATTTTTAGAACAAGAAAAGTGGCGAAAACAGGCCTTTTAATGTTTTGGATAGAATATTTTCGGGTATTTCCGACAGTGGTGGACTGTTTTACGAGAAAAATCACAACGAATAGCTCGTTTAATATTTTTCAGTCATTCAACTTGGAATCTCTTCTTATCTCATAATAATACCATCCAAAATTTACGGATCATGAATACGAGTTACGGAACGTGAACAGTAACTCCAGAAACAGACTGTTACGTTTTGGGTTTTCCGGCGAAAATCGATTTCATATTTTTGTCAAACTTTCCAATATAAATGCATATCAAAACTCATGTTAAAACCATTAAACCCTAGATATACTAGTCTAACATGGATTTAAGCGTCAAGAGTTTTGAAAATGATTTTCTACCATTAAAATGCATTTTTGATCAACAAAAATACTCCTAACATATAAAACACAATATTAAAGTGAAAGTTAGGGTTTGAAGCACTTTTAACTTCCTTGGTTGCTTTCTTCCTCTTTGCTAGAAACTTAATGAGACTTGGATGATCCACCTTTTTAGCTAGGAAGCTTCACTATCAAGAGGCTTCCATCTTTAATCCTTACTTCAAGATCATCTAACCATCCAAACTCATAATATCTAACTTTCTTTTTCTCTCTCTAGAATTTTTCTTTAGAGCTTTTCTTTCTCTCTAACTCTCCTAACACCAATGACTAATGAAATAAAATATGAGAGAGAGAGTGAAAGAGTATACTAGGTTCTATTGGGCAAAATGTATACTTACACTTTGTGTAAGTATACACATCACCCATCCATCACTAAAATAGGCTTACTAGCTTGGCATTGAGAAGAGCTTTGTAGACTAGGTTCTCTTGGAGTAGTAAAAAGGAGGCTTGGAGCATTGCACCCTCCATTGGTACTCCCCCATTTTTGCCTCTATTTTTGTTTTTCTTTTATTCCTTAATTGGTGAAATATATACATATACATATATATACCACACTTGCATCAAATGAGTCACACCTTGGACTTTATTTAATTTCATTTGGGCTAAACCATTACTCTAGCATTGGACTTAGTAATTAATTTAATTGGGTTACCAATATAAGTCATTAGACCTCCTATATGGTTTGCCATATTCACAATGTTGGGCCAATTAAATTATCTCATGAACAATTTATGTAATGATACGCATTTTGAAATATATGAAATTATAATTTACAAATGAATATTGAATTTTTTTTATGGAGTAATTAATGGAAGTTAACTATTTTGAGGTGCGACAAGCAATTTGGGACAAGTGGAGTATGGACTATTGAATGGTAGAAGTAAATGTAAGATTTATGAAACAAATTTGGATTAAAATGGATGTGAATTGGAATTAAAATGAACAAACATTGATTTTTTTAAGAAATTTCATAGGAATTAATTGTCTAGATTTTTGGGAAAATGACTAAGTTACCCTTGACATCCTAAGAAATGACAGTTGTGTCCCATGATGGTGTAATGACTATCATGTCCTTAGCTAATTTTGTAAGATGACTTATATGTCCCTAACCATGCATGAGTTAAGTTAACTATGCATAATTAGTTGTTGAGATTAAAAATTAGACTTATTATGCATATAATAGATAAGTTATCAGCTTTGTTCATCATTCTTACACAAGCTAGCCAAGAAGAGAGAAAAGAGAGAGTTCATAAGAAGGAAGAGAAGGAAAGCTAGGGTTCCAAGAGAAACTTGAAGGATTTAAGTCTAAAGGTGATCAAAGGTAGCAAAATAAGCCATCCAGAGTGGAGAATCAAGTCTTGGCAAGGTTTTTATCAAGAAGGAAAGTAGCTAGAAGAAGGTATATCATGTTTAAGACAAGAAACTTATGATTTGTGTGCTTACATGTTAGAATAGGTGAAGCCATTCATGTCTTTTGATGATATATGTGTTAACTATGTGAATTATATGCTTCTTGATTGATTAGAATGAAACCCTAGTTGATTAAGTTGGGTATCAAAGGTGGTGCACTATTCACATAAATATTCAAACTAAAAATTATGAGCTAAGGTATGATTATGTGTTATAAGTGGCTAGACATGATGAAAACCTAGCTTGAGAGGTTAAAGGTGTTTGTTACATGCATTATCATATGTTAAGAAGCATCATATAAACATAGATGGTTTCAAATGTATATTTCATGAAAGAGAAGTGAATATTAGGCTATACTCTTTGGAGAAATCAAATTATAATCTGTAAAGTGCATTGAAAGGTACAACTAGAAGTTATATGTGAATATCAAGCTATTATATGTGTTCATGTTTATGTATATGAAGTATAGATATGATCGTCTCAAAGTGGTTTTAGTGATAAGTTTTGTCAAGTTATTGAAAATCCTATTGAGGTGTGATTTTGGCCAAATCATGCAAATGAAGATTTAAAATAGCCAAATGGCTAAGTTTTATCAAAATACTTATGTTAAGGTCGTTTTAAAACTCAATTGGTGCTTACGGTGATAATTGACCATTTTAAACGTTTTAAAAACGTTCGCCAGCACCTAAAATTAAATCTTTTGAAAAATAGGTTCAAAAATTAATTTTTAAATGTTTTGAAGGCACATGCATGTCAATTACATGTTAATTGACTTGTTGGAATTCAATGATATTAATTTGGGCCAAAAATAGCATTGATTTTCAAAAGAAAAGAATTTCTGAAAAAACAGTACTGCGTCGGGGCGCAGTGCTTCTACATGGACCACGCCGGGGCGAGATCAAGGCAAGCCGTGGCGCAGTCTCGGCTGAGGCAATCCCGCGGCTAGCGATATGTTATGACCAAAACATGGCGTCGGGGCGCCATGTCCTGGATTTTAAAAATAAATTTATTTTATTCCAAAAATGAAATATTTTGATATTAAATGATATAATTACATATGTAAACCATAATTTGATCAATATGGTAGATATTAAGATTTAAATAAATGATGTGTTATGTGATTAGGGTTATGTAAAGCTAAGTGATAGCTTGTATAGCAAGTTATGGCATGCATGTGTACATAACTAATGCATGAACCAATATTATGGTCATGTAGGTTATAGACGGGATAATATTTTACCAGTTGTGATAGACGAAGACCAAGACAAGTTTTCTGACTGAACTTTTAATTGCAGTTTCTTGAATAGAGACATTCTTGTTGTGTATTCATACTACCATTTAAAGTTAATTCCTTATTGAACTATATTGAAAAGGTCGATGCCAATTTTGACTCTAGCTAGACACATGAAATGTTTCATGTTAACTTCAGCTTTTGATTGTTATGTTCTCCAATCCACATTGTTGTGGTGCGGACTCTATGTTATGCTATAACAAAACAACCCTATTAAAAAAAAGGGAATAAAGGATAAAGGAAATGAAATAATTATGACGTGGTTGCGTCGTTAGATGTTTGTTGTGCATAATATAAAGTACGATGAGCTGATCGCTCAGGGTACGCATCTAAACTGGTGTTATTGCCTATTGGGCAATGTCAGTCTTTGTGATTGATATTGTTCTTAACGTATTATAATTAATTTGGACAGTATCGGTCTTGATGATTGATATGGTTCTTAACGTGTTCTTGGTCTTGTGACCATACAGCAGTTAATATTCCATGTTTCCAGATAGTCATGTTCATTTTGTGTTATAATTCCCTCATCATCTGTTGAAATGCCAAAAGCCAGTGGTAATATGAATATCTCCATTTCCTTGTAAATAATTTATATTTATCATTTCGAAATATCATGTTATCTTGTGTTTCTTTACTTGCTGAGCTATCTTAAGCTCACTCTTGCTTTCATTCATGATATTTCAGCTAAGCCCGAGAAGACCGAGGGGTCAGGTGTAGATAAGGGTAAAGGAAAAGCCAACCAGCAGTAGATGTGCTAATATTATAATTATTGTGTATTTATTATTGTATTTTGTAATATATCAGGTACGATAGCTTATATGTATAAAGGTGCTTAGAACCTGGGATTAGTTATGGATGAATGTAAATTAAGCTCTTATTATTATTTTATTCAGATTGGATGTATGAGATGATAGGGTAGAATAGTTACGTGAGCACCAAACCCGTGGTATAAGGGACCCGGATTTGTGGGCGTCACAATTTACAAGTCCACTAACAAATTAAATTACATTGGGCTTGTTTAATAAATCAATTTGATAAATTCAAATTATTAATTTCCTAATGGAATTATAAAATATTAATGACACTATCAACAACTTTCCAAATAGAAATAAATAACATTTTTAATGTTTGCGCGCTCTCATTAATTAATAACCACATTAACTAATTTACACATCCAATTTAACTCGTTATTTATCAAGTTTTACATTAATCTTGATGATTAATTTAGTTAATCATTTACCATGCTCGGCTTAAAATATATAATTAGCGCACCTCTAAGTATATAGGTATCTATACATATACACCTTCACGCTAACTTAAAAATATCTCAACAATTGAAATTTATTTCCTTAATAAATTTCTCACATAACTCATGTTAAAACCTCTTACATGATCTCTTATAGTCAAATACATTCACCGAGTTTTAAAGGTATTATATTACCTTATTACTGAAATATAAGTAGGCACACTTAGAAGGGGGGGTTGAATAAGTGTGGAGTAAAACTATGTCCCATTTTTGTGATTTAATAAAATAGTAAGTAAAACAGTTTGCTGAATTAATGATTTCAGGTTGCTGATTTAGAAACTGATTTACACTGCTAATGTAATTTAGATGATGTGATAAAATAATTATTTTGCTTGTATTAAATCAAGGCCTGAGTTGAAATGAATAATTTTCTCATAAAATATATATGTTAAAGTATTCAAAATGTGTATTACAATTCAAAATTGAAAGATGCAATGAACGAATAAAATTAAACAATCAACCACACAAACACAAAAGATTTTTACATGGTTCGGCCCCTATCATCTACTCTAGTGGCCTACTCCACGTCCAATACCAACTAGTATTGGAGACTCTTTTATTATTCAAATTGGTTTACAAACAAAACCCCTTTACACTCAAGTTACCAAAACCTTTGAGGACTTTTCCTCCTGAGCACTTTTGCTCACTTTGTGCAAACCTATGCACCCCCTTGAGTAACTCTACTCACCGAGCTCCTAAGCTCGCTTGTAACTTGATTGTAAAGACCTTAACCCAACTTGGATTAGATACCCGAAAGACTTTGAGATTAATATAAAATAATCACAAGATAAACTATGATCAAGGCAATAAGTATATCACAATTCAAAGCTCAATTCTATATACAATGATCAATATGAAAAATAAGGATATCACCAGTTTAAGTGCAATGTAGAAAAGCTCAAATTAATAGAGACTTGAAGTAGCACAGCAGCTTTGAATATTCTTCACAAAATAAAATATAATAGCTCTTGTGAATTATATGTGAAGAGATAAAAATATTAGAGAGATTTTTATTGTTCTAGTCCTCCTATCTTTTAAACCATGGTTGGACATTATATATAGGAGAGGAATATTGTAGCCGTTACAATGTGAAAGGAATAAACAAGAGCATAAAATTATTCCAAAATTCCAATCATGTTACAATTAGGAAAACAAGTTGCTTTAAAAAGGTAAGTCCATTATAATACAATATATCAATAATTTTAGCCGTTATAATGGATATATTAAAAGAAACCATGTTCAATCATATCAATCCAAAACCATGTTACTGTTGCATGCAATAAAGAAGGCAATAAAGTAATTAAATAAATGCCCAATCATATTACCGTTACTTTTTCATTCATTTACTTTTGGCTAACTAAAGAAACATGATACATAAAAGTATAGTAGGTCCGTGTATATATATTTAATTCCCATACTTGATTTTCTTATGATCATTTTGTCCGTTGGAGAGAATCAAATAAGTAAACATATTAGGCAATTAGATTGTTAATTGATTCCTTGTCCCAATCACATTACCGTTACATGATATCATGATGCTAAAAAGTAATTCCATCATTATATATTCATTTCGCCATTCACTTAGCAACTTTAATATGGAAAGAGATAAATTAAATATTAATTCCATTTAACCACTCGAATGGACAAATCATTAATTTAGGAACAATTAAAATATTTAGCTTTTAAAAATATTTTCATATTAATTTTGAAAGCCCAAATAATTGATTCCATAATTAATCACTTCCATGATTACCCAAATAATATAATTAATTGAAATGAAGATATGAAAATAAATTTGCTCAATTAATTATAGAAAGTCAAATCAATAGAAATCTCAATTCCAAAATTTAAGGTAATAGATTAAAATCTATTTTCAAATTAACTCTTCTAATTATAAGAATGACTAATTAGCTTTTCAAACTTGATTTGATGGATATATATATATATATATATAGAGGACCGTTCCGGAACATACCCTCTTAAACAACATACCTAACATACCCCCTTTAGCGACGGACCCGGCGACGGTTTGGTCCGTCGCCATAGGTTCGTCCGTCTCTAAATGTTTTAGAGACGGATTTTGTTGTCCGTCTCTAAAACATTTAGCAACGGACGAACCTATGGCGACGGACCAAACCGTCGCCGGGTCCGTCGCTAAAGGGGGTATGTTAGGTATGTTGTTTAAGAGGGTATGCTCTTGATCCATGCTATATATATATATATATATATATATATATATATATATATATATATATATTTATTAATTAGCTCAACCATGAAAAGTTTAATAAAGTAGTCATTCATGAAAATATCTTGTTTGCATTACATAAACTTTTTTACCGTTAACAAGCATCACTTTTGAAACTTGTTTGTTTGCAAGCCATCTTATAGAAAGCAAATCATCATATTCATAAAATAGATTACCTTATAAAGCAAATCATCTTATTCCCATTAGACACACCTTCTAAGTTAGATAACGGAGTAAACAAGTCTAACAAGATTTGTGACGACCCCAAATCCGGGTTCTTTAACCTCGGGTTTGGTTCTCACTGTACAATACTTAACAATTATGAAATACATAAATTGTATTCAAACTTCGCGGAATAATACAAAAGGTTCCTTAATCAAAAGGCTACACTTCCCAATGTCTATTACCTTAATCTTAACATTACATATCTTAAGGGAAATACAAAAGATTTACAACAGTAATTACATAACAATAATATAAACTAGCATGCAATTACTAAAACTAAACATTCGCTTTCCCCTTGCCTTTGTCCGATTTAGAGCTTTCGGGAATGGCTGAAATATAGTCATGATATAGCAAGAATGAGTAACTAAATGGCCTAGCAAGTTTATAAACAACAATCATACGATATTTCATGATGAAGGGAAATAACTTCAAGGTTTCAACAATTGCAATTGTGAAAGATAACAAGAATCAATGTTCAATAAAAGAAGGAATTGATTCTTTACTGCTGAGTGGTCTTTAATGACCATGAACTGCTACTAAGGTAGAACAGACATACAATGTCTGACTCCTTGTTAAAATAACGGGACACTTGAGGCGATCAGTCCTCTCATGTCCTATGTATATGCATCACATTTAGTTTTCTTGTGCGCTGTCGGGTCTCCGACAAATAAAAATCCCTTTTAACTAGGGTTGTTCTATCTCAGACTTACTGTAAGAATCCGCACCAGCCAATGGTTTGGATAAGCTTTTATAATATTCAACTAAATGAATTTAGCATGCATTTGTCTAGCCGAAACAATTAGCTTAGACGTTCTTAAACAGTTTGCAAAAGCACTATGTGTAAATACAATAATCAATAACGATGTGAAGTAATTTTTGATAATTAATTCACTCAAAGGTCTGTCAAATATCTACGAGTGTAGATACTTGCTCAACAATAATTGAATTGCCCAAAGTAATTAAAGTTGAATAATAATTGCAACAATAAGTACAAATTAAGGGTAGAAGACTTGCCTTGTGCATCGTCTACTGCTAACCAATTCAATTTAATTCTCTTTAGATAGACCTAACAATTAAATCAGTTTGATCTTAAATTAGTATCATATACTTGTAAGTATGATGACCTTTATAACTCTTACGAACCACATAATTGAATAATTATGGGTATTTAAACACTTAGAAAATATTATCACTACTTGATAATATTTTATACACAAAGAACCTGTATTAACTATTTAATATAGTTCAAACAGTTATCTAATATTATTAACAATTTAATAATATTTTATTAGCATTGTAGTATTATTCATCATTTAATAATACCTTATAAATCTTCTAAGATTAACTAATATTATTAATCATTTAATAATATTTTATCCATTATTTAATATTATTAACTATTTAATAATATCTTATTAAGTATTTAATATTATTAATCGTTTAATAATATTTTAATCATTATCTAATATTATTAATCATTTAATAATATTTTATTAAGTATCTAACATTATTAAACATTTAATAATATTTTATTAATTATCTAATATTATTAACTATTTAATAATATTTTATTAAGTATCTAATATTATTAATCATTTAATAATATTTTATTCATTATCTAATATTATTAATCATTTAATAATATTTTATTAATCATCTAATATTATTAATCATTTGATAATATTTTACACAATTACAATGTTATTTATCATTTAATATCTTTTTAATCATATACTAATATTATTAATCATTTAATAATATTTTAGTAATAATTTTTAAAC
This sequence comes from Hedera helix, assembly GCA_947179155.2. Classification (NCBI taxonomy): domain Eukaryota; kingdom Viridiplantae; phylum Streptophyta; class Magnoliopsida; order Apiales; family Araliaceae; genus Hedera; species Hedera helix. The sequence goes on from OX359287.1 coordinate 10,334,628, forward strand.
AATATCAATAGTTAACCTTTTAATTGGGTTTACCTTAACCTTTATTTTAAATATTTTGCTACCCATTATTTCCAAATATAGTCCATATATTGGTTCAATACACAAATACATTCATTTTACACTTAGTTCAACTTAAATTTTCAATAAAAACTCAACCCGGACTGACCCGACCCGACCCGAAAGGCTAAAACAGGTTTTTAGCAGAATGTTTGACCGCTGCAGCGGTGGAACCACCGTTGCGGCGGTGGTACAAATTTTCTGAAACCCTAATTTGAGGACTGCCCGACCCTCCGACATTCCGACAGCCATAACTTCTTCATTTTAAAATATTTTGAGGTGATTCTTAAGTCCTTTCTCATCAGAATTTCCCCCTCTACAATTTCTCTTTAGAACACAAATCCAAATTCCAAACGTAACTAGACTAAAAACTGCTCACAAGGATAAGGTGAAAACTAACTTCACAAATCCTTGGTTTTATTAGTTCAAACTTGAATAAAATGTGATCTATATGTCCAAATGACACAAACCCAGTTTTGTTAACCTTGTAACTTCTTATTTTACAATATTCCATGGTTCAATTACATTTTTAAAACGTTTTACACAAAATTTACAGATAGAACCACTTAGGGTTTAAAAACGACATCCTTTTCGGTAAAAGCTATAACTTCTTTGTTATTCATTATTTTTGAAAAGTTCAAAAAGGTTTTATCTTTAAAACTCATAGATCTAGCTTTCTAGCCATAAAAATCCACTTTCCGATTTGTACATTTCAAAATACAACCATAAACCTAGCATGCATAGTTAGGGTTTACCGGTAAAATTGTGTTATGAACTTTTCTACCATTTTTATGTATTTCTAACATACCAAAACATGTTATAAACACATAGATCTATGAATATACATATATTACATAGTTAAATACTTCTAGATCATCAAAACGAGTTTTGATCGGTTAAAAATAGATTTTAACTGATCAAAAATTTTCTAGACTACAAAAATGAAATAAGATGAAGTTGAGAGCACTTTTAAACCTTGAGGTCTTGGATGCTCTTCTTCTCCTTCTACCAAAGTAAGTTGTGTAACTAGTTGACATACACCAAGGCTTCCTCTAGCTTTTCCTCACACAAACACAAGTGTATCTCTCTTTTAACTCACAAAAGCTCTCTCTCTTTTTTCTAGAAAATGTCTAGCAAATGACTAACAAACTTGAACCAAGTGTGGAGCATTCTATTTATAGCCATCAACTAACTCCTCATTAGCTTGCTAATTCACCCATGTTGGTGAAATTAGTGCTTAATTACAATTACTATTGCATGGAATGACTAGGTGATTGACTAGGGTGGTTGGCCAACCTTGTCATAGAGTGAATTAGAAGCAACATGGAAATCAAGCTATCCAAGTGGGGCCCTCCAAAAATTCAGCAAAATGGCTTTTCCAAGCCATTTTTCCTATAATTTTAATGCTAAAATGTGCATATATATATATATATATATATATATATATATATATATATATATATATATTGACCAAAGTTTTGACTTGTATTGGACTTTACATTGGGCTTGGGAATAACTTCTATTGGGCTCATTCAATTAAATTGTTTGGGCTCAATTTAAATAACACATTGGGCTTATATTAAATAGTCTAGGTTACATTTAATTAAATCAACCATTGGGCTTGTTTAATTAATTACATGGGCTAGTAATCAAATTAATTACATGAGCTACTAGGTTAATATCTTTAACCTAGTTTATCAACTTATTTGGATTTAAAATATAATCCAATTATATTTGCTTTAATTAATTATACACTTTGCTTTAATCCTTTAAATAAATATACAAGCACATAAGTACATTTATTTAATTATCTAATGCACAATTAATTAATGCAAAAAGTTTAAATTCATTGCTAAATATTTATTAAGTATATTTACAATGACTAGTGAAATTCGTGGTCATTACAAGATTTCAACAAATATAATTTGCTCCTTTAATCATATATCCGTTGCAAAATAGATTCCTTTTAGAATATCAAAAATTTAAATAACTCATCCGAAAATAAATAACAGATTCTTTCCCAAAGAAATTTGTTTACATTTTATAGCTTATTTAGCTTTTCAAAAATTGATTTTATAGATATATATTAATTAGCACAATCAATTATTATGAAAATCTTAACCAATATAATTTAGCTCATTTAATTATGAAAAAATTAATAATTAGCTTTACAAAACAAGATATTATTTTCCTTTTAAACCAAGTTAATTTTGAAAGGTTAGGTAATTATTTCCATAATTATTAATTAATTACACTCATGAATATGTCCATGCAATGCAATCCTAGAGCTTTGATTGAGACATAAATAAAGTTAAGATCTTACATGAAATCCTAGAAGCCCAATGTAGATCTTCAAGATATACTGTCCAGTAGCTTTAAAAATCTGCAACTTGTATCCAACCTTTTATCCTACTTGTTGTATGACGATGCTTGACAAATCTTGTTGACTACTGCAATCCAGTTTTACATCCAATTTGCTGCATTGCACATTTTATCTTGTTGCATGTATCTAATCATACAATTTCAAGGTTTTAGTACACAAGGATAATGTCATCATCAAAACCAAATAAAAGAGTGGGACCAAGTCAACAATTACTAATATGCATCCCAGTATACACAATCAAATTCCAAGTTCTAAAATTTAAAAACCTTCATTCACTCACATTTCAATCCTAACACCAAGATTAAGGTCAAATATTTACTCACTTCTACAACTTTTACTTCTCCAAATTTATGTTTTAAATTTCAACCTTTATTTCATTATCAACACCTTATTTAAAACAAAAAAATCTCATGAAATATCCGGGATATTACATTCACCCCTCCTTATAAGAATTTTATCCTCGGAATTACAGCACACATATCTCTACTTATTTCATTCACCAAAACTAGGTTTTACCTCAACATTTAATTAATCATATTTGATCTCTTCTACAAATCTCGTAATTATCCGGGGTATTACATTCACCCCTTATAAAAAATTCGTCCTCAAAACTTATAGCATACTTATTTCTGCTCATTCTTTCTATTAGGTTATCAACCAAACCTATCAAATTCCCTTTCTCTGAGATTACTTCATTGATCATCTAATTCTATGACCAATCTCCTCTAAAATTACACCTCTACCCATTAATTTTTTAGAATATTGGGATATTTCCCAGAAGTCTTCAATAATTGTTCAATAATTGTGAAATAGCTTGAATAACTAGGGAAGTAGAAAGAATTCCTTTAAAATAAATTCATATCTGACTGAGGGGTCATAAAGACCATGAACTATAAACTTCTAATGGAATCAATAGCTGATTGACCCTTTGGTTACTAGCTCAGGATACGTACTGGAGGAAATCGCCCTCTTGTACGCTATGTGTATGCATAACATTTAGCTCTGAATGCATTGGATAACAGACACTTAAAATCCGTCAGTTGTATTTGAGGGGATCAACCTTTCGTACATTTAACCCTGCGCGTATTGGATAGTCGATACTTAAATTTTCCCCCATTTAGGGTTGTTCTCTCAGTCTAAGAATTCGTACCAACAATAGGTTTGGATAATTTTTAAATGTCTAGCATGAAAACGTCTAGCCGAAACAATTGGCATAGACCTACAATAATAGTTCGGATATCAATCGGAACTTTAAAACTCTTCAAGAGCACACACATGCAATAAAATTTTGAAGTTTAACACTTTCAATTAAAAGTTGTCTAGCCGAATCAAATGGCCTAGACCACCATAATTAAATTGTTCATGAACCATGAACTCTAGAACTTTTTAAACCATTTTAAGTGAAAGTGAAAATCATTTTATGACTTCATGATACCGCATCTTTGGCACAGTACGTTAAGGATTCTATCAATAGTAATTTTAACGCCATCTTTATGGTGCAAATTACTTTATGATATCATGATACCATACCTTCACAAAAAATACGTTGAGGATTCAGTCATTGTCATATCCACACCACATAGTGTGTTGACGTTTTAGAAATACATTTTGATGTTTTTAAATCATTCTGGTCTAGCCAGAATAAATAGCATAGACCCTCATTTAAACGTTTCAAAAATAACTGAAAATCATTTATTAATATTTTTTTCTAAAGGCACACAAGTACGAATTTTGGCACGATTTTAAGAATTTCAAAGTCTAGCATAGCTAGAAGATTTGGGATATCCTAAAACCTCAAATAATCACCAATTTTACTCCTCATCTTTTTCAGCTTAATAATTATATCTAGTATAGCTTTAATCTTGCTACTTAACTCTACCCACACTCACTATTCATCAAACTTACCACACAGTATGAGTTCAAGAACTTGCCACAATTATATAGGTTGAGGAACTTATCCTAGTCAGACCAAAATCGTCCATTCGCTGAGGGGCTCCACCATACGATTATGAGTCACGAACATATCATACGTGTGAGTTTTAAGAACACGCACCTACCTTAACATTCTCTACCTATCTGATATACTATGAGAAAAGAATCACCTTCTCAACATATATATAGCGAATAGCGTGACACCAGGTTTCAATCGATTATCACTATAGAAAGCTAAGTGGTTGTCAAACCAAACACAATCTCCTGCCCATACAAGAAATTGGTCAACTCGGCCACTAATCAATATAGGAAGTTAAGCGGTGGTCAAACCAAGGACAAATTCCTTGCCCATACAAGGAAATGTTCATCTTAACCATTATATCGATGTAGGAAGCTAAGCGGGTTCTCAAACCAAGCATAAATTCCCCGCCCATACAAGAAATTGTACAACTCAGCCACTAACATGAGTCCTCCATTAAAAACCCACAAATCTCTAAATGCTTCTTAGCTTGATATTAATTTTCTCAATTCATACCTTATCACATACAACGTTTTACGAGTTCACTTCTTACTATTCTACAGTATCTTCCTTTTTATAGCACCATGCTATCTACACATCCTCGTAATCATTTAACAGACCATCTGCATTTCATGATTTTACTATGATCACCATGATCTTATTTTACAATTGATTTCACTGTATAATTTCTCATTTATTCTAGGATCGTTTAATTCTACCATCTTCTCACTCTTCTCTGATTATTTTAATGTACGATCATTCCCTTTTTAAATTCTTGAATCAAGTCTTCCCTGATTCTTTTTCATTCATTTGGAATATATCCATGAAGATCCTTCTTTGAATCTCCTCAAATATACACTTATTTTATTCTTTATGAATGTCATATATTCAAATCTTAATTGCTTAAACTCCATCTGAGTTTATCCTTTCACTACCTTCAATATATTCCCATGATTATAGCCCTTACTGCTACCTAAGAACTATAACATATCAGCTCTGATACCAACTGTAACACCCCGTAATTCCCCGTACTGGCCACGGCGGATCCCGTGCGTTAGTGTACAACCTTGTACTTAAATCCACAATATGCCTCAATAATATAATTAATACAACTAGTTTATTTTTAAAACTATTACAACTTCATTCGTAATCTACAACCATATTATAGTTGTCTAAAACAGAGTTATTTAAAACTTCACCATTTTTCTGTCTCAGAATCACAATCTTTATTAAATTATAATAGATCTCAGATCAAGTATAGTATGACCTAGTCTATTTTAAACATGTAAATATATACAACTCATTAATCAACTTTCAATATATCTGTTGATTCAATATCTTCTCGTTACATACTTTAAGCAACGTAGATCACATCTATTATGATCGATTATGCATCAATGAATCCTTAGTGACTTGTAATGATACAAGTGTTTAGCGTATGCGAATGTCATACAAACATTTCTCTAATCAATTCTTACCATATCATAACGCTATTTACCCCCAAAAAAGTTTATCAAAATATATATCAATTGTGAAAGTCAGTATGCATTCCTATTCCGTGATCTGTATGTGAACCTCCGAATAACTCGCACTTATCTGAAAGTGTTTATTTTAAGTAAGAGTGAGCACGACGGCTCAGCAAGTCTAACAGCTAACACATAACACATAGGTCACATTTAATTCATGCTTTATGCTCCATGCTTTACATTTATATAGGCATCATGCTTATCATGCTTTGTATTTATACAATTAACTCATGCTTACCATGCATGTCAATATTTCCAAGTTATATAACTCATATAACACATTTCAACTCATAGCATTAATTTTATAACAGCTATTAATATCATGTAATTGTACACAGACACATTTAGAAATCAGTTAGCACATACAATAAGTGCACACATAATAATTTATATATATAGCAATAGGTTTGCAAGAATAGCATATAGTACTGAAAAACTTGTCTGATATGCGCATTGACTTATGCTACCAGTCTGAAATCTGTGTTCCATCACTAATGTTCATACAAATCAAATTACCGCATCTAAAAGACCTAATATGCTTATCTGTCAATCAATAAAGCGCATAGGGACTTAGCTGCCGTTCACAAAGGAATTGACTCTACAACAAGAAAATCTCTATTTATTAACTCATAATTTATAAGACAGTATTATCTTCATTGGATAATATTTTAAATATCGATCAATATTATTATTCATTAATAATACATCACTAAAATTACCAGTGCTACCCAATTATTGGACAACACCTTAATTGGTTACTAATATTATTAAACCCTTAATAATATTCGCCCAATTACCAATATTATTAATCTTTTAATAATATTTCATCACTTGTTATTTATCATTTAGTCCTTTTATAATCTTTAAAGGCTTAAACAATTTAAATGTATATTATTTAATCACCTCCTTATTCCTTTAATTTTTTTCACATTATTTATTTAATATTAAATAAATAATTAACTCACTTAACTTTACTTGTTATTCAGCATTACATAACAATTATTTTATTCACTTTAACTATTATTTAATATCATTTAAAAATTAATTAATTAATTAATTAATGAATATCATTAAATAATAACTTCTTAACTAATCTACCCCATTTATTATTTAATATTAATTAAATAACACATGATCATTTTATTCACTTCATCTCTCTCTAATTATTATTTAACATCCTTTAAATAATAATTAAATAATTAATCATTCTTATTAATAAATAATTATCTTATTATCTTTATCTTCCTTTAATTATTATTTAATATCATTCAAATAATAATTAATTAACTAATTATCCTTATTCATTATTAAATAATAAATAATTACCTTATTAACTTTATCTCCCTTTAATTATTATTTAATACCATTTAAATAATAATTAATTAACTAATCACCATTATTTATTATTTAATAAAAAGTAAATAATAAATAATTATTTTATGAACTTCATATACTCCTTTTCTTTATTTATTATTTAGAATATAAATAATAAATAATTGATTAAATTCTTTTTATTTGCTTTATTTATTATTTAATATTATTTATATAATAAATTATAAACTTTATGTATTATTTAATTAAAATTTTATAATATATAATTATTTTATTCTTTTATCCTTATTTTTCTTAAGTCCTTCGTATTAAAAAAAATACTTAATTGACTTATTATTTTTATAACTCTTGGATATCTTTATTATATTTCTTTACACATACAAAATAATTTTTCTTAAATTTTCCATCTTGATTTACTATTTTTAAGCAGTCCATTTATGACCGTAAATGGCAGTAATTATTAAAAATTGGGTTATTATTAGAAAATTCTGAAATTTGTACGGTAGCTTCCTGTCATCATAGAGTACCTCCAGTAAAAAGTTCATAATTGTTAGAGTTATACATTTCAGGTTATAACTATAGTTCGCTTTTAAAATGTAAAGAAACATCGTGTTATAACTCACTCATCCGGGGTCGGATGGAGCTATTGGACAGTGGCTGATTTATCCTATATAAAATCATGTATCAAATTTTTAGAATTTTTAGAACAGGAAAAGTGGCCAGAACAGGCCTTTTAATGTTTTGGACAGAATATTTTCGGGTATTTCCGACAGTGGACTGTTGTACGAGAAAAATCACCACGGATAGCTCGTTTAATATTTTTCAGTCATTCCACTTGGAATCTCTTCTTATCTCATAGTACTACCATCCAAAATTTAAGGATCATGAATACGAGTTACGGAACGTGAACAGTAACTCCGGGAACAGACTGTTACGTTTTGGGTTTTCCGGCGAAAATCGATTTTATATTTTTGTCAAACTTTACAATATAAATGCATATCAAACCTCATGTTAAACCCATTAAACCCTAGATATACTAGTCTAGCATGAATTTAATCATCAATAGTTTTGAAAATGGTTTTCTACCATTAAAATGCATTTTGACCAACAAAAACACTCTAAACATATAAAACACAATATTAAAGTGAAAGTTAGGGTTTGAAGCACTTTTAACCTCCTTCGTTGCTTTCTTCTTCTTTGCTAGAAACTTAAGGAGACTTGGATTATCTACCTTTTTAGCTAGGAAGCTTCACCATCAAGAGGCTTCCATCTTTAATCCTTACTTCAAGATCATCCAATCATCCAAACTCACAAGATTTAACTTTCTTTTTCTTACTCTCTAGAATTTTTCTCTAGAGCTTTTCTTTCTCTCTAACTCTCCTAACATCAATGACTAATGAAATGAAATATGAGAGAGAGAGTGAGAGAGTATACTAGGTTCTATTGGGCAAAATGTATACTTACACTTTGTGTAAGTATACACATCACCCATCCATTACTAAAATAGGCCTACTAGCTTGGCATTGGGAAGAGCTTTATAGACTAGGTTCTCTGGGAATAGTAAAAAGAAAGCTTGGAGCATTGCACCCTGTGAGGACCCAAAATTTTGGAATTATTTTAATAATAATAAATAATAATTTAATTAACAAAATTATCAAGGTTGCTTAATATATTTGTGATTGTTATATTTTATGTGATTTAAAGTGTGTGATGAGATTTAATTGGTAAATTAAATCTGTATGGAGATGGTGATAAAATGTGTTGAATTAACAAAATTGAAAAGTAAATAAATAGTTTAAAAATAATTTATGAAGAATAAGAGAAATTTTAGGTAATTGTACGATTAAATTATTGATATTTAAAATAGTTTTGGAGGTGCATAAATTGTTATATTTATAAAGTTATTGATTATAGAGGTAAAGGGATTAATAATTAAATTAATCCAAATTTTTAATGAAAAGCTAATGAAGGAATTAGTAAAATTAAAATTATTGATTTTATAATTAATCAATAATTATGATGAAAGTTTAGAAATTATTTAAAAAGGAGAATGTAATTATATAAATTATATAAATTATATAATAATAAATTATATAATTTATATAAGAAAGTTAAAGTAAAATATTAATGAAATAATAATTATATAAATTATATAAAAATGATTATATAATTTATGTGAGGATCCGAATTTCCTGAATTTCTTTAATAATATTAAATGATAATTTAATTGATAAAATTATCAAAATATTGTTTAAATTATTTATGATACAAGTAATTTAAAGTGTGTGAAGGAATTTAATTGTTAAATTAAATATGTATCAAGATAGTGATGAATTGTGTGGATTTAAAATAAATAAAAAGGTTAATAAATTGTTTGGAAACAATTTATGAAAAATAAAAGAGATTCCATGTAAAGGTACAATAAATTGTACAATTAAATTGTTATGAAAATGTAGAAATTATGATTTGATTGAGGTTATGTGGTAATGTGAAATATATATGAAATTAGATATGTATATTTATACATTTGTATATATATAAATGTATATGTTTAAGTGATAATTGTAAATGCTATTAATTATAGAAATTAAGGGATTAATAATTAAATTAATCCAATTTTAAATAAAAAGCGAATGAGGAAGTTAATAAAATTATAATTATTAATTTTAGATTTATGGTGGAAATTTAGAAATTTATTGAGAAGAAATGTAATTATATAAATTATATAATAATAAATTATATAATTTAAATAAGAAAATTAAAGTGATGTATAACGGAAATTATAATTATATAAATTATATAAGGATAATTATATAATTTATATAAGAGAATTAAAATAATGAGAGAGTTAATAAATGTGAAATTATTGATTTATTGATAATTATGGAGGAATTTAAGAAATTATTTAAGAAAGGAGAATGTAAACATATAAATTATATAATATTAAATTATATAATTTATATATAAAGAAATTATTGTAAATATTAAAGAAATTGAATAATAAATAAGAAAAATGAATGTTTTAAGTTATTAAAAATTATATTTATGTATAATGGAATTATTATGACTTTTATGAAGGATAATATTTCAGAAACGTGAACATGTTAATGTAACATGTTGTCCAAGTAACGAAGTGAAAAATTATGAAAAATAATTTTTATATGTTATATGAATTATTTTATGATTTTTGGAGGTATAAATTACCTCATATAATTACACGCATGTCATTATGCGTGTACAAATTTTGTCAAGAAAAGTACCCAAAAAGGGTATAAATAATATTTATAAATCATGTTATGATTTTTAGTGAATTAAAATAAATATTTTATATATATTTATAAAATATTTATTACCCGAAATAATTGCGTAAAGTATTTAAATATTTAATTTTGCATGAGGATTTCCATAAAATTCTAAATTGTGCGTGAGAGAAATTGGCTAAGGCGGTGGAAATTTTTTTATGCCAAAATGTTCACTTTTGTTGGTTATAAAAGGCAAGGAAAAGAAAAAGAAAGAAATAACAAAAGAAATAAAAGCAAACAAACCTTGCTAGCTTCTCTCTCTCCACCGTAACCACGTAGCAGCCACCACCAAGCCATGCCAGAAAATCCCATAGCCACCAAGAGAGAGGAAAGATTTGGGTGCCATCTAGAAGGAGGTTTGGAAGCTTTAAAGAAGGTTGATCAAGTTAAGGGTTTGAGCTTTCAATTTAAATAACTAGACGCCAGGCAAGTTCTTCAGTCCCTTCTATGTTAAATGTTGGACTGTTATAATATGTAATTCTTGTTCTAAATGCATAGAAATTATGTGTTATATGATACGTGATTAATATGACCACAATGTGTGCTTTGTGCAACTATATGAATATATATATATATATATATATATATATATATATATATATATATATATATGAGATATATGGCTTAAGTAGAAGCACAACACGTAATGCATGACACACATAGAGCATGTTAAACTATGTGCTACGTGAAGCATAAACTGTTGAACTTGCTGAGCCGTTGTGCTCATTACTTGCTTAATATACATTTTTGCAGGAAAGAAATAAATTTCAAAAACATCAGATGATGTAAAGACGGATTTTCCTAAAAGGTTGTGAATGTGATTATTAAATGTTTGTATTATGATTCAAGGTGGATAATTTGTCAAAGTTATATTGATATGCTGTATGTACAAATATATTGGATTTGGATAGAACGAATAATGTTAAATTATGAATTGTGATTGTTCATGATGATGGTCAGGATAAAGATTATTATGAATTATGAATTATGAAACAAAGAAAATTGTATGGATATGAACAATATTAAATTGGTTAATGTTGAGCGTTATGACACCTGTAATAGAAAGAATAAGTAAATGTTGCGATCCAGGGACGAGGATCGAGATACAAAGTTTTAAATGATCAAATATTTTAATATAATGATTGAGAAAAAGAAAAATTTATACCGAAAATTTGGGTAATTGATGATTTTAAAATCAGATAATGGATCAATTAATGGTTTATGTAAGGTAATTGAAGGTTATTAACGAACCGAAATTTGGACGTTAAGGAAATAATGTATAATTAATACAAAAATTAAGATAATAAAGTGGGTCGAATTTCGGGGTTGTTACAATTTATATAAGAAGAGTATATTAATTAAGAAAGGAAATATAATTGTACGAATGATACAATATTTTATTATATAGTTCATATATAAAGTGTGTCAAGTAGTAAAGAAATGGAAAATAAATAAGGAGAATGAATGTTTTAATTTATTAAAATTATGTTTCTTGTATGATGGAATTATTTTAATTTTTACGGGGAATAATATTTTAGAAAACATAAACATGTTAATTAAACATGTTGTCTATATAACGATGTGAAAAAGTATGAAAATTAATTTTTATAAGTTCTATGTGTTATTTTATTAATTTTGGAGGTATAAATTACCTCATATAATTACATGCATGTCATTACGCGTGTAAAAAAATTGTCAAGTAAAGTACTTGAAAAGTGTATAGATATTATTTATAAATCATGTTATGAATTTTAGTGAATTAAAATAAATATTTTACTTATATTATGTAAAATATTTATTATACGAGATAACTACATAATGTGTTAAAATTAGTAAATGCGCATGATGTTTTACCGAAATACACTTCTAAGTTGGTTGTATGCCATGTAAGTCGGTGGAATTGTTTGTTTTTTCAAAGTGGTTAAGTTCTTTTAGTTATAAAAGGAAAATGAATTAAGCAAACAATAGAACATATACACATAATAAAATAAAACAAAGTTTCCCTCTATTGTTCTCCACCGAAACCACCACCACCATCCGGAAAAACTTCATGACCACCAAGAGAGAAGAGAATTTTTGGTGTCATCAAGGTGAGGAATAAGCTTCAAAGGAAAATTTTCAAGCTTGGAGAAGGTATAAAACTAATTTCTTTAAATTAATTTAGTATTTTTAGTGATAAAATAATTTTGAGAAAAAATAGTGAATAATTGAAATAATTAGTATTGATAATTTTTAGAGATATACATGTGGATTATATGATGTTTAGAGTAATTATTGTGGAAAAATTGGATCAAAAACATTAAATTTTAGAATTTAAAATAAACAGTCCCGGATAGTATCTATTCTGTTCATTTTGGTGCAGAATTTGGAAAACGTTTCTTCTACAAAGTTGTAGAGAATTAAATTTCGTGTGGAATGGACTTAAAATTCGTAATTTTCTGATAAACGAGCTAATTTTTATGAATTTCGGAAGATTTAGCACAGTGAAACATGATCTGTCCAAATTATGTTCATTTCGGTGTAGAATTTGAAAATTTTTCCTTATACAAAGTTGTATAAAATTAAATTTCGTGTGGAATGGACTTAAGATTCATAATTTTCGGATAAACATGCTAACTACTGTGAATTTCTGAAGTTTCATTGTATTAAAATTAAAATTTAATTATTAAAAATATTTTGTGCTGAAATTTTTCTGGACAGAAATATGGTAATATTATTTCTGATGTTTCTAAAATTTTGGTGAATTATTGTGGAGCATGGGTATTTATTGTATTTTATGGCTATTTAAAGTTAATGTAAAAATAAGTGAAAATTTATGAAAAATTCTATGAATGTTGAAAAATTATGAAACTTGGTGAAAAAATTTAGAATAATATAGGATAAATATTGATGGTGTTTGGGAGATACAAAAGTATGTTGAGTGATTATTTATATTTTTAAAGCTATTAAATAATAGTTTTTATATATAAAAATAATTGCAGAAATTTGTCGGATAATCCAGAAATTATGAAAAATTGGTTGAAAAATCTAGAATAATATTCTAGAGACTTTAGAAGATTTAGTAGACTCATGAGATATCGGAATATTATAGGTCGCATGTTGACTAGCTAATAAATAAGCATAACCGTTTTTACGCGAGGGTCGACAATTGACCAAGAAAATTTGTTTATACTTTTATAGTATGATATTGGTAATTAGTGTTTAGATATCACTGAAATGTGAATTTTGGATTTTGAATTAAGGTTTTAGATCCGAACAAACTGGAGTGAATTAACTCAGAAATTACAAGTTAAGTCGAGACATTGTGATAACCGAGGCAAGTTCTTCAGTACTTGATATTAATTGTCATATGATGTTATATGCTTAGTTTGTTCAAATGCATATAGAAATTATGTGTTATGTGATCTGTGGATAATATAACCACGATGTGTACTTGGTGCAATGAGGTGACCATATGTGAATTTGATTAATGTTTGCTTCATCTAATTGCTAATCTGAAATAAATATGATGCACGTGAGTTATATTATTTTAGTAGAAGCACAACACATGATGTATGACACACATAGAGCTTATGTGTTATGTGCACACTGTTGAACTTGCTGAGCCGTGGTGCTCATTCTTGCATAATATAAATTTTGCAGGTAGAAATGAAACTTCAGATGTATTAAATCATAAATAGAGATTATGTACGACATCAAGGAAAGTTGCAAATGTAATTGTTGTATATATTTTATTTGTATATAAAAATTGGATATGGTTAAATTAGTGAAATGAGTGATTATAATTCATGAGTTATATATATGTCAAATTATGATTGGATAAATAAGGTTTAGTCATGTATCTTGATTATTCAAGAATTTTTATCATGAAAGAAAAGAAAAAGTAATGGTTGCGATTCAGGGACTAGGATCGAGACGATAAGTTTTTAAATGCCAAAAATATTTTCATAAAATGATTGGGAAAAAAAAATTACCGAAAAATTTGGTAATTGATGATTGTAAAGTAAATTAATGGATTAAATAAGGTGATTAAAGATTTATTAACGAACCAAAATTTGGACGTAAGAAAAATAATGTATAATAAATATGAAATTTAAATTAATTTAAGGTAATAAGTTTTGTCGAATTTCGGGGTCGTTACACACCCTCCATTGGTACTCCCCCCCTTTTTGCCTCTATTTTTGTTTTTCTTTTATTCCTTAATTGGTGAAATATATACATATACATATATATATACCACACTTGCATCAAATGAGTCACACCTTAGACTTTATTTAATTTCATTTGGGCTAAACCATTACTCTAGCATTAGACTTGGTAATTAATTTAATTGGGCTACCAATATAAGTCATTAGACCTCCTATATGGCTTGCCATATTCACAATTTTGGGCCAATTAAATTATCTCATGAACAATTTACAAGTCCACTAACAAATTAAATTACATTGGGCTTGTTTAATAAATCAATTTGATAAATTCAAATTCTTAATTTCCTAATGGAATTATAAAACATTAATAATCTATTATTAATAACTTTTCAAATAGAAATAAATAACATTTTTAATGTTTACGCACTGTCATTAATTAATAACCACATTAACTAATTTACACATCCAATTTAACTCGTTATTTATCAAGTTTTACATTATTCTTGATGATTAATTTAGTTAATCATTTATCATGCTCGGCTTAAAAAATATAATTAGCACACCACCAAGTATATAGATATCTATAGATATACACCTTTACGCTAACTTAAAAATATCTCAATAATTGAAATTTATTTCCTTAATAAATTTCTCACATAACTCATGTTAAAACTTCTTACATGATCTCTTATAGTCAAATACAGTCACCGAGTTTTAAAGGTATTATATTACCTTATTACTAATATACATCACAGTATACACAATCAAATTCCAGGTTCTAAAATTTAAAAACCTTCATTCACTCACATTTTAATCCTAACAGCAAGATTATGGTCAAATATTTACTCACTTCTACACCTTTTACTTCTCTAAATCTAGTTTTAAACTTCAACATTTATTTCATCATCAACACCTTATTTAAAAAAAAAATCTTGTGAAATATCCAGGATATTATAGAGGAAGATGGCCTAAGGTATTTTTGAGGAGTCAAAAAGAGTAGAAGACAAAAGAAATGCACTAATTGAATGACATAAATAAAAGTGATCTTGAGGGCAAATGAGTTTGCTTTTCATTGCAATAAATTGGGACACTGGAAGAACAACTGCAAGAGAGTTGCAGTAGTTAAGTAGAAAAAGTTTAGTGAAGTTTCAGCTACAGATATAGATTTGTTCATAATGAAATAGAACTTTCTATAAGTCAAGTTATACTCAAGTATTAGATACTGACTGGTGGTCTCATAGATGCAAGTCGTTGTAGAGACTAGGCAGAAGTTGAAGACTGAACTAAAGAAAAGTAATCATATGCATGGGGAATGAAGCAAAGGGTGCCGCATTAGCTATATGAATTTATAGTTTAGCATTGCCTACTGGCAAGTCTATTAAGTTAGTAAGTTGTTACTATGTTCCAGTCCTTAGAAACATTATTTCAGTTCCATTTGATGACAATGAAGGGTTTTTGATATTATAATAATGAACAATCGTTGTTCTGTTTATTGATAATATTTTATTTAGAACTGGTTGATTACTTAATGAAATTTGTATACTTGACTTATATGAAAAATATTTCAATTTGAACAAACTAAAGGCAAAGAGATAATATGAATCATAACTTCATGCAATACTGTTAACTCAGTCATGTTAATGAAACAAGACCAAACAAGATTATATAAAGATAGGTTTTTAGAGCCTTTTTGATTATGAATCAAATATAACTTGTGAATCTTGTATTATTGACAATATGACTAAATCTTTATTTAGTGGACATGGAGAGCGAGTTGCAGAGTTGTTAGAGATAGTACACACAGTCGTGTGTGAGACCTATGACAATAAATGCAAGATGAAGGTATTCATTCATTACTTTCACTGATGATTCTAGAATTCGATATATGTATTTGATGAAATAAAAATCCAAATCGTTTAAAACGTTCAAAGAATTCAAAAGTAAAGTATAGAAACTAAATGTCAAAAGTATTAAAGTTCTTCAATTAGATCGAGAAGGGAATACTTAAGCAGTAAGTTTTTAGAGCATCTCAAGCGAAATGGTATTCTCACAGAATAGACATGGTGATGACCAATAATGAGTATTACCGATCTTCCAGTATCCTTCTAGGATTATTGTGACGCCCTCAAATCCGGGTTATCTCAACCTTGTATTCAGTACTCATGATCAAATACATACATCACCTCTAAATAACATATATTACTAAATGGGAAATAAATAATCATAAGTTGTTCATTACAAAAGGTTTACTACGGTCCCAAGGTCTCAACCTTAGTAAAATACATCATGACAATCCTATTAATATAAACAGGGTTCCATGATTTACAAAATAGAAATAGAAATATTTAAACTATTCTTAAAGCTTGCCATTGCCTTTGTCCTTGTTGGAGTGCTCAGGCCTAACTGCAATTAGTTCATGATATATATAGCAAAAGTGAGCAACTAATATGCTCAGCAAGTTTAAAATAATTAATGCAGACATATCATGAATAACTGCGAATAAAGAGAATGCTCAACATTTTATGAAAGTTGATGAAATAACTGATAAGATAATCAAAATTCAAACGAAGGAATGAAAGATGATTGTTTACTACTAAGTGGTCCAACCGACCATGAACATTTCCAAGAAATCAATCTTTCGATTTATCCTTTTATAAATCAGTTTGTACTCAAGGGGATCAGCCTCTTGTACACCATGTGTATGCATAACATTAAACTCTGACCGGGTCGGGTAACGACACTTATAATTCCCCATTTAGGGTTTGTTCTCTCAGTACAAAACTTCCGCACCAATCAATTGGTTTGGAATAACTTTAAAAAAAATATTTACTTTATATGTCTACTCGAAACAAATGGCGTAGACCCATTCTTGAACAGTTCATGAAATAAAGAACTTTAAATAATTTACTTGTTCAATCATAGAACATAGATTTTAAATACACCAACGTGCGAATGTCAATACTTGCATTTACATGGAATAATTAACGATAATCAAACCATTAACATGCTAAAAAATAATAGCTCGAGTTTGAGTTAGGAAACTTGCCTTAATTGTTGACTACAACTCACACAACTTAAATTACAGCATTTGATATACCTAGTATTAAATAGGTTTATCTTTCAATTAGTATAGCACATAGAGATTCATATATTACTATCATACATACTGCTATTTAAGCACATAAACCTCTATTTAACAACACGTAGCTTTCACGACAATATTATCACACTTGAATAACATTTTAGTTACCTAATAATATTATTAATATAAAGTTCATTTACAAATGTTATTAATAAATCAATAACATATTAATTGAATACCTATTATTAATATTAATCATTTAATAATAATTTAGCGAGTTACTATTATTATTAATTATTTAATAATAATTTAATTACTTAACATTATTATTAATCGTTTAATAATAATTTAAGGAGTTACAATTATTATTAATCATTTACTAATAATTTAATGAGGTACTATTATTATTAATCATTTAATAACAATTTAATTACATGCTATTATTATTACTCATTTAAATAATAATTTAATCATTTACTATTATTATTAATCATTTAATAATAATTTAATCATTTAATATTATTATTAATCTTTAATAATAATTTAATCTTTTATTATTATTATTAATCATTTAATAATAACTTAATCATTTACAATTATTTTAACTAATATTATTATTTAATAATATTTTAAATCACTTAGTAATATTTAACAACTTAAAACAATTTAAAGGTAAATTGTTTAATTATTTTATTTGTGAGGATCCGAATTTTCAGGATTTTCTTTAATAAAATTAAATAAGAATTTAATTGATAAAAGTTATCAAGGTTGTTAAATTAATTATTATTTTATGTGATTTAAGGTATGTGATGAGATTTAATTAGTAAATTAAATTTGTACGGAGACCATGATAAATTATGAGGAATTAAAATAATTGAAAAGTAAATAAATTGTTTAAAAACAATTTATGAGGAATAAAAGAAATTCAGGTAGAGGTACAATAAATGGTACAAATAAATTATTATGGAAATACGAAAATTATATTTTAATGGTATTATGTGGTAATATGAGATATATGATTTAGATGTATATATATATATATATATATATATATATATATATATATATATATATATATATATATATATATATATATAAATGTGCATGTTTAATTGATATATTTAATTGATAATTATAAATGTTATTAATGATGAAAATTAAGGGATTAATAATTGAATTAATCCAATTTTAAATGAAAAGCGAATGAGGAAGTTAATAAAATTGTAATTATTGATTTTAGAGTTTATCAAGAATTTTGGAAGAAGTTTAGAAATTAAATTAATTGAGAAGGAAAGGTAATTATATAAATTATATAATAATAAATTATATAATTTATATAAGGAAATTAAAATAAGGTATGAAGAAAATAATAATTATATAAATTATATAAGAATAATTATGTAATTTATATAAGGTGATTAAATGTAATAAGGTTGGAGGAAATTAAGAAATTATTTAAGAAAGGAGAATGTAAATATATAAATTATATAATATTAAATTATATAATTTATATATAAAGAAATTATTGTAAATATTAAAGAAATTGAATAATAAATAAGAAAATGGAATGTTTTAAGTTATTAAAAATTATATTTATGTATAATGGAATTATTATGACTTTTATGAAAAATAATATTTCGAAAACGTGAACATGTTAATATAACATGTTGTCCAAGTAACGGAGTGACAAATTATGAAAAATAATTTTTATGTGTTATATGAATTATTTTATGATTTTTGGAAGTGTAAATTACCTCAAATAATTACATGCATGTCATTATGCGTGTACAAAATTTGTCAAGAAAATACCCAAAAATGGTCTAAATATTATTGATAAATAATATTATGATTTTTGATGAATTAAAATAAATATTTTATATACATTATATAAAATATTTATTACACGATATAATTACATAATGTATTAAATAAATTATTTATGCATGAATTTGGAACGTTCGAGAAGGAAAAAGTTGGCTGGGCATGCGAGGTCGGTGGAACTATTATGTTCCTTCAAAATAATTAAGCACTCTTAGTTATAAATAAGAGCATAGCAAGCAAAAGAAAATAAAAATAAAATAAAATATTAAATACAACATAAACATATTCTCTCTTCCTCTTCTCTTCCATCCGAGAGCAACCACCACCATCCTACACCATAGCCACCGCAAGAGAGGGGATATGTAATGTTATTCAAGTGTAGAGCAAGGTCCAAGGAGGTTCTTAGCTAATAAAAGGTATAAAAATTAAATTATTTGATTTTTTTTGGTATTTATGTTGTTAAAATAATTGTACGGAAAAATTATAAATAATTATAATAATTATTCCAAATAATTATTGGATGTTTATCTATGAATTACATAATTTTTGGAGTAGTTTTGTTGCGAAAAATTTGGAACAAAATGATATATTTTGTGCAAAGTTGGCTACTATGTTCGGCAGCAGGAAGAAGAAGAAACAGGGTCGCCGCGCAATGCATTGCGCGGCGACCTATTTTTTCTTGGACGCTGGGCACAAAACGGCATTGTTTTAGGGCAGTATAGGGGGCCCGCGCATTGTGCGACTGAAGTTTCTGGAACAGGCCAGGAAACAACGTCGTTTTGGCCGACGCATGCGGTGGAAAATTACTGTTTTACCCCGGGCTTTTTCAGAAAGGACCAGCGTGTCCTCTGGGCCATCTGAAATTACGATTTTGCCCCTTTCCTTTCCGAAAAATACCAAATGAGTCCCTAGAAGTGCGGTAATGACAGAAATGCCTCTGGACTTTCCGGAAAATTTCGGTTATGTCCCTAAAGCCGCGGAAATTACCAATATGCCCCCAGAATTAGTTTTAATTGAAATAAATGTTTAAAAATTATTTAAAAATCATAGAAAATTATAGAAAAATACTAAAAATATAGAAATGATATTTGGGCATTAAATTTAATATTTTTAATTAAATATTAAATATTGGGGATTAATATTTAAATGTTTAAATATTAATCTAATAAGGTTACAAGTTAGAAAATAATTAAATAAAATTTTCGGACAACCGAAAATGCTAAATTTTATCCGGTGAGCCAGGTTGTCTGTAGGGAATGTATTTAATATCAAGCTAAATTAATTTTAAGGAACGAGTTTAATATAATTAACCATATAAATTAATAATTGGCCCAGAGATGATATTAATTAAGTAAATTAATATCATAAAGAGATAAATAATTATTATTTGATTATTTTATGATCATAGGTTGATCGAATTAAGGGTTTGAGCTATCAATTTAAATAATTGAACGACAGGCAAGTTTTTCAGTCCTTTTATGTTAAATGTTAGATTGCTATGATATGCAACTCTTGTTTTAAGTGCATACAAATTATGTGCTATGTGATACTTGATTAATATAACCACAATGTGTATTTTGTGCAGTGATATGAATATATATGAAATATTTTGCTATAATAGAAGCACAAGCACATGATGTATGACACACACCAAGCATGATAAGCTATGTGCTACGTGAAGCATAAACTGTTGAACTTGCTGAGCCGTTGTGCTTATTACTTGCTTAATAAACATTTTTGCAGGAAAGAAATGAATTTCAAGAATAACAGATTATATAGAGACGGATTTTCCTAAAAGGTTGTGAACGTTAGTATTAAATGTTTATATTATAATTCAATATGGATGATTTGTCAAGGTGACATTAATATTTTGTATACTTGTAAATTTGGTACGGATAGAACGAGTAGAATTAAGATATGAATTTTGATTATCTAATGTAGTTGGTATTGAAGAGATTATTATATGTTGAATTATGAAGTATGATACAAAGAATATTTTTAAGGACATGTATGATATTAAAAATTTGAATGCCGAGCTTTATTATACAAGAAAGAAAAGAATAAGTAAAGGTTGCGATCCAGGGACTAGGATCCAGATGTATCATTATATAAGTATCCATATATATATACACCAATATATGTATACATATTCACCTATACTTGTACATTGGGCTCCACTTTTGACCTTAGAATTAAATTATATTGAGCTCATTTATTTAATTTGGTTGGGCTCAATTTAATTGTTACATTGGGCTAACATTAAATACCCTATGTTACATTTAATTAAAACAAGCATTGGGCTTGGTTAATTATTACATAAATCAATGTTCAAATTAAATTATATGGACTACTAGGTTAATTAATTTAACTTAGTTTAATACATTAATTGGACTTATAATATAATTCAATTAGACTTACTTTTAATTATCCTACCACATTGGGTTACATAATTAACTCACCCATAGTTAATTCTCAACACTACCTTCTTTCCTCTATCAATTAACCAATGTTTGGTTAATTCTCTCTTGTCTACCAACTAGGGTTATTCAATTAACCATACATTAGTTAATTCTCTATACTCAATCAATACTTGAAAAATATTCTCCCAACACATTGACCATCATTTGACTTTAATGTGTTTGGGCTACATGGATTGCTTTGTATTGGGCTCTCTTATTTAATTACTTGGGCTACCCAACACAACTCACATATCATATATAACTTGGGCTTGGTAATTAATTTAATTGGACTTCCACACCATGATATACCATACTTTCCAATATTATTTAATTGGACTTATATTAATTACCTCTTGGACTATATCATAACTTAACATTTGGGCTTATTATTTAATTACCCACCTTCATGCAAGTATTCCCATATTGGGCTTGTATTAAATCCATTAATGGACTCTATATGACAACTAAATAATTAAGTTAATTACTTAATTAATTATCTTCTTAATATTGCCATTCTAGGCAATATTCCACTTCTCTACTTGCTAATCTTAGCTTTAATTCATGACTCATATAATTAATTCAATTAATTATATTACATGACTTTCCTTTTTAATCCATACTTAAACTAATTAATTTATTAGTTTTATTGAGTATTTAATTTACTTCACAAATCATCTTGTTTGACTAGCAAACTCAACTCTAGGTATATATATATATATATTCACCTTCACTTCTCAATTGAATTTATTTCCTTAATAAATTCTCTACATGCATCAATACAATATTCTCACATTTAATTTCTAACAAATAAATTATGTTAAAAAAAATGTTTACCCATTTTCTACACATCTTACTTCTCAAATTCTAGGTTTTAAACCTGAACCTTTAATAAAATCAATTAAGATATCATTTAAAATCTTGGAAATATCTGGGATATTACAAAAGATTTATTAACGAACCGAAATTTGGACGTTATGAAGATAATGTATAATAAATACCAAGTTTAAGGGAATAAAGTTGGTCGAATTTCGGGGTCGTTACATTATTAATTTCTTTACTCCTTTCCTTTATTTATTATTTAGTCTTTTAAATAATAAATAACTAATTTAATTCCTTTTTATTTAATTTATTTATTATTTAATACAAGTTAAATAAAAAAATAATTACCTTTATGTATTATTTAATAAAATTAACTCATACATCCTTAATTATGCTATTATCTTTATTTCTCTTAAATCAAGTGTATTTATCAAAAATACCTACTTGACTTATTATTTTTATATCTCTTGGATATCTGTAGTATATTTTTTTTATACACAAAATAATTTTCTTTTAATTTTCCAACCTTATTTACTATTTTTTTAAAGGGTCCATTTCTGTCCAAAATGACATCATTTATTAAAAATTTAATTTTCATCAGAAAATTCTGAAATTTCTATAGTAGCTTCCTTCTATCAGAGACCAATTCTAGTAAAACTTTCATAATTTTCAGAGTTATACTTTTGAGGATATTTCTGTATTATGCTTTTAAAACTTGGAAAATCGTTGGGTCATAACTCCCTCATACGATGTCTGATGGAGCTAATTTTTGGACAGTAACTGTTATATACCATATAATATCATCTATAAAATGGACAGAATTTTTAGAGAAAGAAAAGTGGCCAAAATAGCCCTCACAAGATCCTGGCAGTAGGTTTTTTCAGATTTTTTCGGCAGGAACTGTTTTGCTAGGAAAATCACCATAAATAGCTCGTTTAATATTTTTCAGTCGTTCCACTTGGAAAATCTTCCTATCTTATAGTACTATCACCCAAAGTTGACGGATCATGAATACGACTTACAGAACGTGAACAGTAAATCTGGTAACCCGCTGCTCAGTTTAGGATTTTTTCGGCGAAAATCGCTTTCATGTTTTGTTAAACTTTTCCACATAAATGAATACCAAAACTCATGTTAAACCCATTAAACTCTAGATATATTAGTCTAGCATGGTTTTAAGCATCAAGAGCTTTAAAAATGGTTTTCTACCATCAAAACACATTTTTGACCAATAAAATCACTTAAAACATACATAGAACATATATTAAAATGGAAAGTTAGGTTTGGAAACTTTTAAACCTCTTGATAGCTCTTTTTCTTCTTGCTAGGAATGGGATGAGCCTTGGATGATCTATCTTGGGATGGTTGATGATCTTGCTTCTTGCTTGATCTTGATTTTTCTAGGGTTTCTCTTTCTTTTTTTCTTACTTTCTCTCTATTTTGCTCTCAACTTTTCTTTTCTCTCTAACTCTTTTGCTCTCTAGCAACTTGGTAGATGAAAAATAAGATGATGGATGATAGGTGAGAGTTAGTGTATTAGTTGTTGTGTATACTTACAAATTATGTAAGTATACACATCATTCACATCAACCAAGCATAGGCCTACTAGCTTGTATTAATTCCTTGCTCTTCCCAACACCTTGAGCTCCTAAATGAGCAACCAAATCAGCCCCTAAAGTCACTAATGTTGCCGCAAGTTTGGGGGTAAAAGGGTCCAAGAATTGTTTTATTTCCCTTTTTAATTTAATGTCCAAAATGAGTTAGTAAAATATATATATAGATACACACACACACACACACACACACACACACACACATATATATATATATATATATATATATATATATATATATATATATATATATATATATATATATATATATATATATATATATATATAATCACCAACACACATCTACTTTGCTATGTTTGGACCTTAATTTAATTAATTTTATTGGGCCTATGTCACATTTCATTTGGGCTCAATTTTAATTAACTACTTGGGCCTTGCATTAATTAATCAAATGGTTAGGTAATTAGCTTGATTGGATTATTAATTAAATCACATGGTGCTTAATTAAATTCATCCTTAATAAACACATAATCCAATTAGACTTGCTAGACAATTAATTTAATTGGACTATTGATTAGGGTTTTAATTTAATTCCCACATTAATTTATATTAAACTTCTATTTAAATAATCACCAATATTAGCTTTAATATTAATTATGTCATATATTAGACTTTAAACATACCCTATAATCCATGTCATCCCAAAACTATGGGTTGGATTTTAATTAGAGTTTATAACTCAATTAGGTTAACCCTAATTTTAATAATTAACCTAATCGGCTAGATTAAGGTTTCCATCGTTAATCGCTTCCTAATTTTGTCTCATTAGGAATAAATTCATTCTTCAATTTTATTTTATTTTTGGATTTAAAACTAGTAATGATATTACTAATTAGCAAATAAATGATAATCGCGAATGTGAAATTTCGTAAAAACGAAAGACGCGTTTTCACGTGAATAGTAAATTTTATTCTTTCATAATTCCCTGACACCTCATAATTATAGGACAATACGTCAGATACTACACAAAAATACTTTTTATAACTCAATACAGTGCATAAACAATGTTATAAAAATTTTCGGATCATTACAGTTATGCCTTAGAAACGATCGCATATCTACTAAACAAGGTACCTTCAAATTTCGTCCCTAAGATTTCATATGAGTTATGGATAGGAAGGAAACCAAGTCTTAAGTATGTTAAGATTTGGATTGTATAGCTTATGTCAAAATGTTTGACAGTGATGAGCTTGTAACAAGATATGATAAGTGTAAACTTGTGGTGGTGTGATGTCGCGAGCACCCAAAAATAAAATCTTACTTTGGAAAAATAAATATGTAGTAGTGTAAGCAAGAGTCGAACCCACAGAGAATGATTAATTTAATTTTATATTTTTGCAAATAAAAATAGGGGGGTTTTTGAATTAAAGAAATAATTTAAATAAAATTAATTAAAATAAATATGCAAGAAATAAATAAGAAGAAAAAGCCTTGGTTTAAGTCAATATCCACCATCAAGAATTTACAACTGATCACTGATGCAAGAATAAATTAATTCATATTTTAAATATTCAACGTGGAATAATTACTCCCATTCGAATAATTTTCCTATCTCTCCTTAATTTTAGTTAAGTAGAAACAAGCGATCTAAATAACCCTTACTACTAAATAATCTCAGACAAGCGCTAAAGATTTAACCTAGTAGCAGCATAAAGAAATAGAGAGATCGTTGAACTAAACAACACAATCCAAGCGTCTGCATTTAATCTAGATGAATATTTTTCCTAAGATAAAATAATATTTTGATAAGCAAAATAATTATTAACCTTAGTTGCTTCGCAAATTAAAGTGACCAAACAATTACGGATTTGATATTTAATTTAGCAGTAGATTTCAACGAATAATAAACTAGTATGCATCCTAGCAATTAAACGAATTAATCATAAGATTAAACACAGAAAAATATTCAATACTCAAAATATAAATTGAACAATTAAAATAAATTAGATCTCACAGTGTATAAATCTTGATGGCTTCAATCACTTAAACCAAGAAAAATAAATTAACTACTCATAAATATAAAGAACACTAAAGAATAGAAGAGAGAATTTTATTCTAAGAGAAGTTGTGTTTTACATTGTGTCTCAAGCCCTCTATTTATAGGCTCCAAAATCCTCCTAACCCTAGTAGGATTTACAATTAAAAATAAAAGAAAAAGAAAATAATTATTTTCCTAACCCTAATTGGAAGTCTAAATAAAATATTAAAAATAAAATAAAGAATTATTGCTTCCTTTTCCAAATTAAAATTGGATTTTTATTCTACTGATTTGTTGCATTGCAGTGTAGGAAATCCAAAATAAAGAAGGAAAAGTAATAAAGTTGTCAGCCGCCACTTTCTCTCTCTTCTCTGACGCCAGCCGCCACGCGCTTTTCTTTTTTTTTCTGTTGGCGCGTGTAATACACGCGCCTGTGCCAAAGAACGCAGCCGCGCAATGCGCGAACCCTGTTCTTGCCGCCTAGATCAAAACGGCGTCGTTTCGTTTCTCGCCTGCTTATCCATTTCCGCGCATTGCGCGGACCAACCAACTTTTCCGGAATTTACAGAATTGCCCCCTGACTTTACAGATTTTACGAAATTGCCCCCAAAGCTTATTTTTCCTACAAAATAAAAATATAAAATAGTTAAAAATAAATAAAAATAATATAAAAATACTAAAAATAATAAAAACACATAAATAAAAATAAATATAAAAATACTATAAAATTACCTAAATTAACATAAATTAACTAAAACCCTATAAAACCTATTAAAATCAAAATAAGCTAAATAATTAAACATTTAAGCACACAATAAATATAAAAACTAAGTATTAGAGAATAAAAATATCGTATAAATTAACCCTATCAAATACCCCCACACTTAGCTTTTTGCTCGTCCTCGGGCAAAACAAAAATAAAAAGTATAAAAATAAAACTAATAAGCAAAAAACTTACTCGAGCAACAAATCAATATAAATTTCAACATCAGCCTCAAAGATTTTTTAAATGATAACTCAAAGAAAATTTCAAAATCGTGCAAAATCTAGAACTTTAACATATTTATTAATCTTACTTTACTCAAGATCTTTTGTGTGTGTGTGTGTATCCACATGTATCAAACTAACCAAAATTCAGATAAGTCTAGGTTATTAATTACCTTATAAAAGACATACAACAAAACTCAATATACTTATTTTTCTCATCACTTTCAGCTAATACAGACAAATATAAATCAGACGATCAAAAGGTTTTTAATTAATGAGGCACACTAGGATTATTAATATGCATTTTTTTCCAAATATTTTTTTTTTCATTTTTTTCTTCTTTTAAATGGGTGCATTTTATGCTCCATCCCATTTTTTTTCATCATTCATTTTTTTTCTTCACGGTGAGTGCATTTTATGCTCCATCTCACCAGCGAGTGCGTTTTACGCTCCATCTCGCTTTTTCATGTGTTTATGAGTGAGTGCGTTTTACGCTCCATCTCAACCCACCACAAGATTCCTTCAATAATAATCCTAAAAAAAAAAAAAAAAAATTACCTAAATCATCTCCTCCAAATTATATTTTACCTAATATTTCACTTCAAATAATGATCAAATAAGATATAGAGTTCAAAAATATCTTTCATAAGCATTTAACCATATAAACTTTCTCTAAATTAAAGCTGGCTCAAACAAATGGATATAAGTGCATAAAAATTTAAAAAGATCTCAAACAAAGTAATAATCAATAAAAAGTCAAAAATTCAAATTAAGCAAAAATTTATCATTTTTCCAAGAGTTATTAAATAAAAATCAAAAATTTTATCATTGGCTAAAAATTTAAAATTCCAATTAACTCATTGCTCAAGCGACACATCCTAAAAATAATAAAAAAAAAAAAAAAAAAAAAAAAAAAAACTACCCCATTTTCGTAGGAAACACGGTTACACTTAGCATGTGCAACAAGCCTTTAAACCCCAAGGTTACCCCAAGTGGACGAGTTTTGTCTCGTGAGGGTTTGCAGTGAATTTACCCACAAAATTCAAATTTTCAAATTTTTTTTTTAAAATTCCTAATTTTTTTTTATATTTTTTTTTTTTTTTTGAATGAAACAAAATTTTAAAATTCCCTAAAAATAAAATAAATATCATAAATCCCTTCCCCCACACTTAAAATTTACATTGTCCCCAATGTAAAGTAAAATGCAAAGAAAAAGGCACAAATAACTATAAAAAGAAAAAGGAAAAGAAATGCAAATCTGAGTTCTTGGGTTGCCTCCCAAGCAGCGCCTTTGTTTATTGTCATTGGCTTGACAGCATGCTTAAACACTACGTCACTCCAATTTCATGAATTTTGCGTACTCCATCCATCACGTTATTTTTCATTGGTAGATTCAGTCTCCCTTGCACGTGACATGAACGTTTTACTCCCTCTTCAACGAATAGACATTTAAGATGATTGGAGAGAGTCTTTATATTCGGAATGAGATCCTGCAACATAAAAGATAGAAAATTTTCGTGAGTAACAGGTAATGGAATGGAAATTATTGCATTATTATCAAAAATCATTGGCAAAGAATTTAATGGAGCTTCATCCTCCGTCAAATCTTGTGACAGCTCAATCGTTACTTCTTCCTTTAACTCCAAATTGTTGGTAATTGTCATCTCTAACTTTTCCTTATCTATCTCCTCAACAACTGCCCCCACCTTAGGCATGTCATCTTCAAACATAACATCATTATCTACATTAATATTGTCTACTTCGTTGATGTTGTTTGCTTCTTCTTGCTTCGGTGATGGAGGGATCGTCTTTTTTGGATCTTCACTTCTTAACACTTGTGCACTTGTATTCTTCATTGGATTAATCATCGTTTGAGAATGTACTTCTTCAGAATCTAGTTCCTCCAAGTGACTGAGTGCACTTGTCATTTGGCCCATTTGTTTTTCCAAATTCTGTATATTTTCCTTTGTTTCCTGTTGAAATTGCAAAGTGTTAGTTTCAATTAATTTAATCATATCCTCTAAAGACATATCAGAATTAAATGATTGGCCCTGTTGTTGTTGGGGATATGGCTGTCTGTATTGTTCATAACTTGAAAAATTCTGATGTACGGGCGGATTCATTTGTGGATTCTCATAGCCAAAATTAGGATGATCCCTCCATCCTGAATTATACGCGTTTGAATAGGGATCATATCTCCATTGGGGTTGACCAGGGAAACCACTTGTTGTATTGACTTGTTCATAGGACTCCTCTCGAAGAATGGGGCACATATTAGTTGGATGTCCTACCACCGCACAAATCCGACAAGCTTCTATTGGTTGTGCACGATCTGCAACCATTTGATAAACAAGAGAAGTTAGGGTATCAATTTGTTGCTCAAGGGAAGAAATAGTTACCTCATGGGCATAATCATGCTTGAATTCCATCTTGAACCTGCACAACTAAATTAAATTATGTAAATCTAAAAAAATAAAAATAAAAAATTACTAAATTAAATACATATTTACAAAAGCACAAAATTAAATTAAAATCAGTCCCCGGCAACGGCGCCAAAATTTGGTGTGATGTCGCGAGCACCCAAAAATAAAATCTTACTTTGGAAAAATAAATATGTAGTAGTGTAAGCAAGAGTCGAACCCACAGAGAATGATTAATTTAATTTTATATTTTTGCAAATAAAAATAGGGGGGTTTTTGAATTAAAGAAATAATTTAAATAAAATTAATTAAAATAAATATGCAAGAAATAAATAAGAAGAAAAAGCCTTGGTTTAAGTCAATATCCACCATCAAGAATTTACAACTGATCACTGATGCAAGAATAAATTAATTCATATTTTAAATATTCAACGTGGAATAATTACTCCCATTCGAATAATTTTCCTATCTCTCCTTAATTTTAGTTAAGTAGAAACAAGCGATCTAAATAACCCTTACTACTAAATAATCTCAGACAAGCGCTAAAGATTTAACCTAGTAGCAGCATAAAGAAATAGAGAGATCGTTGAACTAAACAACACAATCCAAGCGTCTGCATTTAATCTAGATGAATATTTTTCCTAAGATAAAATAATATTTTGATAAGCAAAATAATTATTAACCTTAGTTGCTTCGCAAATTAAAGTGACCAAACAATTACGGATTTGATATTTAATTTAGCAGTAGATTTCAACGAATAATAAACTAGTATGCATCCTAGCAATTAAACGAATTAATCATAAGATTAAACACAGAAAAATATTCAATACTCAAAATATAAATTGAACAATTAAAATAAATTAGATCTCACAGTGTATAAATCTTGATGGCTTCAATCACTTAAACCAAGAAAAATAAATTAACTACTCATAAATATAAAGAACACTAAAGAATAGAAGAGAGAATTTTATTCTAAGAGAAGTTGTGTTTTACATTGTGTCTCAAGCCCTCTATTTATAGGCTCCAAAATCCTCCTAACCCTAGTAGGATTTACAATTAAAAATAAAAGAAAAAGAAAATAATTATTTTCCTAACCCTAATTGGAAGTCTAAATAAAATATTAAAAATAAAATAAAGAATTATTGCTTCCTTTTCCAAATTAAA
Organism: Hedera helix; assembly: GCA_947179155.2. Lineage (NCBI taxonomy): Eukaryota > Viridiplantae > Streptophyta > Magnoliopsida > Apiales > Araliaceae > Hedera > Hedera helix. Next base: position 10,365,691 of record OX359287.1, read on the forward strand.
ATTGGATTTTTATTCTACTGATTTGTTGCATTGCAGTGTAGGAAATCCAAAATAAAGAAGGAAAAGTAATAAAGTTGTCAGCCGCCACTTTCTCTCTCTTCTCTGACGCCAGCCGCCACGCGCTTTTCTTTTTTTTTCTGTTGGCGCGTGTATTACACGCGCCTGTGCCAAAGAACGCAGCCGCGCAATGCGCGAACCCTGTTCTTGCCGCCTAGATCAAAACGGCGTCGTTTCGTTTCTCGCCTGCTTATCCATTTCCGCGCATTGCGCGGACCAGCCAACTTTTCCGGAATTTACAGAATTGCCCCCTGACTTTACAGATTTTACGAAATTGCCCCCAAAGCTTATTTTTCCTACAAAATAAAAATATAAAATAGTTAAAAATAAATAAAAATAATATAAAAATACTAAAAATAATAAAAACACATAAATAAAAATAAATATAAAAATACTATAAAATTACCTAAATTAACATAAATTAACTAAAACCCTATAAAACCTATTAAAATCAAAATAAGCTAAATAATTAAACATTTAAGCACACAATAAATATAAAAACTAAGTATTAGAGAATAAAAATATCGTATAAATTAACCCTATCATGTGGGCTATGCTAAAGAAAGTTTATGGTATCACTTCTATAATCCGACTAATTAAAAGGTGTTTGTTGAAACATGTTGCCTTATAGGAAAATAAGTTTTTCCTTAAAGGGTTAGTGGGAGTAGAATAGATCTTAAAGAAGTTCAAGAACCACAAAACACTACAAATCAAATGAAGGAATCTATACAAGTAGATAAACCTATTGTACCACAACCAAGTCGTAAATATAGTTTAGTACCGAAGATACCTGAAAGGTATGGATTCTTCACAGATGATGATGATGAGGTATGCATCATAGTGGATGATGAACCAAATACATACGATGAGGTATGAGTATTAGATAGGGTAACGCTCCCAAAATCCCCGCGCTTTCGATGCGGCGGACCGTGTGCGTTAATTTCATACATCTATCGACTTAACCAATGATCCCATAATCATATTGGTTGAATTAGTCTTATATTAGACTATACCTTAAAATTTTCTCTTAACTTTATCCCTGGATCTTAACTTGATCTCGGTCTCATTATTTATACAAGTATCAACTTGTATTTCATCCGTATAAATGGATAAAACCATATATAACGGTCTAATTTTAGCCTTAAGGTTTAAATATTCTATAACTTTACATGTTCCAACATCTACAGTATTAAATCATTAGGACGACTCTTGGGAACAGAGAATCCTGCGGTGAATGTTTGTATCTTCACCCGTGATAAATGTTTACATCTTTATCCGTGACAAATGGTTGTATCTTTGTCCGGTGCAAAATCCTCTTTCCGTACAGAACATTACCTAACTAGTTAAAACCCTCATTCGAAACATATTTGTTTATAGTGATATCTCTTCATATCAATAATCCTAATTATATGGTATTCAGAATAGTAATAACGAGTTATACCTAGGTCCGAGGAACCTTAACGATGGATTTGACCAGTCAACATCGCTTAGTCCTGTCTCGGATGTACAACACTCACAAGTTATTTACCGATCCTCATCCAGATAAATAAATCATTATCAATACTATGTTAAGTTTTAACAATTATAGGTTATATCAAAATAAAGACATAACAACATTCTGATGATAATAATTTATATCATTCATTCAATATTCGGTTACATGTTTGTTTGTTCATATTACAACAGTCGTTATGACTTATACAAATACAAGTAATAAACATGAAAACCTAATCTACGCTTCTTCTTTACGTTCAAGATCTTATTAACGTTCATCTTTAATCTGCAAATAAGGTTTTATTCGCAAGAGTGAGCACGACGGCTTAGCAAGTCTAACATACAGCACACACACAGTTTATGCTTTCATATAAACTTTAACATGCCTTGACTGAACATAAATCTCCATTTAATATCACATATAACTCACGTTCCAACAATTTATATTACATTGATAGACAAAGTATATAAATCATATTCATAACTCGTAAACATAACACATAACATTTAGAAGGCTTGCAACCATCAGTTAAAGACTTCACATAACATCTATTACATAACAAATAACATATAAGGGTTTAGAACTTGCCTTGAAACTATTTTAGGGTTTCCCGGGAAGTCGTTAAACGCCTACAAAAAGGGTTACGCGACCTTGAACGTTAGTTTATCAAATTTTCCTTTTGAATAAGTCTTAGAATAACTTAACTAGACTATTTTCATTGGTGGAATCATTTCGTTAAGTGGCAAACTCAAAATCCTAATTTTAACTGCTTCCACCCGAATGGTCCCTTAATTTTTCGGCATTGACGTCATTTACGGTAACTGTCATAACTTTGTCATACGGAAACATTTTTGAGTGATTCTTGAGTCTAAATTGTTTAGAATTTCATTGTCTACAACTTTCATGTAGGTTTCTAAGCCAGATTCAGACTTTAAAATTTTAGATTTTTGCAAAAACATTCTGCGACTATATTAGACTTAACTTTCTTTGATCCGATTGGTAAAACATAATACCTCAAGCATTAATTTGCTAAGATAACATGTTCTAACCCTCAATAACACTTCATAACATAAAAATAACAAAATCATAAACCTACTTATATAAGATTTCATGACTTTTACTCAAGAACACGAAGAACGAATCAAAGAACACGAAGAACAAAGTTTCATCGTTCTTCGTTTTGACTACTAAAACTTGATGTCACAAACATTATTTAGCAAGGCTGTGAGGACCCGAAATTTCAAGATTTCTTTAATAAAATTAAATGAGAAATTAATTGATAACATTATCAAGATTGTTAAGTTAATTATTATTTTATGTGATTTGATGTATGTAAAGGGATTTATGTAAATTAAAGATGGTGATGAATTGTGTGAATTTAAAAGAATTGAAAAAGTAAATAAATTGTTTGAAAACAATTTATGAAGAATAAGAGAAATTTCATGTAAATGTACAATAAATTGTACAATTAAATTATTATGGAAGTGCAGAAATTATATTTTAAATGAGGTTATATGGAAATGTAAGATATATGAATTATATATGTGTGTGTGTGTATATATATATCTGTGTGTGTGTGTGTGTGTGTGTGTGTGTGTGTTTATGCTTAATTGTTATACTTATAAATGTTATTAATTATGAAAATTAAGGGATTAATAATTAAATTAATCCGAAAAATTTATGAAAAGTTAATGAGAAAGTTAGTAAAAAGTGTAATTATTGATTTTAAATTAATTATAAATTATGGAGGAAGTTTAGAAATTAATTGAGAAGAAATGTAATTATATAAATTATATAATAATAATTATATAATTTATATAAGGAAATTAAAATGTTGTATGAAGGAAATAATAATTATATAAATTATATAAGAATAATTATATAATTTATATAAGAGTATTAAATTAATTAAGGGTGGAAGAAAATTTTATAAATTGTATTTGTGTAAAATGGAAATTATTTAAAAAGGAATAATGTAATTATATAAATTATGTAATATTAAATTATATAATTTATATAAGGAAAGTTAATGTAAATATTAAAGAAATTGAATAATAAATAAGGAAAAGGAATGTTTTAAGTTATTAAAAAATTATATTTATGTATAATGGAATTATTATTACTTTTATGAAAGATAATATTTTAGAAACGGGAACATGTTAGTGTAACATGTTGTCCAATTAATGAAGTGAAAAATTACGAAAAATAATTTTTATATGTTATAAGAATTATTTTATGATTTTTGGAAGTATAAATTACCTCATATAATTACATGCATGACGTTATGCGTGTACAAAATTTGTCAAAAAAAATACCGAAAAAGGTATTAATATTACTTATAAATCATGTTATGATTTTTGATGAATTAAAATAAATATTTTATATACATTATATAAAATATTTATTACACGTAATAATTACGTAATGTATTAAATTAACTAATTTTTGCATGTAAAAATCTGGAAAATCCGAAAGTTTACGCTGGGGGTTAAGTCGGTGGAGTAATTTAGCAAAGAGGGGATTATAAATATATATGTGCATGTGGAAGAAAGGAAGAAAATAGAAAAAGAATAAAGGAATTAAAAAGAAAGAAAACAAAGAAACACACAAACTCTCTCTCTCTCTCTCATTTCTCTTCCACCGCCACCCTCCACCGCCCAACACCATAGCCACCACCAGGAAAGAGGATTTTGGGGCCATCAAAATGTACACCAAGCTTCAAGGAGGGAGTTTCAAGTTATTGAAGGTATAAAAATGTATTTATTTTAATTATTTTAATATTTTGGCGTTAAGATAATTTTGTGGAAAAATAAGAAATAATTAGAATAATTATTTCAAATAATTTTTGGATGTATAGTTATGAATTATATAATGTTTGGAGGAATTTTATGGTGAAATTTTTGTTGAAAAATGGTGTATTTGTGCTAATTAGTTACTGTCGGAAGGAAAAAACTGGAAAAAGGAAAAAAAAGAGCACCGCGCATTGCGCGGATGAAAATTTCTCGGAACAGGGAATAAAACGTCGTCATTTTGTGGCGTGCGGGAGAAATGGACGCGCTATGCGCGAGGGACTCGCGGACGTGGAAGGAAACGACGCCGTTTTTGCGTCGATAGGGAGGGCCGCGCACCATGCGCGGCCGAGGATTTGGCCGAATTTACGGTTTTGCCCCGGGGCTTTTCCAGAAATGTCAGGCCTGTCCCTAAGGCCGCAAAAATTACGAAAATGCCCCGAAGATTTTCTGTTAATTCCGATTGTGTCCCTAAGGGCGCGGAAATTACCAAAATGCCCTCAAAAGTGATTTTAATTGAAATAAATGTTTACAAAATTATTTAAAAATTATAGAAAATTATAGAAAAATACTAAAAATATAGAAATGATGTTTGGGCATTAAATTTAATATTTTTGTAAAAATATTAAATATTGGGGATTAATATTTAAATATTTTAAATATTAATCTAATGAGTTTAAAAGTTAGGAAATGATTAAATAAAATTTTCGGGCAACCAAATATGTTAAATTTTATCCGATGAGCCGGGTTGTCCGTAGTGAAGGCATTAAATATTAAGTTATGTTAATATTTTAAAGGACGAGGTTAATATAATTAACCATATAAATTAATAATTGGCCCAGAGATGATATTAATTAAGTAAATTAATATCATAAAGAGATAAATAATTATTATTTGATTATTTTATGATCATAGGTTGATCGAGTTAAGAGTTTGAGCTAACAATTTAAATAACTGGACGTCAGACAAGTTTTTAGTCCTTTTATATTAAATGTTGGACTGTTATAATATGTAATTCTTGTTCTATATGCATACAAATTATGTGTTATGTGATTCGTGATTAATATGACCACAATATGTACTTTGTGCAATGATATGAATATATATGAGATATATTGCTATAATAAAAGCACAAGCACATGATGTATGACACACACCAAGCATGATAAGGTATGTGCTACGTGATGTATAACTGTTGAACTTGCTGAGCCATTGTGCTCATTACTTGCTAAATAAACATTTTTGCAGGAAAGAAATGAAATTCAAGAATATTGAATTATGTTAGAGATGAATTGCCTAGAAAGTAGAAAACGTGATTGTTATATTGTTAATAATATAATTCAATGTGAGAAATTTGTTTATTTACTGTGATGAATTGTATGTATATATAAGTTGAATCTGGATATGATAAAAGTTCAATTATGAACTGTGATTGATCAGGATAATTGTTACGATAGAAAGTAGTATATGTTTAATTATGAATGATGCAATAAGGAATATTTGTATGAAAATAAATAACAGTAAATTTTAAATGATGAGCTTTATGATGCGTGTAAATGAAAGAAAAAGTTAAGGTTGCGATCCAGGGACTAGGATTCAGATGTAAGGATTTTAAATATCCAATTATTTTAATACAATGATTGAAGTGAGAAAAAGAAAGAGAAAAAGGAAAAAAATTATACCGAAAAATTGGTAATTGATAATTTTAAAATCAATTAATGGATCAATTAACGAACCGAAATTTGGACGTAAGGAATATAATGTTAAATAAACATGAAAATTAAGATGATAAAGTGGGTCAAATTTTGGGGTCGTTACAAAGGCCATCATTTTTCATCATCCCATAACACTAAATTACAAAATCATAAACCTGCTTATGTAGAAATTATGACTTTTGCTCAAGAACACACGAAGAACGAAAAATCATATATGGTAACAACATATGTTCTTGAGCTTTTGGATTTCATACTTGAAATAATTTGAGCATTATAACTGCTTACATATGTGATTATAACACTTTATAATTGACAAAATTTGGTCATTATAACGACTTGTTTACTTAATTATAACAATTTATAATAATGTTCCAGAACATACGAAGAACACGAAGAACGGATAAACCGTACATGGCTACGGCGTATGTTCTTGAGCTTTAAACTATGAAATGAAATTTGACATACCAACGACTTGCTCAAGTCATAAGGAACACGGAGAATGAAAAATCGTACATGGCTACGACTTATGTTCTTGAGCCTCATCGATAAAATAAAACTTTAAGCATAATAACGATTAAGAATTGTACTTTTTATTATTGCAAGCTTTAACTATTGCAAGCTTGAACTATTTCTTTGCGATCTCTTGATTATACGAATTTTGCTTTGAAAATTATTGAGAATAATGAATGAGGTTAGCTCTCTATTTATAGGAAAACCAAGGGTCGGGGTAGTTTGGTCATTAGTTTAAAAGCCAAGGGTATTTTAGTCTTTTTACACATTATTTAATTAATAAAACTAAAATAATATCTAGATATTTTCCAAGCCAAAATCTCCCACTAGTTTCTAGAAGCTTCTCGAGCTATTTTGTCATTATTTCTTCCGATTTCGGTATATCGGATAAATCGCGTGCGATTAATTTAAAATATTTCGCATTAGTAATATAAGTTTTAATTTCTTATACGTATTCTATTAATAAAATACATCATACAGTATTAATATGATGTCTCGTCTGACCCTCGAAGTTTTTCTTGAATTAATCTCGGATAATCTTCCGTGTATTTTTCTCAAATATACCTACCGGGCGACGCGATTGATAAATTTCTTTCATTCTAGACATAACTTATGATTGAATAATATAATTAGGTATTAATCTGATAAATATGATTATTCAAATTTAATGTTAACCTATCTCGTGTTCTGTTTGATGAAAACAATACGGATGAATTAACAATTAATTATATAACAGTCTGATTCCAATTAAATGGTTAACTTCTACTAATTTAAAATTTTGATATTACTGAGTTTTGTTCTGAATGAACACTTTTCTATAAAGTGAAAAGTCTAAAAGACTTGACACGTTTTTCGGTGAATAGTGTTTTTGGCGACCATTTCTCAGAAAATGGTTAGACGACCAAAAAGTCAAAAAAAACCATTTTTCGTCTTTTCCCTATTTTGTCTTATTCTCGATGCGCTTTTCGAGAAAAAACTTTTATTGCTTATTACGCATCGTTGTTGCATACAAGCACTATATCCTTCAGCGGAACGTTCAAAAATGGAAAAGGTTTCCATTTGAAGAGCGTTTTACGTTTTATTTTGGGAAAAATATTAGTGGTTCCCTGGTATCTATTCCCCGTATAAATGATATATCATGAAATGGAAAAAGTCCAAACGTTGAAAAGAACGTTCAAAAAGACGACAAATGTTTTCTCGTAAATCGTGTCTTTTTTCGTCTTTTTCTCCAGAAAATTTTATTGGTTCCCTGACATCTAACCCTCATATTAACACTATATCGTGAAATACAAGAAGTCCTACAGATGAAAGAAACGATCAAATGAATAAAAACGTTTCTTCATAAATAGTATTTTTTACACGTTTTTCGAGAAAAAAAGCTTTTACCGACTGTTACGTGTTTTCAAATCGTGGGAAGGTTTAATCCTTAAATGGAATGTCAATTTGACCTTCACATTTTGCTCGAGGGCCTAGGTTATTTCCTAAGGTTTAGATCCTAGGGTTAGGGTTTAGGTTTTAACTCTTTTTCCAATTTAAGTTTTTGCCTTAAGTTGACTTCTAATTTTTAATAAGTGTTAAGGTTAACTACTCAAACCAAAACAAAAAATCCTACACATAAATAATTCGCATAACACATTTAAAAGCTCGATTCAAGCTTTACTGATCACATAACATATAGTTTAGGTTAAAGATTTTAACCTCTTAGTTGTATACGATCATAGATTCAAGTCGTATATATTCTTTAAGATAGCTCAAGGTATGCTTGAGCAATCGATCTTAGGTTTTGAATTGACAACCTTGCTTAGATCTTGTTAGATCACTTTTGAAATATTTGGGATATTACAGATACTCAAGAGAAATGACCGATGACCATAAAATCCGAAATGGGTCTTTGGAGAAAGACTAAAGCAGATGGTAAGGTGGAGACCTATAAGACATGATTAGTGATAAAAAGATTTCAAACAAGGTCAATGAGTTGACTATGATGAAATTTTTCACTAGTAAAAATGCATATATCCATTCAGATTTTACTTGCAACCAAGATGATTTGCCTCCATAAAGATGGAATAAATCAAGTATGAAAGCTACAACGATCTAATTATGGATTGAAGCAAATTTCTCAAAGATGGAACATCCATTTTGATGAGACAATCAAAAGAGTTTGATTTTATCAAAGATGACAATGAACCAAGTGTGTACAAAGGGTTAGTGGGAGCATTGTGACATTCCTAGAATTATATGTTGATATACTATCGATAAGGCATGACATGTCGATACTACAATCAGTAAATATGTAGTTGTCTAAAAACTTCTCCTTCAAGGACTTGGGAGAAGCATCCTAACATTCTATTTAGGATAAAGGTTTATAAAGATAGATCATAAAGGATGCATGACTTGACCCAAGAAACGTACATTGATTCATTGATATGTACTAGACCTTATATTGTTAATGTATGATAAGCAGATATCAGTTCAATTCTGGAGAAGAATATTAAAAAAGAGTTTCTAATGAGGGGTCTGATATAAAACTAGAGGGCTTAACAAACTCAAGTTTGTTCAGACTAACCAAGATAACTGAATATCCATTTCAGGTAATACGATTACCTTGAACGGTGCTGCAGTGAGTTGGAAAAGTTTCAAACAACAAGGAGTTCTTGATTTAGTGACAAAGACATAGTAAATAATTATAAGTGAAGCTTCAAAGGTGATTGTTTGGTTCAACAAGTTCATTACAAAACTTATAATGGTTCCTAGCATTAAAGGAGTTTAATTCACCAAGGAACCTAGATCTCATCTAAAATTCAAACATGTGTTGCAGCACTTTCATATGATTAGATGAATCATTGAAAAGGAGACGACACCATAAAGATGACAGACTCTTAGTACAACATTACATATCCATTAACTAAAGCAATTACTAAGTAATTTTTATGCCACTTATAGAAGAATGGTATGGGGATACCAAATGGGGATTGACTTTAGTGCAAATGAAAGATTAAAAGTAGTATGCCCTCAAGCCAATCACATTTAATGTGATAAGAATATTGTTGGTCGAAATTGGAGCGGTTTATTTAGTAGTAAAGTTCCGACATCGAGTTCGTTTGAATGAACAATAACGCGCAAGCATACGCGGTCAACAAGTAATAAAGTGAAAGTAAAGTATCGATCCCACGAGAAATTAGTTCTAACGATTTCCCAAATATCGAGCTTATCAAGTCGATCTTAGGACAAACATTTGATTGAATGAAGGAAGTGGAATGTAAATGGACATAATGCAAAATAACATTTAAACTACTAAAACGGTAAAGATAGATGAACCTATGATTACGTTTTCTTCCAATACTTCATTTAAATCTCCGCACTCTCCCTATTTGGTCTTACGGTCACAATGACTGGTTAACCGAGAATACAAAAGTATTTACATGCCTCTTTTGAAGGACATATAAACATACCAAATCCAAACTTATCTCATTCGACATAATTCAGACAAGGACACCCAAGCTAAGCATTTCACTATATGTCTATGAGAAATAGCAACGTAAGAATTTGAAGCACGTATTCTCACATTGGTTACATGTGGCACATAGGTATATGTCTATCCTACGCACAAATTATGCATACGCTCCTAAGAACACATAGCATAACATACGTTACCACATTCGGGTCAAAACACTATAATCCGTTTTCCAATTTCATATAGGTTACCAAATTAACCACTTGTCCAAGCAATTAAACATGAAAAACTAAATGCGATAACCCAATTCATATGGTGCCATCTAAGAGACAACAAACCATAGCCAACGAAGCTCAAAGATATGCAAAATACAAGACAAACTTCATTTAGACATTTTATCGAACACTTGGCGTGCACAATGAAATCCTTCTTTCAAAGAACTCACAAATGCATTAACAACCAAATAAGAAAGAGAGATTCAATTAAACTACGTACTAGATAACCAACACAATCATAAATTTCATGCCCAAGCCATAGCAAATGAGTAATACCACATCCAACATGCATACAACATACACATAGCTAAATGAGAGCAAACACAAATCACAATGGCTAAACATGTTATAGATTCAATACCCAACATAGATACAAGATCAATTGATAGATATTAATCCATATTTGTTCCAAAAAGTAATCAACAACAATGGAAATACAAATTAAAGGAAAGAAGAAGAAGATAGTTGTCACCCATCTCCAAGCTCCAAGCATTCAATCCATAGCTTCCTTAGATGTTGCATTTCATTCCTAACCTCCATGGAAGGTGGCTCTCTTCATCCTTTGGCCTCCAAGATCGCCTCTAGCCGCCTCCCAAAGAAGAAGAAATGAGATTAAAATGTTTAGGACTGCAGTTTTTCCTTTTTAAAACTGATTATGTGCGTATGAACAGTGCACCGCCGCAGCGGTCAAACTTTTTGCTAAATTCAGGTTTTGTACCACCGCTGCGGCGGTGGAAACCACCGCTGCGGTGCTCATACATTCTGCCCAGAAATGGCCCTTTTTGGACTGTTGTAGCCTCCTTCAGTGTTTTGGGTATATCTTCTTCACACGAACTCCGATTGAGATGATTCAAGATGTTTAGGAAAGGAGACTCGTAGACCTACAACTTTCATGTTTTAACAAATTGAAGATTCGGAAAGTATCAAGGCCAAAATTGGGCGTGTATTGGCTGCTGCGTAAACGGAGCGCAGAAAATGCGAACCGGGCAATTACAAGCCTTGTTCCACCAAGCCCTTATTATAATTCCTACAAAATGAAATAGAAACACATAAAAATAATACAAAAGTACATCCTATACAATGTGGTACAAAAAACACATACAACTAAATCAACACTTAACATATAAATTACGAATAAACTACACAAAAACGACATAGAATACATAAAATACCTAAACATGATATAATTCACCATATTATACAATAACATAAAAACACATATAAAATCACATAAAACACTTAAAGATTCACAAATTATCAAGCTTGAATGTATTCAATTCGTAGGTGTAAAACCCACTCATCAAATATACTTTGTAATCTTATTCGTTTATTAATAAAAGTATCAAGACAATTCTTTATTCATGATTAATTATTTGAATTAATTAAATGAATAAACTCAAAGTTTTAGAGCAATGCTTTTAGAACCATGATAAAGATCATGCTAATGAGATCTAAATTCAAGAGAACTCAAAACTAAAATTGTTCCAAATCATTAGATCACTAAAAAGGGGATTAGTAAATCCGGATAGATTGATACATACTATGCTTGCTCTTACAAAAAGGATGATTGATCTCGTAATCATTTGTGTAGAGACACTAAAGCAAGTATGTAGGTACTTATTTGAGAATAAATTCACTGAACGTGACTCCCTCAAGGAACACCTAATGGAGTTTTACTTGTTTGTCAATAGGAGTTCCTTATGTGATAGTCGTACAAGTGATCCTTAGACTTGAGATCATCATAGTATCTTGTGTGTACTGAGTTATACTTTGACATATTCCTTAAGACTTGTTGGTATATCAAAGGATATGCTTGGGTATAATAAGGTACATATGGAGATAAGTGAAAGATCAACAAAGGATCTACCACTTCTAGTAAAGGGAGAGAATGTCCTATGTGATTCAATAAGTGACAACTCAGAAATCCCTGGCCAGGGTTGAATGAAATTAAAAAGGAGTTTCTAATTTACATTAACTAGAGTTGTGCATTTGTGAATTGAAGTGGATATAATCAAATCAAATAAGACTTGATAAAAATTTTGTGTCTTATATTTGATTGAGACATTGTATGGTAGAAGGATTGAATTAAGCGGTAACTATTTGCTGAAATGTTCTTTTACGATCAAATGTTGAAATCTATATTATCTGAAATGTCGATTAATCGCTAAGGGGGCTTACCCTTATTGTGGAATAATTATTTATTCTGAATTAAAGAGTTAATTTGTAATAAATGAATTAGAATTGTTCTAATTTATTTATTATACAACCGATTTAATATGGAGAACCTAAAGGGTCACACCACAAAAGCGTAATATTTATTTTAAAGGTGAATGACATAATTGTAATAATAAATTATATTTAATTTATACTATGGTAATAGAATAAATTAAATGGCTTAATATTTATTATTATTATTATTATTATTATTATTATTATTATTATTATTACTACTATTATTATTATTATTATTACTAGTATTATTATTTAGTTCCTAAATGGTTTAGGAATTAATTAATAAGTAGTAGTATTATTATAAATAATTAAATTCCTAAATGGTTTAGGAATTGTAATTATTGTTGACTTAGTCATATTCTAGCCTTATGTTTTGATGATGAGATGTTCAAAGTACTAAATTGTTTTATGGCTTTTCAGGTATTTTGATGATAAAGAGCTTTCATCGGATATTCAAGCAATTGAAGGATTTTCTATTTTCTAGGAAAAACAATGTAAGGTCAATTGCATAGTAATTGATTTTTCATTTAAAGGCTCTAGGACATTTTATTGCATTATATCTTGTTATATAAATTGAAAATGTTTTAAAATCTAATGAAAAAGGTTTTTCTAATAGTAAATTAATATTAGATGTGATTTAAGATTTATAGACATATCTTCAGTTTCAAAAGAGATTAATATTTTTGATATGTGATATAATGCTACACGTGGATTTGCATGATCTTTTAGAATTTTAACTTTTGGAAGTTGATGTGAGTTACAAGTGATTTACATTTTTCGAGGAAAGGTTATCATTATTATCTTGGACTTATAAAGATTTGAAATGATTTTTGACTGAGGAGTAGTTCAATTCTCTACGTCACAAACTTAAATGCTGATGAGAGAGAATATGTGTTGGCTTTATAAAGTATCACTTGTGAGGTCAGTAGGAATGATGTTAAAGACATACAAGGACTCTGTTTTAGATACCAAGTCAAATGTATATCTGTTAAATAAGAGTCTCTTTCGGATCTGTTTCTAACTGGATATTTAGTTTCCGAGTAAAAAGGTTTTTAACGGAAATAATCATTGAACATCATTTATCCTCTGATTAGCAACTTTTATTAACAGATATTTGCGTTCAACGGTAATAATATTGGCTATATAAATCACTGTTTGCATGTTTAGAAATATAGAACTCACGAAATATTCATTGCACTTATTATTATTATTGATCAATCCGATTCTGCTAAGTGCAATCTTTTGAAGTTAAGCAATTTAATTTCTGGTATTATTTAAGGTAGTATTCGGTGAGAAATTTATTGCTTATTTATTTTGTGCTACTTGATCATTGCATATAGTTGAGCCTTTAATTGTTAAATTGATTACTCTTGCATTGATCATAGACTTCTATATTTGTATTGAATTTTCTGTTTTAGACTAAGTATAGTTTAAATTTTTTAATCCTAGTGGATTAAGGAAAGTTACAAACAGATTCAAGGAAGCAAAGTGCTTGAAGGGTGCATAGGTGCACAAGGAGCAAGAGAGCTCAAGGAATTATTAGTTAAATAATTTTGATTGGAATCTGTTTTGTAATATGTGATTATTTATAAAGAAATAAATAAAGTGAGTCTCCAATAATCGTTGGTATTGGACGTGGACTAGGCTATTACTATAGAGGGTAATAGCTGAACCACGTAAAAAATCTTGGTGTTGATTTTATTATTTGCTTTGCTTAAATCACTTAAGTTATTCAATTATCTTAATAACTAAAAACTAAATTATTGCTTTATATTAAGATAATTCTTTAACACCAAGTATATTCTATTTTCAGTAGACTATTATTATTCAGTAAGTTAATTTCATTATTTTGGTAGCCTGAAATTAATAGTTCATTTTAAAATACAAAAGTTGGTTATAGACTGCTCCCACACTTATTCAACCCCCCCTTCTAAGTGTGCCTAGTTAAATTTCAATTATAATAATTAATTAAGTTACTAAATGGTTTAGTAATTAATTAATAAGAAGTACTCTCATTATTAAATAATTAAGTTCCTAAATAATTTAGGAATTATAATAAATTAATTTAGTTTCTAATTGAATTGAAAATTAAATTAAAATCTTAATCCTAAATAGTTTTGAAGGGTTGACTATATCTATAAGTAAGATGAGTCTTATCATTGATTAAGGTTACACACTCTTTCACAAGAAAGGAGAGAGTACTTCATAATTCTCTACATCTAAGGAGTTAGAGAGGGAGAGAGAGAGAGAGAGAGAGAGAGAGAGAGAGAGAGAGAGAGAATTAGGGCTAGCCGCCCATGGTTTGGAGAAACTAAAATTATTTTCTTTAATTCATAGATCTCTTGGTGGATCACATCTAGAGGATTCACACTTGGGGAGCTAACATTGATCTGTGGAATCTAATCGGTGAATTTGAAGAATAACGTGAAGGATTAAAGGGAGTTGAACTTATACCCATGCAAGTTTGGTTCTACAAAATTATAAATCTTTTATCCTTCCTCAATTAATAATAGTCGCATACGAAAGATCCTGGTTATTGGTTTGTAGAAAAATTTAAAATCTGATTTTTCTTGCTTCCGTTGCGCTTATATAATTTGATTATATGTATGCCATATTTTTTGCAAACCAACACTACTCCAATTCGAATAATTTTACTATCTCTCCTTAATTTTAGCTAAGTAGAAACAAGCGATCTAAATAACCATTACTACTAAATAACCTAAAATAAGCACTAAAGATTTAACCTAGTAGAAGCTTTAAGAATTAAAGAGATCGTTGAACTAAACAACACAAGTCAAGCGTCTGCATTTAATTTAGATGAATATTCTTCCTAAGATATAATAATATTTTGATCTGCAAAATAATTATTAATATTAGTTGCTTCATAAATTAAAGTGACCAAATAATTAAGGATTTGATATTTTATTTAGGAGTAGATTAATGCGAATAATAAACTAGTATGCCTCATAGCAATTAAACGAATCAATTATATAAATAAACACAAAAAATATCCAATACTCAAAATATAAATTGAACAATTAAAATAAATTAGATCTCACAATGTATAAATCTTGATGGCTTCAATCATTTAAACCAAGAAAAATAATTTAGCTACACAACTATGAAAAACACAAAAAAATAAAAGAGAATTTTCTAGCAAAAAATTGTGTGTTTCAATGTATCTCAGGCCTTCTATTTATAGGCTACATAATTATCATAAGCCTAATAGGAATTATAATTTCCAAACTCTAATAAGATTTAAAATACAAATAATAAAACATAAAAATCTCTATTTATTTTTCCTTTTCCAATTCCGCCAAGGAAATAATCCTTTAATTACGCATTGTCGGACAGAAACACACAGGCGGAATTAATGTTGCAAAGAGACTTCACGCGCTTGGACCCACACCTAAAAAGAAAACAACGCTGCCAGTTGTTGCCACGCATGCATCAAAATCAACAGCTGACTGCGCATTGCGCGCAGTCTTTTTCTTCCTTTCCTGGTCCCGCGCATGGCGCCCAAGCAATTGTACTAATAAAGCACCCGCACATGGCACGCGGTAATTCTTCAGTCATTCCACAGTTGCACGACGTCGTCGGATGACTCTATCACCTTCTTGACGCATGCGCGCAATGCGCCCAAACCAACTTCGGTTTATTTATATATTTGCCCTTTAACTTTAATTAATTCCTACCAAATAATATAAAAATACTAAAAAATACATAAAAATAATAAAAATGCATAACATTAAATAAACTACCTAAAACACTAAAAATACTTAAAAACTCACAAATAATTAAGCATAAAATACCTAATAAATAGAGATAAAATCTACTTATCAATACTCATGATTCTATACAATAAATTATGCCCAATAAATTATTCTAAACGCATACACATACATATACGGAATCAAAACAATTAATAATTCGCATAAGTTTGACTCTTGATGTCACTGTTGGTTTTTTGCAAAAACATGACATACATATAATTAAATTATATAAGCGCAACGGAAGCAAGAAAAATTAGATTTTAAAATTTTTCTACAAACGAATAACCAGGATCTTTTTTATGCGACTATTATTAATTGATGAAGGATAAAATATTTATACCTTTGTAGAACCAAGCTTCTACAGGTACAAGTTCAGCTCTCTTTAATCTTTCGCATTCTTCTTCAAATTCATTGATTAGATTCCACGAATCAATGTTAGCTTTCAAAATGTGAAGCCTCTAGAGGTGATCCACCAAGAGATCTATGAATTAAATAATTGAATTTTGGTTTCTCCAAACTATGGGTAGTTAGCCCTAATTCTCTCTCTCTTTTTCTAACTCCTTAGATGTAGAGAATTATGAAGTACTATCTCTATTCTTGTGAAAGAGTGTATAACCTTAATATATGATAAGACTGCTCTTATTTATAGATATAGTCAACCATCCCAAACTAGTTAGGATTAGGGTTTTAATTTAATTCCCAATTTAATTTAGAAACTAAATTAATTAATTACGATTCCTAAACTATTTAGGAATTTAATTATTTAATAATGAGAGTACTTCTTATTAATTAATTACTAAACTATTTAGTAATTTAATTAATTATTATAATTACAATTCCTAAATCATTTAAGAACTTAATTATTTACAATAATACTGCTACTTATTAATTAATTCTTAGTATTTCTAAAATACTAAATTATAAATATTAAGCTATTTAATTTATTCTATCACCATAATATAAATTAAATATACTTAATTTATTATTAAGATTATGCCATCCACTTCTAAAATAAATATTACTCTTTTACGGTGTAATCCTTTAGGTTTTCTATATTAAACCAATTGTATAATAAATAAATTAGAACAATTTTAATTAATTTATTATGAATTAACTCTTTAATTCAGAATAAATAAGTATTCCACAATAAGGGTAAGCCCCCTTAGCGATTAATCGACATTCTAGATAATATAGATTTCAACATTTGATCGTAAAAGAACCTCTCAGTAAATAGTTACCATGTAATTCAATCCTTCTACCATACAATGTCTCAATCAAATTTAAGACACAAAATTTCTATCATGTCTTATTTATTTGATCATATGCATTTCAATTCACAAATGCACAACTCTAGTTAATATAAAGTAGAAACTCCTTTCTAATTCCATTTAATCTTATCCAGGAATTTCTGAGTTGTCACTTATTGAATCGCATAGGACATTCTCTCCTTTTACTAGAAGTGGTAGATCCTTTGTTGATCATTCATTTATCTCTATGTGTACCTTATTATACCCAAGTATATCATTTGATATACCAATAAGCCTTAAGGAATATGTCAAAGTATAGCTCAGTACCCACAAGATACTATGATGATCTTAAGTCCAAGGATCACTTGTACGACTACACATAAGGAACTCCTATTGACAGACAAGTAAAACTCCATTAGGTGTTCTTTGAGCAAGTCACGTTCAGTGAACTTATTCTCTAATAAACACCTACATATTTGCTTTAGTGTCTCTACACAAATGATTATGAAATCAATCATCCTCTTTGTAAGAGCAAACATAGTATGTACCAATCTATCTGGATCTACTAATCCCCTTTTTATTGATCTAATGATTGCGAGCAATTTTAGTTTTGAGATATCTTGAATTTAGATCCCATTAGCATGATCTTCATCATGGTTCTAAAAGCATTATTGGTCGAAAACTATGGGTTTATCCATTTAATTAATTTATCTAATTAATCATGAATAAAGAAATACCTTGATACTTTTATTAATAAACGAATAAGATTACAAAGTATATGCTTATCATATCAAATATGATTGGCTTAAGGGCATACTACTTTCAAATATAACCAATCCTTTGTTAAATCCACCAATGAGAAGGGAAAAACCCTTAGCTTGATTTACTCTTATATGACTCCTTGTGGCTTCATGGTAGAATATACCATATAGAACTCCTTTAGATGGTTGTAGGGATCTTCACCTGTAAGACCATGAAAAGTAGGCAAAAGATGAATTAGTCCAGATTTAAGCTCAAAAGCATCATCTAAAGTAGGATAATCAATACATAATGGTTGTTGATGCAAATTTGGAGTAGTCAACTCCTTGAAAGTCTTGTTAGCCATCTTTTTTTCGTCTGAATTGCTGGATGAATTAGATAGTAGTTCAAGTGCTATGCTAAGGTCTGGTGATGGAACAAAAGTGTCTTCTAAATCCGCAGTTGTGCTTTTTGCTCGACGAGTCTCTTTTCTTAACCGTTTTGTAGTTTTCTCAATCTCTGGATCAAAATTTAACTTATCTGATTGAAAGGATCGAATCATAAACTAAAAAGAAACAAAGAATAAATAAAAATAAAAATAGTACTCCCCGTCAATGGCACCAAAATTTGGGAATCTGTCGTTACGTTACCAAAATAAAAACCTTACTTATACTTTATAAACACAAAATTCAGTATAGTGAAAAGCAAAAATTGATCCCACAGAGAGCACTATTGTTTCTAATTTATCCTAATATTTCTAATAATAATTAAAAGCAAATAATAAAGTGGGGTTTTCAAGTAATTATAATTAACTAAATAAGCAACAATAAATTAATAAGATTAATAAATAAAGTAAAAACTTCAGTTCTTCAGTTCAATCTCACCCTTATAATTAATAGATAAATCAATCAGAATATATTTCTATCCTTCCATGAAACTAATAACCCTAGGCAACAACAAGCTATGTTACCTAAAATTTCCCTTAATTGTTATCTAACAAAACAAGTTTTTTTTATTAAATTCTAACCATTATACAACCTAGAATAAGCTCTCTAAATTTAATATAATAGAAGTATTAATATCAAGAAAATTAAATTATTCTAAGTAACACTCTCAAAAGCACGAATTGTTTAACTTATATCATGATAACTATAGCAATAAACAAAAGCTTGACCACAATCATCTATCACTATTCACTACAAATGACTAGGAACAATATCAATTATACGTAATATAATTCATAAACATAGCAATTGATAATAATTTGATCAATCTAATGAGCTCTAAATAAACCAATCAAATTTAATATCAATTAAGCAATTAAAAAAGATTATTAGGAATAATTTCATATATGGAAGAATAGATAATATTACTAAATTAGTTTAACCATTAACTACAATTGAGTTTAAAATCCCTTAGAACTAAGTTGAAGAATTTAGCCGACATGCTCTGAATAGTAATCTCTATGAATGAATGGAATTAATTAATTAATTAATTACAAAGCTCTAATGTTTATTTATACTAATCTATAAAATCTTACTCCTACAATTGATAGAAAACTTGATTATAAAGGAAATTCTCATCAATTATGGAAATAAAATCCTAATTTGAATCAAAGTTGCTCAAAATCGAATGGTCAAACTGTTGGTTTGTAATATTCATAGACACGCAATCAAATTGTATAAAATACCGGAAGCATGGTAAAATCAAATTTAAAAATTTACAAACCATAATCCAGGATCGACCTTTATGCGCAATTATTAATTAATAAAGAATAAGTTAGAGAATTATACGCTTGTAGAACTTAAAGCTTCAATGGGTACAAGTTCACCTCTAAGTCCTTCGCATTCTCCTTGAATTTCACTGATTGCATTCTAATGATCAACGTTAGCCACCCAAGTGTTTGGCCTTTAGATGTGATCCTCCAAGGAATAATAATAATTCAAGAAATGGGTGATGGCAAATCCTAGTTTTCTCTCTCTAGAGAATATGTGAGTACTCTCCCAAAAACTTATGGAAGTGTATGTGTGTAATCTTAATCCATGATAAGACTTCTCTTATTTATAGATTTAGTAAACCCTACTAACACTTTAAGAATAGGGTTTTTAATTAAACTCCTAATCTAATTAGGAACTTAATTGATTTAATATAATAATTATAATTTCTAAACTATTTAGGAACTTAATTATTAATTATGAGAGTACTCTTATTAATTAATTCCTAAACCATTTATGAACTAAATAATAATGATAATAGTAATAATAATAATAATAATAATAATAATAATAATAATAATAATAATAATAATAATAATAATAATAAGACACCTCTTATTAATTTATTAATTTATAATTAGTATTTCAAAAATACTAAATAATAAATATTAAGCTATTTAATTTATTTTATCCACATAGTATAAATTAAATATACTTAATTCATTATTACAATTATGTCATTTATTTCTTAAATAATTATTTTCCTTTTGCGGTGTGACCATTTATGTTCTCCATATTAAATCGGTTATAAAATAAATTAATTAGAACTATTTTAATCTTATTTATATAAATAAATTAAACTATTTAATTCATTTAAATAAACAATATTTATTCCATAATAAGGGTAAGCCCCCTTAGTGATCAACGACTTTTCAGATAATATAGATTTCAACATTTAATCATAAAAGAACCTATTTAGCGAATAGTTACCGTACAATTCAATCCTTCTACCTCACAACGTCCCAATAAAAAATAAGACATGGTATAACTGTCAAGTCTTATTTTATTTGATTATATGCATTTCGATCCTTAAATGAATAACTCTAATTAATGTAAATTAGAAACTACTTTCTAATTTTCATTCTGCCTTGGCCAAGGACTTCTGAGTTGTCATTTATTAAATCGCATAGGACATTCTCTTCTTTTACTAGAAGTGGTAGATTCTTTGTTGATCATTCACCTATCTCTATGTATGACTTATTATATCCAATCATACCCTTTGATACACCCTAAAAGTTTTAAGGAATATGTCAAAATATAATTCATCATACACAAGATACTATGATGATCTCAAGTCCAATGATCACTTATACTACTATCACAAAAGGAACTCCTATTGACAGGCAAGTAAGACTCCATTAAGTGTTCCTTGAGCGAGTCATGTTCAGTGAACTTATTTTCTAATAAGCACCTACATACTTGCTTTAGTGTCTTTACACAAATGATTATAAGATCAATCATCCTCTTCATAAGAGCAAGCATAGTATGTACTAATTTATCCAGATTCACTAATCCCCATTTTAGTAATCCCATGATTAGGAACAATTTTAGTTTTGAGCTATCTTGAATTTAGATCTCATTAGCATGATCCTCATCATGGTTCTAAAAGCATTGCTCGAAAACTATGAGTTTATCCATTTAATTCATTCAAGTAATTAATCAAGAATAATTAAATGCCTTGATTCTTTTTAATAAACGAATAAGATTACAAAGTATATGTTTATCACATTAAATGTGAGCTTGAGGGCATATTACTTTCACAAACCCCGCGTTGACTTTTTTGGAATCAGCTCGCTGCACTAGGGCACAGTCTTTAACACTGAACATCTCGTCGGGGCCCCGTCTGAACTCGTCGTCCGCGATTTCTTCTTAGTCCAGTCTCGCCGAGGCGTAGTTACTGTTCTCCAGTTTACTTTTGTTGACTTTTGCTTATTTTCAATTTTTTCCCTACAAAATCAATTTAGAATAGTTAATAAGTATAATTAGCCATAAAGGAATTGTAAAAACGAAAAATTTAGGGATAAAAACATAATAAAATTCATTCATATCATAGTTCTTTACAAATTTGATGAAAATAACAAAACAAATAGAAGGTTCCCTTAAATGATTAATTATGTGTGTTGTACGGATGGTTTTGAATTCGAGTCTAAAATGATTGCTCCCTTTGATGTGATTTATAGTAGAACAATGAAATTGGACTCTAAAGCACCCATTTATTTGCAAATTTAAAATAAATTATAAAATAATTAGAAGGTTTTCTTAAATAAAGACTTATGTGATTGTACGAATAGTTTTGAATACGAGAGTCATTAGATTGCTTCTTTTGATGATAAACAAATAATTGGACTATAAATCGACATGTATATTTACAAATTTTAAAGAAATAATATTTTAAATGCAAGAGTGATTAGATTGCTACTTTTGATGCTAAACAAAGTATAACGAAGTAATAAGACTCTAAATCGTCTATATATTAGCAAATTTCAATGTAATAATGAAAAAATTAGAATATTTCTCCTAAATAAATACTTGTGTGAGTTATATACATGGTTTTGAGTGCAACAGATATATGATGGCTCCTTTTGATGCTAAATAAAGTATAATGAAGTAATAGAAATGTAAACCACATATTAATTTACAAATTTGAAGGAAATAATGACATAATTAGAATGTTTTCATAAATAATGACTTGTGTAAACTATAACATTATTTTGAATCAAATAGTGATATGATTGTTCCTTTTGATGGTAATAAAGTAGAACGAAGTAATAGAGCACTAAATCGCCTAGTTCTTTACAAATTTGATGAAAATAATAAAATAATTAGAAAGTTCCTTTAAATGAGGAATTGTTAGAGTTGTACGGATGATTTTAAATTCCAGACTGATAGAATTGCTCATTTTGACACTAATCATAGTAGAACAATGAAATAGGATTCTAAATCCCCCATTTATTTATAAATTTGAAATAAATAAATAAAACAATTAGAAGGTTTTCTTAAATAAAGAGTTCATTTTGATGATAAACAAAGTAGAACGAAGTAATTAGACTCTAAATCGACTTATATATTTAAATTTTTTAAAGAAATAGTATTTCAAATGCGAAAGTGATTGGATTGCTATTTTTGATGCTAAACAAAGTAGAACGAAGTAATATGACTCTAAATCGTCTATATGTTAGCAAATTTCAAAGTAATAATGAAACAATTAGAAGATTTCCCCTAAATAAATACTTGCGTGAGTTATATACATGGTTTTGAATGGAACATAGATATGATTGCTCCTTTTGATGCTAAAAAATGTATAATGGAATAATAGAAATCTAAACCACCCATTTATTTGCAAATTTGAAGAAAATAATGACACAATTAAAAAGTTTTCATAAATAATGACTTATGTAAACTGTAACATTATTTCAAATCAAGGAGTGATATGATTGTTCCTTTTGACGGTAATAAAGTAAAATAAAGAAATAGAACACTAAATCACCCAGTTCTTTACAAATTTGATGGAAATAACAAAATAATTAGAAGGTTCTCTTAAATGAGGAATTGTTTGAGTTGTATGGATAATTTTGAATTCGAGAGTGACAGGATTGCTCATTTTGATTCTAATCATAATAGAACAATGAAATAGGATTCTAAATCACCCATTTATTTATAAATTTGAAATAAATAATGAAACAATGAGAAATTTTTCTTAAATAAAGACTTGTGTGATTGTACAAACGGTTTTGAATGTGAGAGTTATTAGATTGCTCCTTTTGATGCTAAACAAAGTACAACGAAGTAATATGATTCTAAATCATCTATATATTAAAAAAATTCAAAGTTATACACTTGGTTTTGAGTGCCACAGAGATATGATTGCTCATTTTGATGCTAATTAAAGTATAACGAATTAATAGGAATCTAAATCACCTATTTATTTATAACTTTGAAAGAAATAATGACACAATTAGAAAATTTTCATAAGTAATGACTTGTGTAAGCTATAACATTTTTTCGAATAAAAAAGTGATAGGATCACTCATTTTGATGGTAATAAAGTAGAGTGAAGTAATAAAACTCTAAATCACATAGTTCTTTCCAAATTTGATGAAAATAACAAAACAATTAGAAGGTTCCCTTAAATGAGGAATTGTGTGAGTTGTACGGATGGTTTTGAAATCAAGTGTGATATGATTGCTCCTTTTGATTCTAATCATAGTGGAACAATGAAATATGACTCGAAATCACACATTTGTTTGCAAATTTGAAATAAACAATGAAACAATTAGAAGGCTTTATTAAATAAAGACTTGTGTGATTGTACGAATGGATTTAAATGCAAGAGTTATTAGATTGCTCCTTTTGATGACAAACAAAGTAGAACGAAGTAATTGGCCTCTAAATCGACCTACATATTTAAAATTAAAAAAAAATAGTCTTTTGATTGCGAAAATGATTTGATTGCTCCTTTTGATACTAAACAAAGTAGAACGAAGTAATAGGAATCTAAATCGTCCATATATTAGCAAATTTCAAAGTAATAATGAAACAATAAGAATGTTTCCCCTAAATAAAGAACTATGTGAGTTGTATACATAGTTTTTAGTGCCACAGAGATATGATTGCTCCTTTTGATGCAAAATAAAGTATAACGAAGTTATAGGAATCTAAATCGCCTATTTATTTACAAATTTAAAGGAAATAACGACACAATTAAAAAGATTTTGTAAATAACGACTTGCGTAAGCTGTAACATTATTTCAAATCAAAGAGTGATATGATTGTTCCTTTTGATGGTAATAAAGCAGAACAAAGTAATCGTACTTTAAATCACCTAGTTCTTTACAAATTTGATGCAAATAACAAAACAATTAGAAGGTTCCCTTCAATGAGAATTGTGTGAGTTGTACGGATGGTTTTGAATTCGAGAGTGATATGATTGCTCCTTTTAATATTAATCATAGTGGAACAATGAAATACGATTCTAAATCACCAATTTATTTGTAAATTTGAAATAAATAATGAAACAATTAGAAAGTTTTCTTAAATAAAGACTTGTGTGATTGTTCGAATGGTTTTGAATGCGAAAGTTATTAGATTGCACATTTTGATGGTAAATAAAATAGAACAAAGTAATTGGACTCTAAATCGACCTATATATTTATAAATTTGAACGAAATAGTGTTTTAAACTTGAGAGTGATTAGATTGCTCATTTTGATGCTAAACAAAGTAGAACAAAATAATAGGACTTGAAATCGTCTATATATTAGCAAACTTCAAAGTTGTATATTGAGTGTCACAGAGATAGGATTGCTCATTTTGATGCTAAATAAAGTATAATAAAGTTATAGGAATCTAAATCACCCATTTATTTGCAAATTTGAAGGAAATAACGACACAATTAAAAAATTTCCATAAATAATTAATTGTGTAAGCTCTAACATTGTTTCGAATAAAAGAGTGATTGGATTGCTCCTTTTGATGGTAATAAAATATAGCAAAGTAATAGAACTCTACAAATTTGATGGAAATAACAAAATAATTAGAAGGTTCCCTTAAACGAGAAATTGTGTGATTTGTACGGATGGTTTTGAAATCGAAAGTGATAGGATTGCTTTTTTTAATGTTAATCATAGAAGAACAATGAAATATGACTCTAAATCACCCATTTATATGCAAATTTGAAATAAATAATGAAATAATTATAAGATTTTCTTAAATAAAGACTTCTGTGATTATACGAATTATTTTAAATCCGAGAGTTATTAGATTGCTCCTTATGCTGATAAATAAAGTAGAACGAAGTAATTGGCCTCTAAATCAACCTATATATTTATAAATTTTTAAAAAATAATGTTTTGAATGCGAGAGTGATTGGGTTGCTCATTTTGTTGCTAAATAAAGAAGAACGAAGTACTAAAACTCTGGATTGTCCATATATTAGCAAATTTCAAAGTAATATAGAAACAATTAGAAGGTTTTCCCTAAATAGAGACTTGTATGAGTTATATACATGGTTTTAAGTGCCACAAAGATACGTTGCTCCTTTTGATGGAAAAGAATCTAAATCACCTATTTATTTGTAAATTTAAAGAAAATAACGACACAATTAGAAAGAGTGTTAGGATTGCTCCTTTTGATGGTATTAAATTAGAACAATGTAATAGAACTATAAGTCACCTAGTTCCTTACAAATTTATTGAAAATAATAAAACAATTATAAGGTTCTCTTAAATGAGCAATTGTGTGAGCTGTACGAATGATTTTGAAATCGAGAGTGATAGGATTGCTTCTTTTTTAGGCTAATCATAGTAAAACAATGAAATAAGATTCTAAATCACCCATTTATTTGCATTTTTGAAATAAAAAATGAAATAATTATAAGATTTTTCATAAATAGAGACTTGTGTGATTGTACGAATAGTTTTAAATGCGAGAGTTATTAGATTGCTCCTGTTGATGACAAACAAAGTAAAATGAAGTAATTGGCCACCAAATTGACATATATATTTAAAAAATTTATAGAAATAGTATTTTGAATGTGAGAATGATTGAATTGCTCCTTTTGATGTAAAACAAAGTAGAACGAAGTAATAGGAATCTAAATCATTTATATAATAGCAAATTTCAAAGTAATAATGAAAAAATTAAAAGGTTTCACCTAAATAAAGACTTGTCTAACTTGTATACATGATTTTGGGTGTCACAGATATAGGATTGCCCCTTCTGATTCTAAATAAAGTATAACAAAGTAATAGGAATCTAAATCACCTATTTACTTGTAAATTTGAAGGACATAACGACACAATTAGAAAGTTTCTGTAAGTAATGACATGTGTAAACTGTAACATTATTTTGAATCAAATAGTGATAAGATTGCTCATTTTGATAGTAACAAAGTAGAACAATGTAATAGAACTCTAAATCACCTAGTTCTTTATAAATTTGAAGAAAATAACAAAACAATTATAAGGTTCCCTTAAATGAGGAATTTTGTGAGTTGTATGGATAGTTTTGAATTCGAGAGTGATAGGATTGCTCCTATTGATGCTAATCATAGTAGAACAATGAAATAAGACTCTAAATCACACATTTATTTGCAAATTTGAAATTTATAATGAAATAATTAGAAGGTTTTCTTAAAGAAAGACTTATGTGATTGTACGAATGGTTTTGAATGCGAAAGTTATGTGACTGCTTCTTCTGATGACAAACAAACTAGAACGAAGTAACTGGCCTCTAAATTGACTTATATATTTAAAAAATTTAAAGAAATAGTGTTTTGAATAAGAGAGTGATTGAATTGTTCTTTTTGATGTTAAACAAAGTTGAACGAAGTAATAAGATTCTAAATTGTCTATATATTAGCAAATTTCAAAGTAATAAGGAAACAATTAGAAGTTTTCCCCTAAATAAAGACTTGTGTGTGTTTTATATATGGTTTTGAGTGCAACATAGATATGATTACTCCTTTTGATGCTAAGTAAAATATAATGAAGTAATAGGAATCTAAATCACCTATTTATTTACAAATTTGAAAGAAATACCGACACAATAAGAAAGTTTCCATAAATAATGACTTGTGTAAGCTGTAACATTATTTCGAATCAAAGAGTGATAGGATTGCTCCTTTTGATGGTAATAAAGTAGTACAAAGTAATAGAACACTAAATCACCTAGTTCCTTACAAATTTGATGGCAATAACAAAACAATTAGAAGGTTTTCTTAAGTGAAAATTTTTGTAAGTTGTACAGATGATTTTGAATTTGAGAGTGATAGGATTGCAACTTTTGATGTTAATCATAATAGAACAATGAAATAGGATTCTAAATCACCCATTAATTTGCAAATTTGAAATAAATAATGAAACAATTAGAAAGTTTTCATAAATAAAGACTTATGTGATCGTGTGAAAATAAAGTGTAAAGCAGTAATAGGATTCTAAATCACCTATTTCTTTATAAATTTAAAGGAAATAACAACACAGTTAGAAAG
Organism: Hedera helix; assembly: GCA_947179155.2. Lineage (NCBI taxonomy): Eukaryota > Viridiplantae > Streptophyta > Magnoliopsida > Apiales > Araliaceae > Hedera > Hedera helix. The sequence goes on from OX359287.1 coordinate 10,393,737, forward strand.
TTTTCATAAACAATAACTTATGTAAGTTGTAACATTATTTCAAATCAAAGAGTGATATTATTTCTCCTTGTGATGGTAATAAAATATAATCAAGTAATAGAACCATAAATCACCTAGTTCTTTACAAATTTGATGGAAATAGCAAAAAAATTAGAAAGTTCCCTTAAATGAGGAATTGTGTGAGTTGTACGGATGATTTTGAATTCGAGAGTGATAGGATCGCTCATTTTGATGCTAATCATAGTAGAACAATGAAATAGGATTTAAATCACCCATTTATTTTTAAATTTGAAGTAAATAATAAAACAATTATAAGGTTTTCTTAAATAAAAACTTGTGTGGTTGTACGAATGGTTTTGAATGTGAGAGTTATTAGATTGCTCCTTTTGATGACAAACAAAGTTGAACGAAGTAATAGGACTCTAAATCGTCTATATTTTAGCAAATTTCAAAGTAATAATGAAATAATTAGAAGGTTTCCCTAAATAAAGACTTGTGTGAGTTATACACTTGGTTTTGAGTGCCACAGAGTTAGGATTGCTCTTTTTGAAGCTAAATAAATTATAACAAAGTAATAGAAATCTAAATAACCTATTTATTTGTAGATTTGAAGAAAATAACGACACAATTTGAAAGTTTTCATAAATAATGACTTATGTAAGCTGTAATATTATTTCGAATCAAAGAGTGATATGATTGCTCCTTTTGATGGTAATAAAGTAGAAGGAAGTAATAGAACTCTAAATCACCTAGTTCTTTACAAATTTGATGAAAATAATAAAATAGTTTGAAGGTTTCCTTAAATGAGAAATTGTGTGAGTTGTACGGATGGTTTTGAATTCGAGATGGATATGATTACTCCTTTTGATGCTAATCAAAGTAAAATAATGAAATACGACTCTAAATCACCCATTTATTTGTAAATTTAAAATAAATAATAAAAAATATTAGAAGTTCTTCTTAAATAAAGATTTGTGTGATTGTACGAATATTTTTAAATGCAAGACTTATTAGATTGCTCCTTTTGATGACAAACAAAGTAGAACGAAGTAATTGGCCTCTAAATCGACCTACATATTTACAAATTTTTAAAAATAGTGTTTTGAATGCGAGAGTGATTGGATTGCTCATGTTGATACTAACCAAAGTATAACGAAGTCATAAGACTCTAAATTGTCTATATATATTAGCAAATTTCAAAGTTTTATACTTGGTTTTGAGTGCCACGTAGATAAGATTGCTCCTTTTGATGCTAAATAAAGTATAACGAAGTAATAGAAATCTAAATAACCTATTTATTTGCAAATTTGAAGGAAATAACGACACAATTAGAAAGTTTCCATAAATAATGACTTGTGTAAGCTGTAACACTATTTAGAATTAAAGTGAGTGATATGATTGCTCCTTTTGATGGTAATTAAGTATAACGAAATAATAGAACTCTAAATCACCTAGTTTTTTTTACAAATTTGATGGAAATAACAAAACAATTAGAAGGTTCCTTTAAATGAGGAATTGTGTGAGTTGTACGGATGATTTTGAATTCGAGAGTGATATGATTGCTCTTTTTGATGCTAATCATAGTAGAACAATGAAATAGAACTCTAAATCACTCATTTATTTGCTAATTTGAAATAAATAGTGAAACAATTAGAAGATTTTCTTAAATGAAGACTTGTGTGATGTAAGAATGGTTTTGAATGTGAGAGTTATTAGATTGCTCCTTTTTATGATAAACAAAGTAGAACGAAGTAATTGGACTCCAAATAAACCTATATACTTACAAATTTTAAAGAAGTAGTGTTTTGAATGCCAGAGTGATTGGATAGCTCCTTTTGAAATTAAACAAAGTATAACGAAATAATAGGATTCTAAATCGTCTACATATTAGCAAATTTCATAATTTTATACATAGTTTTGATTGCAACAGGGATAGGATTGCCACTTTTGATGCTAAATAAACGACAACGAAGTAATATGAATCTAAATCACCTATTTATTTGCAAATTTGAGAAAAAGAACGACAAAATTAGAAAGTTTCCATAAATAATGAGTTGTGTAAGTTGTAACATTATTTCGAATCAAAGAGTGATACGATTGCTCCTTTTGATGGTAATAAAGTAGAACGAAGTAATAGAACTCTAAATCACCTAGTTCTTTACAAATTTGATGGAAATAACAAAATAGTTAGAAGGTTTTCTTAAATAAAGACTTGTGTGATTGTACGAATGGTTTTGAATGCGAGAGTGATTGAATTGCTCCTTTTGACGCTTAACAAAGTAGAACGAAGTAGTAGGACTCTAAATCGTCTATATATTAGCAAATTTCTAAGTTTTATGCATGGTTGTGAATGCCAAAGAGATATGATTGCTCATTTTGATGCTAAATAAAGTATAACAAAGTAATAGAAATCTAAATCACCTATTTATTTGAAAATTTGAAGAAAATAACGACAAAATTAGAAAGTTTACATAAATAATGACTCGTGTAAGCTATAACACTATTTCGAATCAAAGAATGATAGGATTGCTCCTTTTAATGGTAATATAGTGGAAGGAAGTAATAGAACTCTAAATCACCTAGTTATGTACAAATTTGATGAAAATAACAAAACAATTAGAAGGTTCCCTTAAATGAGGAATTGTGTGAGTTTTCCTAATGGTTTTGAATTAGAGAGTGATAGGATTTCTCTTTTTGATGCTAATCATAGTAAAACAATGAAATAGGACTCTAAATCACCCATTTATTCACAATTTTGAAATAAATAATGTAACAGTTACAAGGTTTTCTTAAATAAAGTCTTATGTGATTTTACGAATGGTTTTGAATGCGAGAGTTATTAGATTGCTCTGTTTGATGGAAAACTAATTAGAACGAAGTAACTGGCCTCTAAATCGACCTATATATTTATAAATTTTAAAGAGGTAGTGTTTTGAATGCGAGAGTGATTGGATTGATCTTTTTGATGCTGAACAAAGTAGAACGAAGTAATAGGACCCTAAATTGTCTATATATTAGGATATTTCAAAGTAATAATGAAAAATAAGAAGGTTTTCCCTAAATAAAGACTTGTATGAGTTGTATACATGGCTTTGAGTGACACGGATATATTATTGCTCTATTGATGATAAATAAAGTATAGCGAAGTAATAGAAATGTAAATCACCTATTTATTTGCAAACTTGAAGGAAATAACGACACAAATAAAAAGCTTTCATAAATAATGACTTGTGTAAGCTGTAACATTATTTCGAATCAAAGAGTGATATGATTGCTCCTTTTAATGGTAATAATGTAGAAGAAAGTAATAGAACTCTAAATTACCTAGTTTTTTTTTACGAATTTAATGGAAATAACAAAACAATTAGAAGGTTCCCTTAAATGAGGAATTGTGTGGGTTGTACGAATAATTTTGAATTCGAAAGTGATATGATTGCTCATTTTGATGCTAATCATAGTAGAACAATGAAATAAGACTCTAAAACACCAATTTATTTGAAATTTGAAATAAATAATGAAACAGTTAGAAGGTTTTGTTAAATATAGACTTGTGTAATTGTACGAATGGTTTTAAATGCGAGAGTAATTAGATTGCTCCTTTTGATGAAAAACACAGTAGAACGAAGTAATTGGTCACTAAATCGACCTATTATATTTACAAATTTTAAAGAAATTGTGTTTTGAATGCGAGAGTGATTGAATTACTCATTTTGATGCTAAACAAAGTAGAACGAAGTAATAGGATTCTAAATCGCCTATATATTAGCAAATTTTAAAGTTTAATACATGGTTTTGAGTGGCACGGAGATAGGATTTCCACTTTTGATGCTAAATAAAGTACAACGAAGTAATAAGAATCTAAATCACCTATTTACTTACAAATTTGAAGGAAATAATGACAGAATTAAAAAGTTTTCATAAATAATGACATGTGTAAGCTGTAACATTATTTCGAATCAAAAAGTAATATGATTGCTCCTTTTGATGGTAATAAAGTAGCACAAAGTAATAGAATTCTAAATCACCTAGTTCTTTGCAAATTTGATGGAAATAATAAAACAATTAGAATGTTCCCCTAAATGAGGAATTGTGTGAGTTATATAGATGATTATGAATTCAAGAGGGATAGGATTGATTCGTTTGATGCTAATCATAGTACAACAATGAAATAGGACTCTAAGTCACTCATTTATTTGTAAATTTGAAATAAATAATGAAACAATTTGAAGATTTTCTTAAATAAAGAATCGTGTGATTGTACGAATGGTTTTGAATGCTAGAATGATTAGATTGCTCATTTTGATGATAAACAAAGTAGAGCGAAGTAATTGGACTCTAAATATATTTACAAATTTTAAAGAAGTTGAGTTTTAAATGCGAGAGTGGTTGGATTGCTCTTTTTGATGCTGAACAAAGTATAACGAGGTAATAGGTCCCTAAAAAGTCTATATATTAGGATATTTCAAAGTAATAATTAAACAATTAGAAGGATTCCCCTAAATAAAGACTTGAGTAAGTTGTATACGTGGCTTTGAGTGATAATTAATTATTTATTAGTTTTTAAACATTTTGATTAATTTTAGGTATTTTATTTAATTTTATGCATTATTGTTATTATTATTATTATTATTATTATTATTAGTTTTTTTATATTATTTTTATTATTATTTTCTAGGAAAAGGAATTACATTAATCACTGTTGGCATTGTCGTAAATTCAACAACAAGGAGGACCACGCTATGCGCGCAAGTAGAATGGTTCAGCAGCATTGTAGCTTAAACGATGTTGCATGGAAGTGAAGAGGAGTTAACAACTAAAGGTGATCGCGCCAAGCACGGTAAGCAACAAAAAAGAGCAGGAGACGACGTCGTTTCATGTGGCATGGTAGGAATATGTTTGTGCCATGCGCGAGAGACCATTTGTTGAAGAAGTCAGGAAGCAAACGACGTAGTATTGTTAGGCGCGTGGGTTGTCAGCTGTTAGCGTTTGTTGATCAGGTCAGGGGCTTGTTTAGCTAGCACATTAATGTTGGAAATGGAATTAAAGTAGATTTTTAATTTCTCTTTTGCTTAGGATTTTTATTGTACTCCTATAAAAATATTATGAGATTTTTGTTTTCATACATTAGCATAATATTAACAGTAGATAAAACACATTATTATTAGATTAGAATAGAGTAGATTAATTTTATTAGTTTAGAAGCAAATATTCAATGCGAAAGATTCAAGAATTAAAGACGGGGCTTTGGAGTTGAAGACTGTGATCCGAGTGATAGACATATATCAACACAGATTTGATTTATTTTCTTTTACCTTTATTTTTTGTAATTTTGAGATGATGAATTATTTGTGGATAATTGATTATTTAGTTATGGACTAATTCTATATTGAGATTGCACTTGAAACTGATATGTAGTTTAAATTAATTTATTTTCTTTTTATTTATTAATGATTATATATGAGGAGTGTATCATATTTTGTGCATTTATGTATAATTATTTGTGCAATACTTAATGAGATAATCTATATAAAATCAAAAGTGGATTATAGGTTTAGATTCGGATATGATAACATGTTAATTTGTTTATTCTTTTTAGGAAGAGTTACATGATAGTATATAGGATGAATATATTTATATGTCACATGTAACGTTATTGAGAGCTTATTCTTGATGAATCTATTTTAAGTGTTTTGCATGAATATGACAACATAACTGAAATAATTCTTTGTATTAATTTTTGATAAAGATTAATAAATAGTTAAGTATTCTCAATTAACAATTTTATATAATTAATTAATTAAAAATGAAGTTAAGAGATTTAAATAAAGTATTAGAGAAAATTGTAATATTAAGTATTTTTAATCTGATTTAATTATTTTCTTTAAATTAATTTAGTAAATAAATTTAATTAGATTTTATTTTATTTTATAAATTAATTGTGTTTGTTTAATTAAAATTAGTTTGATAATAAATTAATGTTTGGTGATAATTATTTTTAATTTTCTGTGGATTTGATACTTTTTTTATTATTTTATTATTTGTGAATCGTGTATACTTACGTGTAAATTTTTATTTAAAATTAAGCAAACACATAATGAATGATTTGGATCATTAATATACATTATTTCATATTATTATTAATTTACAAGTCTTATCATAGTGAAAGAGACTGCCCATCAACCCCTATTAATTTTGAATTTATGCAAATCGAAAAAAATGAAGAAAAAGAATAAAGTAACATAAGAAAGGGTCGTGGAATGCTGGGTCTTATACATTGGTTAAAGGCATCCTCCAAGAAGAGTTGGTAAAACTCGTGCTTGACTTTGATCCTTCGTTATTGTTTCTGGAAAGACCGAATAAGGAGAAGTTATTTAGCAATGTTGGGGATCATTACGTGGTACCTTAGATCATTAATATGTTACTATTTGTATATATGCAGTAGCATTACATATGAATAGTACTGACCATGTCCGAACGCCATAAAATAATTTTTCCTAAATAAGCAACTTGTTTTATTATATTATTATTATCAGCAATAGAACGGTTCTTCCTTTAGCTTGAAAGACTTTATAAATAGCAGGCATAGTATCATCCTCTGTTCTATCCCAAACTCGTTAGTAATCCATAACAATGAAGATTCCTACTTCTTATCAGCTTCTAGTTATTTTTCTTATCCTTTTGTCAACTTTTTCATGGGCAGCAGATTCAACTGATAATTTCCTTCAATGCCTTAACCGGTATGAAAACCCGGCCACAATCTCAAAACTTATTTACACCCCAGTCAACTCCACATACACTGAAGCGTTGCTTTACTCCATAAACAATCTTCGATTCGCAAAGCCTGAGACCCCGAAACCTCTAGTCATTGTTACACCAACCAGCGAACCCCAGATCCAAACCGTTATTTATTGCTCCAAAAAAAACAGCTTGGAAATGAGAATTCGAAGTGGAGGCCATAGTTTCGAGGGTCTTTCTTATGTGGCACAAGTTCCCTTCGTCTTGCTTGATCTACGCAATTTTGCATCGGTCACTGTCGACCTTAAAACTGCGACAGCGTGGGTTGACAGTGGCGTAACCAATGGCGAACTTTATTATCGAGTTGGCACGGCGACAACAGACTACGGATTTCCATCTGGTCTATGGGCCAATGTTGGTGTTGGGGGAATATTTAGCGGAGGAGGGTACGGCATGATGAGAAGAAAATTTGGTCTTGCTGCTGATAATGTAATTGACGCTCGCTTGATTGATGCTGACGGTAGAATTCTCACTAGAAAAACAATGGGTGAGGATCTCTTCTGGGCACTTAGAGGAGGCGGTGGTGGTAGTTTTGGAGTTGTAATTTCCTGGAGAGTGAATTTAATTCCTGTTCCGAAAACTGTGACCGTTTTCAAAGTGACTAGAACATTGGAGCAAGGTCTAACCAACACCTTTTATAAGTGGCAATCTGCTGCTCCCATGTTTCCGAAAGAGTTAGACATCCGATGTACTGGACAGAGTGTCCTAAGTAATGCTAGTACTCGTGCAGATAAAAAGACGATGGGAATGCTATTTGAATCATTGTACCTTGGTGGAGCTGACGAGCTACTTTTGGTGATGCAAGAAAGATTACCTGAGCTGAGTTTGACGAGAGCAGATTGTTCAGAAGTTAGCTGGCTCCAGGCAATGGTCTTCTTCTCAAATTTTCCACTCGATGCACCTCCTGAAATTTTGCTAAACAAAACTATTTTGCCTAGGCCTGCTTTCAAAGGAAGATCCGACTTTACTAAAGTACCAATTCCTGTAGAAGGTTTAGAAGGTTTATGGGAAAAGATGTTCGAAATTTTACCAGAAGCAGCAACCTTACAGTTTACGCCGTTTGGGGGAAGGATGGATGAGATTTCAGAGTCGGCACTTCCATTCCCATACAGAGCTGGAACCCTGTATATGATGAACATGTTTGCGCTAACTAATTTTGATGAAGCAAATCAGATTGAATGGGTCAGAAGCTTGGCAAAGTATTTGACTCCTTATGTTACTAGTAACCCAAGAAGTGCTTACGTGAATTATGTGAACCTTTGGATGGGGACAAACAATCCAATAGGTAGCACAAGTTACGCACAGGCAAGTAAATGGGGGAGGAGGTACTTCAAAAACAATTTTAAAAGGTTGGTCTTAGTGAAATCCCTCGTAGATCCCAATAACTTTTTTAGGCATGAGCAAAGTATTCCTCCTTTTTCATTATTATCAGATATGTAGGATGTTGCTTGTTGTGTATTAGATAAATAAATCATCCCATCTATTGCAAGGTACTCTTAATTTCAGATATACGTTCCATTAGTTAGTTAGGAGTTTGTGTAATCTTCCTCTAAATTAAATTCTCTATTGCTGAGTACTGAGAATAACTATCCAGAGCATATTACATATATATTTTATTTTCGGCGTCTGAATTAAATTATTAAATTAAGAGAGAGAAAATTAAGAAAAAAACCTTCCTTGACTTGATAATTTAATATGACGTACTTCTTATGCTTGTTATATATATATATATATATATATATATATATATATATATATGTATGTATGTCGTATATGCACTGTTTTTTATTCTTACTTTTTAATAAGCATGTTTTTTTTTCTTACTTTAAATCATGTAATTACTTTCATAAAGTTACTTCCAGATATTTTTTCTTGTCATTTATAATAAAGTGTTTTGTAAAAACAAACAAACCATATTTTATAGTTGTTTTGTTTCAAAAAAATATTCTTTTTTATTAATAATAATATAAAATAACTCAATATCCTCAAAATTGACATGCCAATTTTATTATTATGTCATCATTATTTAATTAAAAACTTAGTATATTTTAATAATAAACAGAGAACAAAAACTCATCCTAAATATTATGTATTTACTAAGTCGATTTTTTAATTTTTTAATTTTTCTTTGTGTGTAAAATTGAGAGAGTATAAAAGATGAATTAAGAGGTATGTCCCACTTCAATTAATCAGTCTTGTACGTGTGAGTCTTATAAGTGTGAATTGATTCAAGTTAATCACTTTTTATGTAATAGCTGAAATTGATAAGCTTTTCTTTTTCTTTTTCTTATCTATTTTATTTTTTTTATTTCTAATGGATTAATATGACTTTAGGCTACCCAATTCAAGTGCACCTAAAATAAGAAAAAATAAGAGTTCAGTTGTGCATCAAAGTTGATAGAATATAGTTATATATGCATAAAATATAAATGATAATATATTGAAAATTGATATTTTCACAATTTTTTTTGATATTTTCACCCAAAAAATATCTCTATAAATTTATAACGACAGTTTTAACAATCGTTATAAATTTATAACAACAGTTTATATATAAAAATATTTAAAAAAATTGTAAAAATATTATTTTTCTAACATATAATTGGTAACTATTTTTATGAGTACCAAGTGACCTTTGACAAACATTAAATAAAAAATTGGTTTAAATCCGAACTTCATCTACTTTTCTTCAAGTTGCTTAAAAAGAGAAGACTTTGATCAACTTGCTAGTAGATCTACACTTTATTAATTTATATTCAAAGACAAATCAACCCTAAAAGAATTTTATGAATTTGAACCTGTCAAGATTCTTTACGTACCTAACCATAACAAATAAAGCAAAGCTATATCTATATTCTATGTTCACCTGCCGCGCAAGTGACCTTTGACAAACATTAAAGTAAAAAATTAGGTGCGGAGCACCGAGAATTTATTTGGTTTAGTTTAATAAAAAAAAAAAAAATTAATTAGTCTATAGTTATAAATAATAGAATATTATTAAAGTAATTTATTTTTTATTAGATCAAGACATTATGTAATGTTACTCTGAAATTATTAAATAATTTTTTACATAACATCACGTGACGTCAACGCCAAAGGGACTCGAGACCCCATAGCGAATTCTTGTCGTTGGTTGGAACCCATTCTCTCCCATCAATTGTGAAATTTAACATATCATGATGTCTCACGTTTGAGACATTAATCGGACGAGATATTCTTATTAACAGACAACTTGGAACGTTTTAAGTTATTTAATTGTTGTTAATTTTTAAAAATTAATTTAAAATATTATCAAATTTAAAATTATGATAATTTATTAAAAATTATAAAATAATTAAATATTACAATAACTAATAATTTTTATATAATTTATAATACTCATTATTGTATAAATTAAAATTAAAAAAAAAATTTATATCAATTTTGAGTTTAAAAATATTTTATATTGATTTAGAAAAATTAACAATGATCAAGTAATATAGAAATAATAGAATATTTTATACTTATGTACATAATTGTTAATCAATTTGTTTATGTTTATAATTTATTGCTTTTTGAGTGTATATATTTGAATAAGAGTATTTTTGTTATCCACGTTTGCAGCGTTTAGTGAGTTTAAATGTTCAAAATGCACTGCATCTATTATGGTGTGTTGTATTTAAATCTCAAAATTGTATTTATGAATAAAATTATGTTTAGATGAACAATATTCTTAAATTCATTAAGTCTAAATACACTAAATACTTCATAAACTCATAAGTGAACAAACACTATTTTTATATATATTTTTTTTAAAATAAAGGAAATTATGAAGTTTTGAATTCATGGTTACAAAAACCTAGTTATGATGGCAACTTGAGCAACCTTTGTTACATAGTATACCTGATAGCTTTTTACTGTAAAGATTTATTTTTCAATTGTGCGTAATAATAATTAAAAGCTTAGAAATTTAGGAGATGAATGGTGAATAATGTAAATATCAATAGTTTCAATTCTGATCATTTATATTACTAAAGAATCACTATGGAGTGAAGGATATATATTAAATCAAACAACTACGATATTTTCAGATAAATAAATAAGTTGTACTAAGTGGTCGTTATGAACTATGAACACATGCTTGAATTAACAGTATTTTATTGAAAATTCACAATAATAAACAAGTACAATAGGTGATCTGTGACGACCCCAAATTCGGGTTCCTTGAACCTCGGATCCGGTTCAACACGAGTACAACATTTTTCTTATTGTTCATGAATTACAATAATATTATAATTGGTAAATAACCATTTATTTATAATTTTACAACATCTCTTTCTATTCCAGAATCGAAATCTTTATACATTCCTAGTATGTCTTAATATCATACATGATACGACATTCTATTACAATCAACTTGTGTATTTAACACTCGTATAACATACCAACAATAGTCTTATACTACACAATCATTTACCTGTCCAATTCGGATTAATATCTACAACAAATATTTAGATCTTCAGTGAAAGTAATATGCTTTCTTATTCCTTGATCTTTATCGAGAACTTCAAATAATCTGCACTATCTGAAAATGTTGGTTTAGGCAAGAGTGAGCACGACGGCTCAGCAAGTCTAATAGATAGCACATAACACATAGTCCATGTTTATACATGCTTCTCATGCTTCATTCGTTACATTATATGAATGCATCATACTTCTCATGCTTTGCATTTTTTCATGCAACATACTGATCATGCATTGGAATGAATACATGACATACAGTTCAACTTATTCAATTAATCCAGGCTTTTTATCATATAGAATCAACACACCTCATATGGTTTCACAAAAATATATTTAATTCAAATTCTCACATGCTTCAAGTTCACACACAACAGTTATACACATAGCAACGATATTTGAAAAACTTGCCTGGTTTGCTTCTACCAGTTATGCTTATTTGCGTCTTTTGTTCAACTTACAATTTATATAGAAAATTAACATAATCATTAGATGCAATGACTATTACTTAGCCTTTATATAAGACTCTAACTTTAAATTATTAACTCTTAAGATGTCCGACACACGAACCCTTAAGTTCCGGACAAAACCCTAGCCCAACCCCAGTTGGACATATCGGGTATGCTCATCTAACTTATACATTCACTACACGTTCATCGTACGACCTACTTTGAATAAGTTGTCTAAATTAATCACAATGGATTATTTATATCTGTTTAATTTAATTAAACATTCTTCTTTTTCATAACATAATGATTCGGACATTTAATAATGTACCAAATACCTCAAAATATTATCTACCTTTGATAACATACAACTATATTATAATATTATTAACCATTTAATAATATTCTAAATCTCTTACTAATATTATTATTCATTTAATAATATTTTAGTCATTTATTAATATTATCAACCATTTAATAATATTTTAATCACTTATTAATATTATTATCCATTTAATAATATTTTAATCACTCATTAATATTATTAACCATTTAATAATATTTTAATCACTTATTAATATTATTAACCATTTAATAATATTTTAATCACTTATTAATATTATTATCCATTCAATAATATTTTAATCACTTATTAATATTATTATCCATTTAATAATATTTTAATCACTCATTAATATTATTAACCATTTAATAATATTTTAATCACACGTTAATATTATTAACCATTTAATAATATTTTAATCACACATTAATATTATTAACCATTTAATAATATTTTAATCACACGTTAATAGTATTTGTGACGCCCCCAAATTCGGGTTCTAAATACCCGGATCCGGTCATCACGATCCACTACAAACATTCACCTCTAAACAATATACAATAACTAAATGCGGAATAATAAACATATGTTGTTCATTCAAAAGGTGTTACTAGTCCCAAGATACGATAACCTTACACAAAAGTACACAAATACCCTTAATAAAGTACTTAGGGTTTATATTACATAATAGTTATGTAGACACCCAAATTTTGCACTTTTGTACTAACCTTGACAGGAGGGCAGAATCGTCATTTGACCCGACGAGCGAAAAGGAAGGTGGACCCCAACACGAAGCGACCCCAACAACTTACGGTCAAAGCCGCCACAACAAATAACGAGCATCAGGCAAGGCAAACGACTGATCCAGAAGAACCTGATTGGATCACCAAAGACGACTAATGGCCACTACGCTTACGATGTTCGGGGGTCTCGCTCCCCGGTGAGCGAGCGGCTGCCCAGCTCGCCGGTGAGCTGGCGGGGGTGGTAGGGGGCAGCGCCCCCTGGAAGCCAAGCACAAAGAGCGATTTATACATCAGGTAACAGCCTTCCGAAATAATACAGCAAAAAGTGACGATTTAAGACCGCGTGACACAGAAATCGAGAAAAGGAAGCCAGACAGCCGCGGATGCATCTGCGGCCAACGACTTTTGGGGTTTCGCACGGCTCGAGAAAACAACACGGCAGCCGAGGTTCGGCGACTCAGACGGCCACAGCAGGCAGCCGCAGATGCATCTGCGGCCAGTCGCAGATGCACCTGCGGCTGCCTCCGATCAGCTATACAACGTCCAGATCTGCGTCCGAGAGCGGGAGAGAAGAGTTTTGAAGGTTTTAGAGAGAGAAAAATGGCGGAAATAGAGAGAGAAAGCCTTCGGGTTAGGCAAAAAATGTGAGAATTCATCTTGTTTTGTCCAATCTCTACACCACACATGTTATCCTACATTAGATTTGAGTGTTAGTGTGTTATTTTCCATCAATATCAAGGCAAAAAATTCGATCTCTCTTTGTATTGGTGCTTGTTTTATAGATCTATTAGATGTAATATTTTATCTTGTTTTGGTAGTTTAATCGGTAAATATTTGTTTATTTGTGCTTTTGTTGGGTGGATCTTCTATGGATCCGAAAATATTTGGTGCATTGCTATTTAAATAGTTTGATTTAGTGTATGTGGAAGTTAGATCCAATGTAGTCGATATTTGTTTTGGGATCTGTGGATTAGGGACGGTTAGGGAGGATTTATTGCGGATGGAATCTCCTCCTAACCTCCCGATGATATCCTTTTAGTTTATTTTATAGCTTTTATGTATGTAGTGATGGCGATGCATTTGTATTGTAAATATGTAATTTTTGGGCCTTAAAGCGATGTCGGATCGAAAATTGGGTTTAAGGCCCCGTTATAGTGAAATGTGCGATTGTGGGCGTTTGGGGTTATTTAGATGGCTCACATGCCCGTGAATAGCCTCAACGCTATTTTAAATGCTTGATTTTCCTTTTAACGCGAGAAAATGATTTTGGAATAAATGATAAAGCTTTTCATAAAATCAAGCAAATTAGGATATTAGATTGTTCGTAGGCTAAATAAAATTGTAAGTGTCGGATGAGCTCTATTCCTATTTGACGAAAGGTTTGAAAATATGTTTTACAAAATATCATCGGTTTTATTATCGAAACAAAAAAGCAATAAAAATGAACTTTTCGATTAAGTAAAATCCTTCGTGCATAGGGTTAACGAGATTCTGAAGCATTTTCAAAGTAAAGCATTTCAACGACATTCATTTAGGCACATACACACACACACACACACACACACACACATTTTTTTACGATTTAAAAGGATAGGAAAACATCAAGATAGCGATAACCGTGTTTCACGGAAGTCGGGAGGTGTTTAACACCTTCCCCTCGCTTAAGCAAGCCCCCGAACTCTATGAATCTCGGTTTGCGGACCAATTAATTCGGAGTCACATATGAGCCAGCGATTACGAAAACAAAAATTCGGATGAGTTGGTACATCCATTTCAAATATACCAACTGACGACTCTGGTCAATTGGCTCATTGTAAAAATTCGACATTTCAAAACCCCGTCGACATTAAGCCAACCCTTTTCAAAAGTTATATCTTAATCTAAAGGCTAAAATTGGAAAGGGGCATTTTAATTATTAAAATACGAGATGACCGAAATCCCGGTGTCGACAAGTTAATTTAATTAACTACAGGTTGCATCTCGAAGTCTATTACTTCATATTTCCTTTACCCTTGCTCTTTCCCGAAGTCTCGGGTTGCACTGCAATAAGGTTTCATGATATGGCAAGAGTGAGCAACTAGTTTGCTCAACAAGTTTAAATAATAACAAGGAACAATATATCATGAATGAAAGGGAATAGCTGAGCAATTCAATAATGTGAATAACATAAGCAGGAATAATAATTTGCTTTTAAAATTAGGATAGTCAAATAGACTATGAACTATAAATATCCACTGGAGTCAATAGCAGGTTGACCCAATGGTTACTACCAGAAATATGTACCTGAGGGGATCAGCCTCAGTACAATATGTGTATGCATAATATTTAATTTCCGTATTTTTGTACCTGATATTAGATACAGGGTACTCCCCTATAATAAAGGGGTGTTCATAATAGTCTAAGAATCCGCATCTTCAATGATTTAGATAGCTTTTAAAATCTTTAACATAATGTATAGCCGAACAATGGCTTAGACCTACTTTGAACAGTTCTATAAACAGTAGAACAGTAATTAAGTACAAGTCAATGACTGTACAATCTCAAGTGCAACAAGTGCGAATAACAATAATATCGATGTGGAATAATTGTAAAGTAATTAAATCACTCAAAGCATGCTTGGAAATAACAGTTCAAGCTTAAATAAATAATTTGCTCAATGAAATGAGTTTAGAGATAAAGAACTTGCCTGTCTGCTCAGCTACAATATATGTCTAGCTTTAACTAACTGGCTTTGAAAAGACCTAACATTAATAAAGTTGGTCTAATAATTAGTACGACGTATTTGTGTTAGAGTTTATGCCCTAGAGGCTAATTATTTGATGTAATTGCTTAACATTTTTTGATATTATATTTGATTAAATAAATGGATTATTTTATTATGATTTCATTTACTGCGTTATATAAATGTTAACATAATAAAAGCCCTTAGAATAATGATACGAATTATATAGTTTTAAGTATGTGACTTGAACATGAGATTATATAATTATAATTAGTATCATTGCTCTTAAATGTCCCTAGTCGAGTATCATTGTTAATGGGACAACAATGATGCATTGAGACTAGTATGTGGATTGACTGATGGCCAAATCTCATTGGTCATAAATATACGAGATATTTGAGTCAATGCATATGTATATGTTAGAGAACAATGTACTGGACTTACCCACCATGAGAATTCTACATGGAGCATTATGTAAAGTGTCATAAGAAATTCTTATAGTGACAATGATGTAATGATCCTCCGACCTGAAGTCATTATATTATTACACGTGAATTTGTGTACTTTGATATCATCAAATGTCACCTTTAATAGGGTGGACAATAAAGGTGATTATTGGGTACATCATGAATCGTGTGAGGAATATGAGTGATCTAGATGGAATTAACCCTCCTATATATTAGGGGTGATATCCATAGGCCTCTTGATTGAGTAGGACTATGAAATGCATGGCCATGCTCAAATATTGATTTGTTTCATATAGTCTACTCATTGATCAAGAAAACTCAGATTAAATTATGAAGAGTATGACACATTCCATGCCTCGAGTTTAATCTAGGATATAAGGTTAAAAGGATTAAATTACATTGAAACATTGGTCACGAAAAGGTTGTATCGAATCACCAATCTTATTATTATTTGGGTAGCAGTGATGCATTACTAGATGCCGCTCACTGTTTATAATTTTATAATATGATTTTAAAATTATTGCCAACATAATAATAACCTATAGGGTCACACACTTAGAACGTAATTAAAAAGGAATTAATTTAAATTATAAGTATTTTAAATATGTCAATATGATTGATAGTATTTAAAAATTACGAATTTAAATTAATAGGATAATTTGTATATATGTATATTAATTAAGTAAGACTTAATTAAAATATAATATATATAAATTCGGATTTTATTTTTCTATTTATTTTAGGTTTTAGTTAATTCCTATTAACTACTATATATATGATATATCAGTAGTCTAAAAGTTATGTAAGGAAAAACTAAAACCCTAGCCGCTTTCAGAAAGAGGCTAGAGAGAAAAATAATTGGGAAATCCTGATCTTGGTGGCTAGTACCACGGTTCCTTTTGCTGCAGATCGTGGGACGATTCGCGGAGCGTTCGTGTGGATACCGTAGAGACACAATTGCTGGATTGCGTTGAAGATTCGAAGCTGTTCCAGAATTCAATCGTCTCCTGTCCATCTCAGATAATCTGTAAAATAATCTAAACCTCTGATTGATCTGTTTTCGCTTGGATCCTGTCTTAGGGTTTCGAATTTTTTTTTAAATTCCGCTGCTTTCACTAAGTCGAAACCCTAACAGTGGTATCAGAGCTACTTGCGAAACGATTAATTCAGATTACGTGATTTAATTGTACTCGATATATATGATATATGATGATGCATGTTTACCGATCTAAGTTTAAATATATGATATTTTACATGTATGCGTATTCTGGAAATCTGAAATATATACATGTATATGGTTTCTGTTAATCGTATTTTATAAGGTGGAAGAACAATACAACTTCTGTTCTAATTGGATTAGAAGTATGAAGATTCGGTTTAATATGATTAAACGAAACTGGACATATATGATATGTTATGGGTGTATTGTTCTGGGTATATTGTTTAATATGGCAGATTGTATATGATTCTGGAATTGTTTCAGAGATTCATATACAATTTGCATGGCAGATTATATATGATTTTGGAATTGTTTCCGAGATTCGTATACAATCTGCAGTTCAGGAATTCTACAATACAGATTGTAGTTTTGAAAAAATTTCCAGGGGCCACCGTCAGGGGGGGAGTCCCCCCCTTGGACCCCCCCGCCGTAGCGCACGATGGTCGTGACCCCAAATATTTTTTATAATATTCTTTAAATGATATAAATTGTGTTATGTGCTTATTGTGATATGCATGGTGCACAGTTATGGCTCTTTTGACCCATAGGATTGGTGGTTTTTTGAAATACGGCTTGCATGTCGTGCCTTTCTATAAATTCTAATGTAATATTCTCTTCTCATCTAAATCCCTCGAATGTAACTCGAGGTTTCTTTATAACATGTAATGTACAAGTGTAATCAAGAAGACAAGATGATGATGGAGAGGAGACACACGTGAACGAGGAAGGTCCAACGAAGCTACTATTTTGAAGACCTTTTACCACCTTAGACTGACCTTCAATCTTTTCATTAGCTTGAAAGGATTGACATAGGGTTGAGCCATAACTGTGACACGTTTAATTTTTGCACTTTATTTATGCTTGTATACGATATGCTATGATAAATAACGTGCATGCTTAATAAGATTAAAATTGGTTAGATCTAAATTAATTAATAAAATCCCTCATAAAATTATTAAGTCTAAATCAGATGCCTTCCAATGAATGACACTCATCAAGACCTTGATCAATGAATGTAGGTTTGCCAAAGCAAAGTACCCCATTTATCTTGGTAAGATGCGATAGGATAATTGTGATATCCAAAATGTTAAAAGCATTGGGCCCGACTTAACTAAGTTATCTCAATAGGATTGTGGACTTAAAGGTATAAAGTTTGGCAGGTACCATTAGATGGACTAGAACAAATGTTGTTCACCAAACTGTCTAAGAGTTATATATGATATAATTGACAAATGGTTGTCTACCTAAATAATTATGTTTTAAGAGATTAGCCAAAGCTAACTTAAGGCGTAATGAAATATGGATCTTAGCTCACTAGAAAGATTTAATAGAAAATGCTTTCCGAATTAATGGTGAGGGCTATTAATTTGATTAAAATAGTGGGAGGTATATTTGGAATGTACTATTATCAATTACATAATATCAAAACTCTGCAATTTGACTTATTATTTTTGCACTTATAAATTGTAGATATCAATGGCAACCAACAACACAAATAGTCTTTCACTACGATCAGTCCTTGAGAAGGAAAAGCTGAGTGGAATTAATTTCCTAGACTGGCATAGGAACTTGAGGATTGTCCTCAAACAAGAGCGCAAACTCTATGTCCTTGATGGGCCCATTCCTGCAGCACCAGCTAACACTGCACCACGTGCAGAGCATAATGCTTACAAGAAGCATCAAGATGATGCTCTAGACGTGAGTTGTCTCATGCTAGTAACTATGAACTCTGAGCTTCAGAAGCAACATGAGTTAATGGATGCTTATGAGATGATCGAGCATCTCAAGAAATTGTTCGCAGGGCATGCTCGACAGGAGAGGTATGATACAAGCAATGCGTTGTATCACTGCAAGATGGGTGAACGTGATCCAGTTGGTCCACATGTTTTGAAAATGATTGGGTATATTGAGTACCTTGCTAGGTTGGGTTTTTCGATTACTTCGGAAGCCCAAACTGATCTAGTTTTACAATCTTTGAACAGCAGCTACTCGCAATTTGTCATGAATTACCTCATGAATGAAATTACGAAACCACTTACTGAGTTGTTGAGCATGTTAAGAACTGCCGAGAACAACATGAAAAAGGCAGGACCCGATCCCATAATGATGGTACAAAAAGGGAATGCTAAGGGAAAAGGGAAAGGCAAGAAGAAGATAGGATCTAAATTTGGTGCCAAACCCAATTTCAAAAACAAACAGGCTTTAAAACCTAAAGGTGGGGTAGCTAAAGAAGGTGATTGTCACTTTTGTGGAAAACCTGGACACTGGAAAAAGAATTGTCATGCATATCTGGAAGAACTGAAGAAAAAGAAAGGAAGTACGACTTCTGATTCAGGTATATATGTTATAGAAGTCAATTTGTCCACTTCTACATCATGGGTATTGGATACTGGATGTGGTTCTCACATTTGTGTTAATGTGCAGGAACTCCGAAGGAGTAGGACTTTGGCGAAAGGAGAGGTTGACCTACGAGTTGGGAATGGAGCAAAAGTTGCTGCACTAGCCGTAGGAACTTATCATTTATCTTTGCCCACTGGGCTAGTATTAGAGTTAGAAGATTGTTATTTTGTGCCTGCTACGAGCAAAAACATTATTTTTGTTTCTTGTTTGGACAAGAAAGGTTTTTCGTTTTTAACAAGAAAGGTTTTTCGTTTTTAATAAAGAACAATAGTTGTTCGTTTTACTTAAATGAAATATGTTATGGTGCTGCGCAATTGTTTAATGGTCTTTATATTCTTGCTTTAGAGATGCCTATCTATAACATAAATACAAAACGATTTAAATCAAATGATTCAAATCCGACATATCTCTGGCACTGTCGTTTAGGCCATATAAATGAGAAACGCATATCCAAACTCCATAAAGATGGATTTTTGGATTCATTTGATTTTGAATCATATGAGAAATGCGAGTCTTGTTTATTAGGTAAGATGACTAAAGCCCCTTTCACTGGTCATAGTGAACGGGCTAGTGATATATTGGTACTTATACATAGTGATGTATGTGGACCCATGAGTTCATTAGCAAGAGGTAGGTTCTATTACTTCATTACATTTACTGATGACTTCAGTAGATATGGATATGTGTATCTTATGAGACACAAATCCGAATCCTTAGAAAAGTTCAAGGAATTCAAGAATGAAGTTCAAAACCAATTTGGCAAAAGCATAAAAGCCCTTCGATCCGATCGAGGTGGTGAATACTTAAGCCAAGATTTTGATGACCTTCTAAAGGAGTGTGGTATTATATCACAACTCACTCCACCTGGAACACCACAATGGAATGGTGTGTCTGAGAGGAGGAATCGCACCTTGTTGGACATGATACGATCAATGATGAGTCATGCATATCTTCCAATAAGCTTTTGGGGTCATGCCCTAGAGACAGCTGCATTCACACTTAACCGTGTTCCTACAAAGATGGTTCAAAAGACACCATATGAGATGTGGACTGGGAAACGTCCTAGTATGTCGTTCATAAAGATTTGGGGTTGCGAGGCGTTTGTAAAACGTCTGGCTTCTGACAAGCTCGGACCCAAATCTGACAAATGTAATTTTGTGGGATACCCTAAGGAAACAAAAGGGTATTATTTCTACAAACCTTCTGAGAACAAAGTGGTTGTTGCTCGAACTGGTATTTTTCTAGAAAGAGAATTTATCTCTAAAGGAAACAGTGGGAGGAAAGTAGAACTCGAAGAAATTCGTGAACCACAAAATATCATTGAACCTGAGTTGGAACATGAGCAGGAACCACAAGATATTGTGGAAAGTGAACCTTCTCAAATTACACAAGTCATTCGTAGATCTAGTAGGACACGCCAAGAGCCTGAGAGATATTATGGATTTCTTGTGACTCAAAACGGCGATGTGATGCTCATAGATCAGGATGAGCCTACTTCCTACCAAGAAGCTATGAATGGACCAGATTCTGAGAGATGGCTTGAAGCCATGAAATCTGAGATGGACTCCATGTATACTAACCAAGTATGGACTTTGGATGATCCACCCGAAGGGGTAAAACCAATCGGGTGCAAATGGGTTTTCAAGAAGAAAACCGACATGGATGGTAATGTACAAACCTATAAAGGCCGACTAGTAGCAAAAGGTTTCAAACAAGTTCAAGGTGTTGACTATGATGAAACCTTCTCTCCAGTGGCAATAGTTAAATCCATCAGGATCTTACTTGCTATTGCAGCCTTTTATGATTACGAAATCTGTCAGATGGATGTGAAAACTGCTTTCCTTAATGGAAATCTCCTTGAGGATGTGTACATGACACAAGCTGAGGGTTTTGTCACTCCAAAGGATGCTAGAAAGGTATGTAAGCTGCAGCGATCCATTTATGGATTGAAGCAAGCCTCTCGGAGTTGGAATCTTCGATTTGATGAAGCAGTCAAAGAGTTTGGCTTTATAAAAAATGAAGATGAACCTTGTGTATATAAAAAGGTTAGTGGGAGTCAGATTATATTCCTGGTATTATATGTAGACGACATATTAATTATTGGGAATGACATTCATTCCTTACAGGCTGTAAAAACATGGTTAGGAAAATGTTTCTCCATGAAAGATTTGGGTGATGCAACCTACATTTTAGGTATCAAGATCTATCGAGATAGATCGAGAAAAATACTCGGCCTAAGTCAAAGTACATATATTGATAAAGTGTTGAAACGGTTCAGCATGCAAGAGGCAAAAAGAGGACATTTACCCATGACTCATGGTGTAAAGATCTCTAAGGCCCAATGTCCTAAATCACAAGATGATGAGGAGCGTATGAGAAAGATCCCTTATGCTTCGGCAATTGGATCTATCATGTACGCAATGATATGTACTCGTCCGGATGTTTCGTATGCTTTGAGCATGACGAGCAGATACCAGTCGAATCCAGGTGAAGGTCACTGGACAGCAGTCAAGAATATCCTCAAGTACCTGAAAAGGACTAAGGATTCATTCTTGGTATATGGAGGTGAAGATAAACTGGCAGTAAAGGGTTACACAGATGCTAGTTTCCAGACTGACATTGATGACTATAAGTCTCAGTCAGGTTTTGTGTTTTGCGTTAATGGTGGTGCTGTTAGCTGGAAAAGTTCGAAGCAAGAGACAGTAGCCGATTCTACAACAGAGGCTAAGTATATTGCTGCTTCTAGTGCAGCCAAGGAGGCTGTATGGATTAAAAATTTCATCACTGAACTTGGTGTTGTTCTAACCATTGTTGATCCAGTTGAGTTATACTGTGATAATGATGGAGCCATTGCACAGGCTAAGGAACCCCGATCTCACCAACGATCCAAGCATATACTTAGGCGGTACCATCTCATCCGTGAAATCATTAATAGAGGAGATGTACATATATGCAGAGTGCCAACAGATAATAATGTTGCAGATCCACTGACCAAGGCTTTGTCGCAGCAGAAGCACGAAGGTCACACTAGTTCCATGGGTATTAGATACATGAGTGATTGGCTCTAGTGCAAGTGGGAGATTGTTAGAGTTTATGCCCTAGAGGCTAATTATTTGATGTAATTGCTTAACATTTTTTGATATTATATTTAATTGAATAAATGGATTATTTTATTATGATTTCATTTACTGCGTTATATAAATGTTAACATAATAAAAGCCCTTAGAATAATGATACGAATTATATAGTTTTAAGTATGTGACTTGAACATGAGATTATATAATTATAATTAGTATCATTGCTCTTAAATGTCCCTAGTCGAGTATCATTGTTAATGGGACAACAATGATGCATTGAGACTAGTATGTGGATTGACTGATGGCCAAATCTCATTGGTCATAAATATACGAGATATTTGAGTCAATGCATAGGTATATGTTAGAGAACAATGTACTGGACTGACCCACCATGAGAATTCTACATGGAGCATTATGCAAAGTGTCATAAGAAATTCTTATAGTGACAATGATGTAATGATCCTCCGACCTGAAGTCATTATATTATTACACGAGAATTTGTGTACTTTGATATCATCAAATGTCACCTTTAATAGGGTGGACAATAAAGGTGATTATTGGGTACATCATGAATCGTGTGAGGAATATGAGTGATCTAGATGTAATTTAACCCTCCTATATATTAGGGGTGATATCCATAGGCCTCTTGATTGAGTAGGACTATGAAATGCATGGTCATGCTCAAATATTGATTTGTTTCATATAGTCTACTCATTGATCAAGAAAACTCAGATTAAATTATGAAGAGTATGACACATTCCATGCCTCGAGTTTAATCTAGGATATAAGGTTAAAAGGATTAAATTACATTGAAACATTGGTCACGAAAATGTTGTATCGAATCACCGATCTTATTATTATTTGGGTAGCAGTGATGCATTACTAGATGCCGCTCACTGTTTATAATTTTATAATATGATTTTAAAATTATTGCCAACATAATAATAACCTATAGGGTCACACACTTAGAACGTAATTAAAAAGGAATTAATTTAAATTATAAGTATTTTAAATATGTCAATATGATTGATAGTATTTAAAAATTACGAATTTAAATTAATAGGATAATTTGTATATATGTATATTAATTAAGTAAGACTTAATTAAAATATAATATATATAAATTCGGATTTTATTTTTCTATTTATTTTAGGTTTTAGTTAATTCCTATTAACTACTATATATATGATATATCAGTAGTCTAAAAGTTACGTAAGGAAAAACTAAAACCCTAGCCGCTTTCAGAAAGAGGCTAGAGAGAAAAATAATTGGGAAATCCTGATCTTGGTGGCTAGTACCGCGGTTCCTTTTGCTGCAGATCGTGGGACGATTCGCGGAGCGTTCGTGTGGATACCGTAGAGACACGGTTGCTGGATTGCGTTGAAGATTCGAAGCTGTTCCAGAATTCAATCGTCTCCTGTCCATCTCAGATAATCGGTAAAATAATCTAAACCTCTGATTGATCTGTTTTCGCTTGGATCCTGTCTTAGGGTTTCGAATTTTTTTTTTTTAAATTCCGCTGCTTTCACTGTGTCGAAACCCTAACAGTGGTATCAGAGCTACTTGCGAAACGATTAATTCAGATTACGTGATTTAATTGTACTCGATATTTAAATATTAAACTTAATTAAGAATATCCTCCCCAATATCATTTTTGAATTATTATTATTTTTGTTATAATTTTAAATTAGTTTTTAAATATTTAAATTAATTAAATTAAACCTGAATGGCATTTCTGTAAATAAGTTAAAAACTGAACCGATGGCAAAATCGTAATTTCGCCGAGAAAAAAAACACGGAGGGGCAGTTTGGTAATTTCGCAGAAACTGGGCTCGCGCATTGCGTGCGTTATCAGTAAGCAGGCCCAAAACGGTGCCGTTTTGGGACACTGCTGATAGCTTCCACGCGTACGCGCGGATTGATTTTTTTTCTTTAAACAAAATGACGCCGTTTTGTCTCCGCGTTTTCGGTGAACAGTGCTACGCGCATTGCGCGGAAACCCTTAATTTTTTTTTTCCTTTGCAGAATGTGAACAGTGTTCCGGCACACACATTTTAAATAAAAATATACCATCAAGTAAGCTTTAACTCTTCAAAAAAAATTCAAAAAAATTACCAATCACCTTATATTAATTTATAACATGAAAAATTAATTTTTCATGATTTAATATCATTCTTTTTTTATAAAAAATTTTACATCACATAAACTACCACAAATCATAACTTTTTGTGTATAACTCCATTTTGAGTGATTCAAACTTTGTTTTTCTCATGATTTAATGTTCTATAATATTAGAACATCAAACCTAAGTTTTATAAAAATATTTTTGGTCATATATTTCAAGACTGGATTATACACTATTAAACACATATTTTAGCATACAAATGATACCAAAATACTCAAGCATGACATAAATATTACAACTACACATTAATAACTATATTAACATGTTTATACTAACATGATGATTTATTTAATTTAAAAATAAAACTTAGATTTAGAATAACTATTACCTTGATTTAATGGTTATTCTCCTTTTTCTTCCAAAATAAGTGGTGAATCTTGAAGATATAAACCAAGAACTCCTTCTCTTGATAATTTTGCTCTCAAAATATTTTTCTACACTCTCAAATGCTCTCTAGCTCTCTCTTTTGGACTTGGAGAAAATAATGAAATAACATCTAACAATTTCAAGTATACTTGCAAAATTATTAGATACACATAATATATCTAATAATTTAGCCCATGCTCCTAGATGACAACTTACACAAGGAATGTGTTAAATGACTTAGTTGGTGAAAAGATGAATGGTCCATGTACTTGAAAAAATAAAACAAGCAACCATTAATTAAATAAATAAAAAATAAACAAAAATAAACAAAAATCAATTTTTTTCTCTCTCTCCTCCATGTGGTTCGGCTGATGGACTTCTTGTCCCAAAAAAATTGACATAGTCATTTTACTTTAATAATTATTAGTGAATTTAAGTATTTTCCAAGTGGGCCAATCATTGGGCTTTAATTTAAAATACCAATTGGGCTCCTATTAAATTGTTTGGGCTACTAAATTGCCAAATTTTATTATTCTCCACTTGGGCTACTAATTGACCCATGTTGGGCTAATTTAATAATTTACACATTAATTATTCAATCCATGATTAAATAAATAATTAGATTGAATAAATAATTAAATATTCTAACCCATAAGTATTAAATTACTAAATGGACTAATAAATATTATTATTAATATTTCACATTATTTACATTAATTAATAATTATATTAATTAATTTATTATATTTACTTCACTCATTATATTTAATTTAATTGAATATTTAATTAATAGGAAACTTATCAATTATTTTGATATTAAAATTTTAGGGTTTGTTTACTAATTTAATAACATATTAGTGACCCCCTTTAATTAATTTTAGTAATTAATTACATAATTATTTAATCACATAATTAATTAATCACATAAAAAGTTTTAAATAATCTCATAAAACTAACTCGTTGGAAATTAGATTAATAATTTAATTAATAAAGACGTGGAAATTCTAGGACATTACAGTATTAACCATTTAATAATATTTTAATCACATATTAATATTATTAACCATTTAATAATATTTTAATCACTCATTAATATTATTAACCATTTAATAATATTTTAATCACGTATTAATATTATTAACCATTTAATAATATTTTAATCACATATTAATATTATTAACCATTTAATATATTATTAACCATTTAATAATATTTTAATCACATATTAATATTATTAACCATTTAATAATATTTTAATCACATATTAATATTATTGACCATTTAATAATATTTTAGTCATTATCTAATATTATTAATTATTTAATAATATTTTATTTTTTATATAATATTATTACTCTTTCAATAATATTCTAATCACTTTTTAATAAACTCCATATATTAGTTTATTATACAAACACACTCATTTTATACTTATATGAACTTAATTTTTCATAAAAATTTGACTAGGACCGAACCAACCCGACCCGGACAACAAAACATCACTAAAAAAAATCTGCGGGAGTGGCAAGGCTGTAATATCCCAGATATTTTCAAGATTTTAAATAATATCTTAATTGATTTAATTAAAGGTTAATGTTTAAAACTTAGAATTTTAGAAGTAAGATGTGTAGAAAATGAGTGAACATTTTTTTTTTTATGATTTATTTGTTAGAAATTAAATGTGGAACTATTGTAATGATGCATGTAGATAATTTATTAAGGAAATAAATTCAATTGAGAAGTGAAGGTGTTTATATTAATATGTCTATACCTAAAGTGTGCTTGTTAGCCAAACAAGTAGATGAGTAAATTAAATACTCAATTAAACTAATAAATTAATTAGTTTAAATATGAAGTCATGAAATATAATTAATTAGGTTAATTATATTAGTATGAGTTAAAGTTGTGAAAAATTTAGGATAATTGTCTTGGATGACAATAATGTGAAGTAATTAATTCAATTATTAAGTTGTTGTATACAGTCAATTAATGGATTAAAGCAAGCTCGATATTTGAATGGTGGAAAGTCTTGTTGGTAAATTATATAAAGGTCCAAATAAATTTATGGATCTAGCCTCATGAAGAGTCCAAGTAATATAATTACTACTAGTGGACTAGGCCAAAATGATTATAGATGTTAGCCCAATATGAGAATGTTTGCATGAAGTGAGTAATTAAATAAGAGAGCCCAATAAAAATTAAGTTATGTTGCCTAAATCATTTAAAAGTCAATTGATGGTCAAAGTGTTGGGAAATTTAGTTGAGTGTAGAGATTAACTAATGTAAGGTTAGTTAAATAACCCTTGTTGATAGACAAGAGAGATCATTAACAAAACATTGGTTAATTGCTAGGTGAATGAATGTGATGATGAGAATTAACTATGGATAAGTTAATTGAGTAACCCAAAGTGGTAAAATAATTTAAGGCAAGTCTAATTGGATTATATTATAAGTCCAATTGATGTATTAAACTAAGTTAAATAAATTAACCCAGTAGCCTATGTAATTAATTAAACCTTAATCCATGTAATAATTAATCAAGTCCACTGCTTGTTTTAATTAAATTTAACATAGGGTATTTAATGTTAGCCCAATATAATAATTTAATTGAGCCCAAACCAATTAATTAGATGAGCCCAATATATTAAATCCTAGAGTCTAATGTGGAGCCCAAATGGTAGTAAAAAATTGGTATATATATATATATATATATGGATACTTATATAATGATATAGGATATAAAAATAAAGCCAAATTGGTGTATTTATAGAGTAAATCCTGAATTTTGGGGCCCACATGGATGTGAAGGTTGCTTGTTGGTTGATTTTGGGTACAAAGTTGGTTCAACAACTCCCCACCAACCATAGTCAATCAAATGATCATTCAAAAGGTCTATCAATTGGTCATTCAAGCTATAGTAAGCTTGATTAAACCTTAATTTCACCAATGCTAGTTGATTAGTGGAAGTTGATGGAGATTAAGGTAGTTCTATAAATAGAATGCATCACCAATGAGTTAGGTTGTTAGTCATTTTGCTAGAGCAACAAGAGAGAAAAGATAGAGCTCCCAAGAGAGAAAATAGAGGAAACTCTTGTGAGTCGATGATCCACCAAAGAAATTGCTAGAGGATAGTCTATGAGGAGTCACAAGACAAGATCATGTCAAGAAGAAGAGGAGCATCCATGTATAAAAGGTGAAAAATTGTTCTAAACCCTCTGTAGTTCATTTTTATAGTTTAGATATTATTTGAACGGTTAAAATATATTTTTAACAAATCAAAAGTTATTTTGATGATCTAGAAGTTTAAAACTATGATATATAGGTATATTCATGGTTTGATATAGTTAAGACATGTATTTGTATGGGTGGTACGTAAAGAATTAGAAGGAAAATCCATATAACGATTTACTGGTAAAACTCAAAGTGGTTCGATCTTAAATTTCTTGTCAAAACGTTTTCAAAAATATGATTGAACCATGAAATGTTGTAAAACAAGAAGTTAGAAAGACAACAACACTAAATTGGTGTCATTTGAATGTGTAGAGTTTATTTTATTCAAGTTTGAACAATTAAAACCAAGGATTTGTGATTTAGTTTTCACTTTCTCCTTGTGAGCCATTTTTAGTCCAGTTCCTTTTAGAATTTGGATTTGTGATACAAAGAGAAATTGTAGAGGGGGAAATTTGAATGAGAATGGAATCAAGAATCATCCCAAAATATTTTGAAATGAAGAAGTTATGGCTATCGGAGCGAAGGAGGGTCGGACAACCCAAACTGTGAAATTTTGCTGCATGGCTGGGGCGGCCGCGCCACCTTGCGGGGCAGCCTCGCCACTCCCGTAGATTTTTTTTAGTGATTTTTTATTGTTCGAGTCGGGTCGGTTCGGTCCGGGTCAGATTTTTATGAAAAATTAAGCTTGTATAAGTGTAAAATGAATGCGTTTGTATAATAAACCAATATATGAAGTTTATTAATAAGTTATTAGAATATTATTAAAAGTGTAATAATATTATATAATAAATAAAATATTATTAAATAATTAATAATATTAGATAATAAATAAAATATTATTAAATGGTTAATAATATTAATATATGATTAAAATATTATTAAATGGTTAATAATATTAATGTGATCAAAATATTATTAAATGGTTGTCGACGCCGGGAAAAGTCGTTTCATTTTTTATAATTTACCCTTTCCAATTTTAGCCTTTGGATTTAGATGTGATTTTGAAAAGGGTCGGCTTGAGTGTCGACGGGGTTTGAAAGATCGATTTTATGATGAACCAATTGACTAGAGTCGTCAGTTGGTATATTTGAAATGGATGTACCAACTCATCCGAATTTTGTTTTCATAATCGCAGTGGCTCATATGTAACTCCGAGTTAATTGGTCTGCAACCCGAGATTCATAGAGTTCGAGGGCTTGCTTAAGCGAGGGGAAGGTGTTAGGCACCTTCCGACTTCCGTGAAAACACGCTTACCACAATCTTGATGCTTTTTCCTATCCTTTTAAATCCTAAAACATGTGTGTGCGTGTGTGCCTAAATAAACGTTGTGATGAAAAAAGCCGCTTTGATTCTTTCTGTAAAAAACGTGCTTTATTTAGAGAGTGTTTTGAAACGTCTTTTGACCCAAATGACAAGGCTTTGTTTTATAATAGATATTGATTTTAACTTTGAAAATGATGAGGTTTTTTATTAAGTATCATTTTTAGAAAACAAGAGTTTTAAACTTTCGTCAAATAGGAATCGAGACTATACATTACCCTTTTAACAGTAAAGTCAAATAAAAAAACGAAGGCAACTTCTAGGAGCTCTTTAACCCTATGCACAAAGTTTAATGACAACGTTTGTTTATTTTTATGAAATCATTTTTTATGATATTTCAAAACCACTTGTAGCCTTTTCGTCAAACAGGAATTGACGTTTATTAAAACTCTTAATTTTAAACTTCGTGATTCTAAAACCCTAATTTGATCATTTTTAGAAAATCCTTGTCGTTTGCCTTATTTTCTGAAATCGCTTTTTTCATATTGTAAATCAAATCAAGCATTCAAAATTTGTGTCGGGACTATTCATGGGTATGTGAGCCATCTAAATAACCCCAAACACCCACAGTCACATATTTCACTATTACGGGGCCTTAACCCGATCTCGATTCGATATCGCTTTAAGGCCCGATATTTACATATGTACAAAAATGGCCCATCGCCGTGACTACATACGCCAAAAATTGTCCATTTTCGGAATTTGATCACACGGATCTCCTTCCTAGGCTCACAATCCCCAACATCAACACACAAGCATACAAGATAAAGCTTAACAACACTAGATTTATTTCTATATCATGAGTACCTAAAATTGCAATTTAAAACTACGAAAAACGCATTAACACAATGAACTACATATCACCGTACGGATGTCATCGGGACATTAGGAGGAAAGTTTGTTCCGACGGAACCCTCACTAATAATCCCTAATCCACGGATCCTCAATAATATACCAAAATATTATATCCAAATAACTCAACAACAAACGATTATGACAATGAAATAAGCTAAAACTTAAAGGAAAACACCATTTTTTTTACCTTGCAATACGCCAATAAACGCTTTATATTTCACTATCAAGCAAATAACACGAGAAAACCTAAGTATTTGAGCAAGAAAATGTAATTTCTCCCTCTCTCTAAACTCGCCTCTCTCTCTCTCTAAATTTCCTCTAAAAAAACTTCTCTTCCTCTCAGCAGATCAAAAATGGCGTTGTATAGGTTACTAAGATCAGCCGTAGGTGCATCTGCGGCTGGCCGCAAATGTATCTGCGGCTACCTGCTGTGGTCGTCCGCGCCGAATCCTCGGCTGTCGTGTTGTCTCCTCGAGCCACGAAAGAGCCAACTTGTCGTTGGCCGCAGATGCATCTGCGGCTGGCCTGTTTGCTTTTCTCAATTTTCGTGTCACACAGTCTAAAAATATCATTTTTTGCTGTATTATTTCGGAAGGATGTTACTTGATATAGAAGCTGCTCTTCGTGCTTGGCTTCCAGGGGACGCTGGCCCCTTACACCCCCACCAGCTCACCGACGAGCAAGACCCCCGACTTCCGTAAGCGTAGTGGCCATTCGTCGTCTCTGGTGATCAAATTAGGTCTCTTCTGGGTCAACTGTTTTCCTTGCCTCAAGTAACCTGATGCTCGTCGTTCGTTGTGACAGCTTTGACCGCAAGCCGTTGTGGTGGCTTCGTATTGGGGTCCACCTTCCTTTTCGTATGTCGGGTCAAGTGACGATTTTGCCCTCTTTTCAAGGTTAATACAACAATGCAAAATTTGGGTGTCTACAGCTGCCCCTCTTTATCATGTTTATGGAATGAAATATGAAATGAACATGATAAAGAAGTAGGCACCCAACGCATGAAAATGACAGTACATATGCAACACAGATATTAAGATGATGCAATGCCACATTCAACACGTTCATGTAGAGGTCAGTTCAAAGTTACGAATGCATACCGCTAGGGTCTCGTCTCCGATGGGTCTTTTTTGGGACGGTCAGGTATCGTCTCTGACGGGTAATTTTTGGGACAGTCAGGTATCGTCTCTGAAGGGTCATTTTTGGGACGGTCAGGTATCGTCTCTGACGGGTCGTTTTTTGGGACGGTCAGGTATCGTCTCTGACCGGTCGTTTTTGGGACGGTCAAGTATCGTCTCTGACGGGTCATTTTTTAGGTCGGTCAGGTATCGTCTCTGACGGGTCGTTTTTGGGTAGGTCAGGTATCGTCTTTGATGGTTCGTTTTTGGGTAGGTCAGGTATTTTCTCTGATGGGTCGTTTTTGGGACTGTCAGGTATCGTCTCTGACGAGTCTTTTTTGGGACGGTCAGGTATCGTCTCTGACGGGTCGTTTTTTGTGTCGATCAGGCATCGTCTTTGACAGGTCATTTTTGGGACGGTTAGGTATCGTCTCTGACGGGTCGTTTTTGGGACTGTCAGGTACGTCTCTGACGGGTCATTTTTGGGAAGGTCAGGTATTGTCTCTGACAGGTCATTTTTGGGACTGTCAGGTATCGTCTCTGACGGGACGTTTTGGGAAGGTCAAGTATCATCTCTGATGGGTCATTTTTTGGGTCGGTCAGGTATCGTCTCTGACGGGTCGTTTTTGGGTAGGTCAGGTATTTTCTCTGACGGGCCATTTTTGGGACTGTCAGGTATCGTCTCTGACGGGTCATTTTTAGGATGGTCAGGTATCGTCTCTGACGGGTCATTTTTTGGGTCGGTCAGGTATCGTCTCTGACGGGTCGTTTTTGGGACGGTCAGGTATCGTCTCTGACGGGTCGTTTTTGTGACGTTTCGTAATCTTGTACTTTAAATGTAACAAGTTACATGCGGGCTCGGGGTAACAAAGGAGAAGCTTGGGGGCCACCGAGACCAGCCGCAGGTGCATCTGCGGCTGGGATTGGTCACTATTTCAAATCGCGACCCCCCGCGATCTATGACTTTTCAACTTTTTTCTCTCCCACGTTTTCGATTTTCCTCGTCCCAAGCCGACTTTTGCGTCTTTTTGGACTCTTTTTGCTAAATCTACTCCGGTTAAATCAGTCTACACACTTTGGGTAACGTTTTAACTCCTTTTTCTTTGATTTTCGTTTTTGTTTGGCTATACATTTACTTGTTTGAATGTTTTAACTTAGCAATGCATGCTTATATGAGATATTTGCATTGATCGCAGCATACATAAATAACGGGTCTTGTAGATATGCTTTATTATTCTAGGAATATTATTGTTTTAGCCATTTTATGACCATGATGCATCATTTTCACTTGCATTTGGGATCTGTTGGTTGTATGTCTTGGTTAAACATGCCTAGTCGTGCATGGGATGCTCATTTTAGAAACGAAAGTCTACCGAAATTTTGGGAAATCTAGCGCACCCCTAGGGACTCATTTATGCATCATCATAGATAAACTTGCTATGCTGCCCTATTATTATTTGGC
Source organism: Hedera helix (assembly GCA_947179155.2). Taxonomy (NCBI): domain Eukaryota; kingdom Viridiplantae; phylum Streptophyta; class Magnoliopsida; order Apiales; family Araliaceae; genus Hedera; species Hedera helix. The sequence continues at coordinate 10,426,986 of OX359287.1, forward strand.
AATATGCAATAAGCTATTTGAAAGATAACGGGCTAAGGATGTACCTTCCTTTCGTGGTGCTATTTCAGTTATGGATCTTGATTTTTCGAGCAGTTCTACCGTGCCTCGAGTTGCTGAAGTCCATCGACGTAGAGCGGTCACCTCGTCTCTAGCTCCGGTCCTGACCCGTCATTCCCGTAGGCTGGCAGAGTCTGTCATTCGTCCCATCCGCCCTGATGTCGGTGAGGATGCCCCAGCTGAGGTAGAGGCAGATGCGGGTCCTTCTAGCACAGCGGTCCCTCCCCCCATGCGTCGGATCTTACCAAGGGCCCGTACCAGGATATCGGATTTGTTTGGTCCTGATCTCGGTGGTCACCCATCGACATACCTTGCGGCTAACGAGGTATATCCGTTGTTTAAATTCATTCAAACCTTCGTGGTTACCATGGCTGACTATTTGGTGGCTGTCACAGATTCCTGAGTTTACCCAACCTCGGGGTAATTGGTTCAGCATTTATACCCTCTACCATGCGCTGCATCCTGACTATCGCAGGATGATAGACTCTTGGGGTTTCAGACACTTTTTTACCATCGCCCCTCGCCGATGTCCATGGGGCTACATGCGGGCATTATCTGAGCGCTGGTTCCACCAAACCTAGTCGCTTCATCTTCTGGATTGCGAGTTGCTGTTGACACCACTTGACTGACGTTATATCACCGGGGTGGAGTTCTCCGGCCCTCGTGTTCCCCTGGAGCCGGATATCACTCTCGCAGTCGTTCGATCATTGCTGGGGTTTTCTCCTCAGGATAGGGTCTTTAAGGCCCACAACATTCGACCAGGAGCTTTGGCTGTGGACGCTATTGGAGGGGTCCTTTCTGAGCCATTTCCTGAGGACCGATCCGCCCGTGATTTCCTGCTCCGGCGCTTATTTTTGACCATCATGAGGGGCTGTTTTTGGGGGAAAACTCCTCTACCATCCATTTCAATATTGTCGGAGCCACCCGGGATGTTGATCGGATCGGGGACTATGATTGGGGTTCCTTCACATTTGCCTACTTCCTCCACGGTCTTCACCTTCGCTCAGAGGGACAGACGGATGCCTGGCTTGGATTCTACCCCTTTCTGCTGGTAGGTCCTTTTTATTGTTCCGTCTTTCATTTGTTTCATTCCTTTGACTTTTTCTGGTACTTACGCCCCTCCTGTTTTGTTTATCAGTTCTGGGCTTATGAGAGGCTACCCTGTTTGCAGAGCTGGTTACTACCCTCGGTCCAGAGACTTATCCTAGGGGTCGTCGGTGGCATCACAGTACTCTTGAGGAGACCCCAGTGTCAGATAGCTTTTCCCATTGTCGACTGCAGTTAGAGCTGATCTCATCAGCGGACGTGACCTGGGTTCCCTATACTGCGGATCATCTGGCGGCTGGCTCCGCCGCGGATCAGGAGTTTGCTTTGTCCACCGGCCATATTTCATTTCTGACTTATGGTGGATGGGAGCTATATTTGGGGGAGCGCGCCATCAGATGTGTTTCTGGGGAGGTCCATATCCCTTTTGCCCCTCATTCACAGAGATTTGGGCCCATGGATGCCCATCTTTCAGATGCCTCGACGGCCGGGGATGACGGATTCATGCTGTCTAACGGCCCTCATACGAGCGATAGCTTCAGTGCCTGGTGGAAATCCTGCACTATCGGCCTCAGACCAGGGCCACCTTCTTCCTTGGAGACCTGGTTCACAGGTCGGTGATGATGACAGACTGTATGGAGTGTGTTCGGGCCCCCACCCACTCAGATCAAATTGCCTCCCTGACTCGGCGGCTGGATCAGTTGTCATTCTTTGTTCGGAGCTTGGGTCAGGATCCAGAGGAAGCTTATACTGCAGACCCATATGGATCCGATTTTGGTGCAGCTCCCAACTCATCGGGTGCCCCAGCTCCGCCTTTTTCCTGGCCAGACCTGAATTTTAATGCCGAGGCTTCCATTCCAGGGGATTTGGGTCATGCGGATCAGTTCGAGGATGATGCCTTTATTGATAGTATAGACTTTACCGACTAGATTCGGATAGGCTAGGATCCCTGTATTTAAACCTGCTCGTTTTATTATTTTTCTCACTTCATGTGTCATGTACAGAATTATTTTTATTTTATGCATAATCCTTTATTTATGATGGTTCATTTATTCTATTATGACCCGTATGATGCATGGTTTATTATATACATGGATAAAGAAATTGACCCATGTACAGTCTTTTGATACTGCTTTTACATATGTCGTCACTTGATGTGGTTCGTGTGGGCCCTCGCACCTCCCCAAGGATCGTTGGCAGGCTCCGCCCGTGGCTAGATAGTTTGTTACCCTCTGACTGGATCATCGTAGAGGGTCTTTTGGGACATTCCTTGTCTCTTCTATCATTCCAGGTGCCGTTGGGTTTTGTTGACGGCATTCTCAATTATTGGATTCCGGATAGGCATGTGTTCAGGTTTGGGCTAGAGTATCTGACCCCCACCCTTGTCGGTGGACGGTTCTTGCGCTTGGGTTATCTCAGGCCCTATGCGCCGTCAGTTCCTGACTTTTACAGGCTTGCGGAAGACAGCTCTACTATCTGTGATCTCTTCGGGCCACCTGGTTCCTCTACCCTTCTTGGTTGATAGATTTAGCTCAGTGGATAGCTTCTCTTTATTTTTCAGTGATTTTTTGGTATCTGAGGAGCGCTGGGGCGCTTTGAGAGTGGATGTCCTGATGGCCTGTGTCATATCAGTTCTATATATGCCCTTCGGAGACGACCTCCTAGACATGTGGGTCATTGTAGCGGTTCAGGCCCTTCAGGAGGATCATACCATCCTTCCCATGATACTTGCAGAGACTTACATGTCGACCTCGTATTGTCACTCCTTCCCTGGCCGAATATTCAGAGGGAGCTCCACTTTATTATATGTATGGTTTATGAGCCACCTCAGGCCCATCGGGCAGTTCTGTCGGCACAGGTTTTGTTTCAGCCACAGCTTGGCCATGCAGTTCTCATTCCGCCCCCGGCGATGCATTGATGCGGCTTCGTGGAGGGAGTTCTTATCGGCCATTGAGGAGCCCTTCCACCTCCTGATCTACTCGGGTTATTGCTCCTTCATGAGCTTCTTGACTCATGTTACAGTCACGCAGTCTAAAAATATCATTTTTTGCTGTATTATTTCAGAAGGATGTTACTTGATATAGAAGTTGCTCTTCGTGCTTGGCTTCCAGGGGGCGCTGCCCCCTTACACCCCTGTCAGCTCACCGGCGAGCGAGACCCCCGACTTCCGTAAGCGTAGTGGCCATTCGTCGTCTCTGGTGATCAAATCAGGTCTCTTCTGGTTCAACTGTTTGCCTTGCCTCAAGTAACCTGATACTCGTCATTCGTTGTGACAGCTTTGACCGCAAGCCATTGTGGTGACTTCGTGTTGGGGTCCACATTCCTTTTCGTATGTCGGGTCAAGTGACGATTTTGCCCTCTTGTTAAGGTTAATACAACAGTGCAAAATTTGGGTGTCTACAATGGTTAATAATATTAATGAGTGGTTAAAATATTATTAAATGGATAATAATATTAATAAGTGATTAAAATATTATTAAATAGTTAATAATATTAATGTGTGATTAAAATATTATTAAATGGTTAATAATATTAATGAGTGATTATAATATTATTAAATGAATAATAATATTAATAAGTGATTAAAATATTATTCAATGGATAATAATATTAATAAGTGATTAAAATATTATTAAATGGTTAATAATATTAATGTGTGATTAAAATATTTTTAAATGCATAATAATATTAATAAGTGATTAAAATATTATTAAATGGATAATAATATTAATAAATGATTAAAATATTATTAAATGGTTAATAATATTAATGTTTGATAAAAATATTATTAAATGGTTAATAATTTAATGAGTGATTAAAATATTATTAAATGGATAATAATATTAATAAATGATTAAAATATTATTAGATGGTTAATAATATTAATGTTTGATAAAAATATTATTAAATGGTTAATAATTTAATGAGTGATTAAAATATTATTAAATGGTGAATAATATTAATGAGTGATTAAAATATTATTAAATAGATAATAATATTAATAAGTGATTAAAATATTATTAAATGGTAGATAATATTAATAACTGACTAAAATATTATTAAATGAATAATAATATTAGTAAGAGATTTAAAATATTATTAAATGGTTAATAATATTTGAATATAGTTGTATGTTATCAAAGGTAGATAATATTTTGAGGTATTTGGTACAATATTAAATGTCTGAATCATTAAGTTATGAAAAAGAAGAACGTTTAATTAAATTAAACAGATGTAAATAGTATATTGTGATTAATTTAGACAACTTATTCAAAGTATGTCGTACGATGAACGTGTAGTGAATGTATTGTTAGAGTTTATGCCCTAGAGGCTAATTATTTGATGTAATTGCTTAACATTTTTTGATATTATATTTGATTGAATAAATGGATTATTTTATTATGATTTCATTTACTGCGTTATATAAATGTTAACATAATAAAAGCCCTTAGAATAATGATACGAATTATATAGCTTTAAGTATGTGACTTGAACATGAGATTATATAATTATAATTAGTATCATTGCTCTTAAATGTCCCTAGTCGAGTATCATTGTTAATGGGACAACAATGATGCATTGAGACTAGTATGTGGATTGACTGATGGCCAAATCTCATTGGTCATAAATATATGAGATATTTGAGTCAATGCATAGGTACATGTTAGAGAACAATGCACTGGATTGACCCACCATGAGAATTCTACACGGAGCATTATGCAAAGTGTCATAAGAAATTCTTATAGTGACAATGATGTAATGATCCTCCGACCTGAAGTCACTATATTATTACACGAGAATTTGTGTACTTTGATATCATCAAATGTCACCTTTAATAGGGTGGACAATAAAGGTGATTATTGGGTACATCATGAATCGTGTGAGGAATATGAGTGATCTAGATGGAATTTAACCCTCCTATATATTAGGGGTGATATCCATAGGCCTCTTGATTGAGTAGGACTATGAAATGCATGGTCTTGCTCAAATATTGATTTGTTTCATATAGTCTACTCATTGATCAAGAAAACTCAGATTAAATTATGAAGAGTATGACACATTCCATGCCTCGAGTTTAATCTAGGATATAAGGTTAAAATGATTAAATTATATTGAAACATTGGTCACGAAAAGGTTGTATCGAATCACCGATCTTATTATTATTTGGGTAGCAGTGATGCATTACTAGATGCCGCTTACTGTTTATAATTTTATAATATGATTTTAAAATTATTGCCAACATAATAATAACCTATAGGGTCACACACTTAGAACGTAATTAAAAGGGAATTAATTTAAATTGTAAGTATTTTAAATATGTCAATATGATTGATAGTATTTAAAAATTACGAATTTAAATTAATAGGATAATTTGTATATATGTATATTAATTAAGTAAGACTTAATTAAAATATAATATATATAAATTCGAATTTTATTTTTCTATTTATTTTAGGTTTTAGTTAATTCCTATTAACTACTATATATATGATATATCAGTAGTCTAAAAGTCACGTAAGGAAAAACTAAAACCCTAGCCGCTTTCAGAAAGAGGCTAGAGAGAAAAATAGGTTAGAAATCCTGATCTTGGTGGCTAGTACCGCAGATCCCTTTTGCTGCAGATCGTGTGACGGTTCGCGGAGCGTTCGTGTGGATACTGTAGAGACACAGTCACTGGATTGCGTTGAAGATTCGAAGCCGTTTCAGAATTCCATCGTCTCCGTCCATCTCGAATAATCGGTAAATAATCTAAACTTTTGAATTAATATGGTTTTGCATGGATCCTGGCTTAGGGTTTCGAAATTTTTTTAAATTCCGCTGCTTTCTCTGTGTCGAAACCCTAACATGTATAAGTTAGATGAGCATACCCGACATGTCTAACTGGGGTTGGGCTAGGGTTTTGTCCGGAACTTAAGGGTTCGTTTGTCGGACATCTTAAGAGTTAATAATTTAAAGTTAGAGTCTTATATAAAGGCTAAGTAATAGTCATTGCATCTAATGATTATGTCAATTTCCTATATAAATTGTAGGTTGAACGAAAGACGCAAATAAGTATAACTGGTAGAAGCGAATCAGACAAGTTTTTCAGATATTGTTGCTATGTGTATAACTGTTGTGTGTGCACTTGAAGCATGTGAGAATTTGAATTAAATATGTTTTTGTGAAACCATATGAGGTGTGTTGATTCTATATGATAGAAAGCCTGAATTAATTGAATAAGTTGAACTGTATGTCATGTATTCATTCCAATGCATGATCAGTATGTTGCATGAATAAATGCAAAGCATGAGAATCATGATGCATTCATATAATGTAATGCATGAAGCATGAGAAGCATGTATAAACATGAACTATGTGTTATGTGCTATCTGTTAGACTTGCTGAGCCTTCGTACTCACTCTTGCCTAAACCAATATTTTCAGATAGTGCAAATTATTTGAAGTTCTCGATAAAGATCAAGGAACAGGAAAACATATTACTTTCACTGAAAGATCTAAATATTTGTTGTAGATATTAGTCCGAATTGGACAGGTAAATGATTGTGTAGTATAATACTTTAGTTGGTATGTTATATGAGTGTTAAATACACAAGTTGATTGTAATAGAATGTCGTATCATGTATGATATTAAGACATACTATGAATGTATAAAGATTTCGATTCTGCAATAGAGAGAGATGTTGTAAAATTGAAAATAAATGATTATTTACTAATTATAATATTGTTGTAATTCATGAACAATAAGGAAAAGGTTGTACTCGTGTTGAACCGGATCCGAGATTCAAGGAACCCGGATTTGGGGTCATCACAGAGGCCGCCCCCAACCATGCAACAACTTTTCATTGTTTGGGCTGTTCGACCCTCCGACGCTCCGATAGCCATAACTTCTTCATTTTAAAATATTTTGGGGGTGATTCTTGAGTCCATTCTTATCATAATTTCCCCCTATACAACTTTTATTTAGATGACAAATCCAAATTCCAAACAGAACTTAACTCAAAACTGCTCTCAAGGACAAAGTGAAAACTAACTTCACAAATCCTTGGTTTTAATGGTTTAAACTTGAATAAAATAAACTCTACACATCCAAATGACACCAACTTAGTGTTGTTGTCTTCCTAACTTCTTGTTTTACAATATTTCATGGTTCAATCATATTTTTGAAAATATTTTGACAAGAAATTTAAAGATTGAACCACTTAGGGTTTTACCGGTAACACAATATAGAATTTTCTTCCATTTATTTGGTTACCACACATACCAATATTTGTATTAGTTATATTAAATCATGAATCTACCTATATATCATAGATTTAGACTTCTAGAGCATAAAAATAACTTTTTGATCAGTTAAAAATATATTTTAACCGTTCAAATCATATCTAGACTACAAAAATGAACTTAAGAAGGGTTAGAGCACTTTTTAACCTTATGGACTTGTGTGCTCTTCTTCTTTTCCTTCCAAAGAATGATCATGAAACTTTATGTCATCCACCAAGCTCTGCCTCTAGCAATATTTTCCACACTCACAAGTGTTCTCTCTATATTTCTCTCAAATGCTCTCTATTTTCTTCTCTTGAGCTCTAGCAAATGACCAAACAAACATGACAAGGGTGTGGAGTAATCTATATATAGAGTCTCCTTAATCACAATCAACTCTCCCTAATCCACCAACATAGTCAAATTAAAGGCTAATTAGGATTACTATTGCTTGAATTGACATTGTGAATGACAAGTGGAATGACTTGAGTTGTTGGCCAACTATGACATAGTGTGAAATTGAAACAATCAAGCAAAACAAGCAACTCATTGTGGGCCCCTCATGATTTCAGCAAAATGGGATTTAATCACCCATTTTTGCTTTATTTTTAATGCTTTAATTGTGTGTGTGTGTGTGTGTATATATATATATATATATATATATATATATATATATATATATACACTTATATATACATTGTTTGATCAACTTTGATTTCCTATTGGACTCCACATTGGACCTAGGAATTAAATATATTGGGCGACCATTTAATTTGGTTGGGCTCACTTTAATTATTACATTGGGCGAACATTTAATAATCAATGTTACATTTAATTAAAACAAACATTGAGCTTGATTAATTATTACATTGATCAATGTTTAAATTAAATTACATGGAATACTAGGTTAATTAATTTGACCTAGTTTAAAATACCTCCATTGGTTTTGTAATATAATTCAATTAGACTTACTATAATTATTTCTATCACATTGGGTTAATTAATTAACTCATCCATAGTTAATTGTCATCACTACCTTTCTTCCTCTAGCAATTAACCAATGTTCGGTTAATTCTCTATCTTGCCTACCAACTAAGGTTATTCAATTAACTCTACATTAGTTAATTCTCTATACTCAACAATATCTCCTAACACTTTAACCAACATTGGACTTTTCAGGGTTTGGGCTACATCGCTTACTTTGCATTGGGCTCTCTTATTTAATTACTTGGGCTACCCATCACAACTCACCTATCATTTATAACTTGGGCTTGGTAATTAATTTAATTGGACTATCACAATACTTGCCAACATAATTTAATTAGACTTATATAATTACCTCTTGGACTATTAATTAACATAACATTTGGGCTTATTATTTAATTACCCACCTTCATGCAAGTATTCCCATATTGGGCTTATTTTAAATCCATTAATGGACTCTATATAACAACTTAATAATTAAGTTAATTACTTAATTAATTAACTTCTAATTATTGTCACCTTAGGCAATCGTTCTAGCTTTTCCATAACTCCAACTCATGACTAAGATAATTAACCTAATTAATTATATTTCATGACTTTTCTTCTTACTTCATATTTAAACTAATTAATTTTTTAGTTTTCTTGAGTATTAATTACCCATCCTCTTATTTGGCTAACCATCACACTTTAGGTATATACATATTAATATAAACACATTCACTTCTCAATTGAATTTATTTCCTCAATAAATTCTCTACATGCATCATTACAATAGTTCCACATTTAATTTCTAATAAATAAATTATGTTAAAAAAAATGTTCATCCATTTTCTACATATCTTACTTCTCAAATTCTAGGTTTTAAATATTAACATATAATTATTAAATCAATTAAGATATTATTTAAAATCTTGAAAATATTTGGGATATTACATGATCAGCCTAAAGTACCCTATGCTATGTATAACGCGCGCGACAGCACATGCTATCACGCGCGTGTCGGTTTCCCGACGTAAAGTAGTTGTTTATCTCAGCATATTATAAGAGTCCTCACCAAGGCAATTGGTTTGGATAGATTTCTCAAGAAAATATGATTAATTAACAATCGATCATATTATTAGTTTAGCCGATACAAATGTCATATACGTACTGTAATGACCACGAATTCTATTAGACATTATAATTATAATTATTATATAATTAATAATGAATTAAAATTTTTGTACTAATTAATTGTGCATTAGATAATTGAATGAATATACTTGTGTATATGTATAATTATTTAAAACAATAAAGCAAGGTGTTATAATTAATTAAAGCAAGTCTAATTTGATTATATTTTAAATCCAAATGAAGTGTTAAACTAGGTCAATTAAATTAACCTAGTAACCCATATAATTAATTAAACCTTAGCCCATATGATTAATTAATCTAGCTCAATGCTTGTTTTAATTAAATGTAACATAAGTTATTTAATGTTAGCCCAATGTAATAAATAAATTGAGCCCAAACAAATTAAATGAATAAGCCCAACTTATTTAATTCCTAAGTCCAAAGTGGAGCCCAATAGGAAGTCAAAATGTTGGTCAATATATATATATATATATATATATATATATATATATATATATATATATATCTGTGTGTGTGTGTGTATGTATATGTGTATATATAAGCTATAAAAATAAAGTAAAAATGGGAAATTTAATCCCATTTTGCTAAGATTGAAGGGGGGCCCACTTGGGTGGATGTCAAATTTTATTATTGCTTGATTTTGTGAGTGGTTGAGCAAGCTACCAACTCCTACCAACTCAAGTCCTTTATGTAAGGCAAATTCCTAAAATTTAGCTAAGTGGAGATAAAAGATAAGATGAGATTGGTGATTTAGTAGAGATATAGATTGTATATGTATACAATTTGGATGTATTGTGTTATAAATAAGAGCTTCTCTTGTGTGGAGAAGAGTTTGCTCATTATTCACTTTCCTAGAGAGAAAAATAGAGAGCTTGAGAAGAAATACACTAGGAGTGCGCATCTAGTAGCCAAGGTGGAGTCACTAGTAAAGTTCATAGCCAAGAGAAAGAGAACATTCAAGTCCAAGAGGTTCAAAAGTGCTCTCAACTCTTATTATTTCATTTTAATGGTCTATATAGGCTTTCTATGGTCAAAACATATTTTTAACCGATCAAAACTTGTTTTGATAGTCTAAAAGTCTTAAACTATGTTATATATGTATATTCATGGTTTGATGTGTTTATATCATGTTTTGGTATGTGTGAAATGCATAAAAATAATAGAAATGTCCATATTAAGCTTTACCGGTAAAACCTTAGTTGAGCGTGTCGTATTTAATATTGTAGTTTGAAATGTACAAGTTGAGAAATGGATTTTTATGGCTAGAAAGTTACATATATGAGTTTTAAAGAGAACCCAACTTGTAACTTTCAAAAATATAGAAAAATAAAGAAATTATGGATTTTACCGTAAAGTAGGTCATTTTAAAACCCTAGATGGTTCAATCTTAATTTTCTTGTCAAAACGTTTTCAAAAATGTAATTGAACCATGAAATATTATAAAATAAGAAGTTAGGAAGACAAAAACACCAAGTTGGTGTCATTTGAATGTATAGATTTTATTTTAGTCAAGTTTGAACTATTAAAACCAAGGATTTGTAAAGTTAGTTTTCATTTTATCTTTGTGAGCGATTTTGAGTCTAGTTACGTTCGGAATTTGGATTTATGATCTAAAGAGAAATTGTAGAGGGGGAAATTATGATGAGAGTGGACTCAAGAATCACCTCACAATGTTTTAAAATAAAGAAGTTATGGCTATCGGAGTGTCGGAGGGTCGAGCAGTCAAAAAAATTGACTTCTGGACAGATTGGCCTGGCGCACTTGCGTCCGGTGTGGCGCAGCTGCGCCAGAACAATTTGCCTAGTAGATTTTGTTGGGTCCAAGTCAGGTCGGGTCGGGTCGGTCCGGGTCGAGTTTTCTTTGATAAATTAAGCTAAAATAAGTGTAAAATGAATGTGTTTGGATATTAAACCAATATATGGAGTTTATTAGTAACTAATTGATAGCTAAATATTTAAAATAAATGTTAACATTAACACAATTAAAGAGTTAACTATTAGTATTGTTTGTGATAGAATATTATTAAGTAGTTAATAATATTAATAAGTGATTAAATGATTATAACATTTGTAAATGATTCAATATTACTACATTGGTAATAATATTAATAAGTCAATGAAATATTATTAAATAAGTAATCATATTAGACGATGAATAAAATATTATTAAATGATTAATAATATTAGATAATGAATAAAATATTATTAAACGATTAATAATATTAGATAATGAATAGAATATTATTAAATAAGTAATAATATTAATAAGATGATAAAATATTATTAAATGATTAATAATATTAGAGAATAATTAAAATATTATTAAATGATTAATAATATTAGATAATGATTAAAATATTATTAAATAAGTAATAATATTAATAAGATAATAAAATATTATTAAATGATTAATAATATTAGAGTATGAATAAAATATTACTAAATAATTAATAATATTAGAATATTAAAAAAGTATTATTAAACAATTAATAATATTAGATGAATAATGAAATATTATTAAATAATTAATAATATTATAAGACTAATAAAATATTATTAAATTATTAATAATATTAGATAAGTGTATGATCTATATTAAATAATTAATATAGTTTTATGTGGTTGAAATATTATCAAGTAATGATAATATTTTCTAAGTGTTTATATACATGTAATTATGTAATTATGTGGTTAAGTGTTAGAGATGTAAGATGTATAGATGTTATCATATGAATGTGAATATGATACTAATTTAAAGATCAACTTGATTAATTGTTAGGTCTATCTAAAGAGAGTTAAATTGAATTGGTTAGCTGTAGACTACGCAGGAGTCAAGTTTTTCCTTAACCCTAACTTATATTTATTGTTGCAAGTTTTCTTCAACTTTATTTACATTGAGCAATTCAATTATTGTTGAGCAAGTATCTACACTCGTAGTTATTTGACAGAGCTTAAAGTGGATTAATTATCTAAAATTATTCCACATCACTATTGATATTGTATTCGCAAATAGTGCTTTTGCAAATGTTATAGTTCATTAATTCAAGAATTGTTTAAGAATGTCTAAGCTAATTGTTTCGGCTAGACAATGCATGTCTAAATTCATCGAATTGAATATTTTAAAAGATTATCCAAACCATTGGTTGGTATGGATTCTTATAGTAAGGCTGAGAATGAACAACCCTAAATAAGGGAGATTTTACCTATCGGGAAACCGAATTTGCGCAAGATGTCTGAATGTTATGCATATACATATGGCACAAGAGGCGATCCTTGAGTACTAGTTTTTCGAGGAGTCAGATATATATAAATGTCTGTTCTATCTTAGTAGCAGTTCATGGTCCTTAAAGACCACTCAGCAGTAAAGAGTTAACCCATTCTTTTAATGATAAATTGATTCTTCATTTCTTTCACAATTGTTATCTATTGTTGAAAATCCTGAAATTAATTTCCCTTTCATTATGATATATCTTATGCTATTTGTTTATAAACTTGCCGAGCCATTTAGTTGCTCATTCTTGCTATATCATGTCTTATTTTTAGCTAAGCCCGAATGTTATAAACAAGACAAAGGCAAGGGAAAAGCCAAAGCTTAGATTAGCTTAATGCATGCTAGTTAAATTACTCTTATGTAATTTCTTTTGTAAATCTTTTGTATTCCTTTAAGATATGTAATATTTATGTTAAGGTTAATTGACCTTGGAAAGTGTAGCCTTTTTATAAGGAACCTTTTGTATTATACCGCGAACTTTAAATGCAATTTAAATATTTAATTGTTAGTAAGTTTTTATAGTGGAGAACTAAACCCGAGGTTATGGAACTCAGATTTGGGGTCACCATAGGTTGGTATCAGAGTTATAGGTTAGAAACATTAGGATTGCGAAACCTAGGATATAACCTTAGTACTAAACTCATATCGAGTGCATTAAGAAATGAATCAGGGAGATTCATCATGTTGTGTATTTTTGGAGGTGGATTGAGGAAATCCATCGAGCCGAGATGTATATGATAAAATATCATTTCGTTTTAGCAATGAATATATTTTATTGCTGTACTAACGTGTATTATTTGTATGATTATAGGATGCCTGAGATTGGACAGTCGAGTCATACTGTTGAGGAGGTTATTTACACTGATATCCACATGGATACAACACAGCCGTTAGTGGCTGCATCGATAGAGGAGCCTGAGTCTGATCCAGAAGAGGGAGACTGTGAGGAGCCCATCTGGGGCGGAGTCATGAGGCCATACAGTGAGGATGATGCCGTGTCTGAGGAGTCTGAGGACGAGGAGCCAGCTGAGTACGCTGATGGCATGGGCACTACTGCCAGTGATATCATCGACTCTCTGACTACGAGGAACGAGGAGCTGGAGGTTAGGGTTCAGGATTTAGAGGAACAGAATCATACCCACCAGCATACGGAGAACCAGTATCGAGATGCAGCTTATCAGTTATTTGGCGAGAACACGGAGCTGAAGGAGAAGATGGCCGAGATGGAGGCCAAATTAGCAGCAGCTGAGCTGAAGGTTTAGTAGGTTCAGGCTGAGAAGGAAGCTATTAGAGGCCAGTGGAAGCAGACAGTAGATGCTAGGATCGAGATGGAGATCCAGAGAGATGCTGCACATGGGCAGATGCTAGAGCTAGAGGATGAGGTTAGAGAGAAGAGGGTGAGGATTGATAGACTTAGCTATGTCTATCGTTCTTCGTATGGTAGATTGCAGAGTAGGGTGTACTACTACCCAGTAGAGGAAGGTCAGTCTATGCACACTATCAGCAAGAGCGTGGTGATGACTATAGGGGATGAGGAGTACGATGACGCCGTGCGTCGAGGGATGCGCAGTCAGTTGTAGTAGTTTCCTTTATTTATGTATATAGATACAGTAGAAACCCAATTTTTGTTTTGACAGAGGGTTATTATGATGTAAATCCCAACTCAATGAGGTTGTGGGATATGTTTTTTTGGGTAGATCCCGTCTTTTGTAGTATTTCAAGGATAGTAGCATTTATAGTAGTATGCTTATGATGTAAAAGTGCTATGCACTATAGTTTTAGCATATTAATATAAATACATTTTCGTTTATGTTTATATGTGTCGTGATGATTACTTGTACTTTAGTTTAAATTGCTTAAGCTAAAAAACAAAAGTAAAAAGATGAAACATCTTTAATAATTTAAATTTTCTCTATACAGAAAATGCCGCCATATAGAAGAAGTCAACCACTGCCCCCACTGTAATGTCCTAGAATTTCCACGTCATTATTAATTTAAATTCTAACGAGTTGGTTTTACGAGATTATTTAAATCTTTTTGTGTGATTAATTAATTACGTGATTAAATGATTATGTGATTAATTCTTAGAATTAATTAAAGGGGGTCACTAATATCTTAATTAAATTAGTGAACAAACCCTAAGGTTTAATATCAAAATAATTGATAAGTTGCCATTAATTAAATATTCAATTAAATTAAATATAATGAGTGAATTAAATTTTATAAATTAATTAATATGATTATTAATTAATGTAAACTGTTAGTTCCCAATGACACGATAGATATCTAGAAGGGGGGGGGGGTTTGAATAGATACTTTTCAAAAATTTCTTTTACTTTAACGATCTTGCTTTAATTAATACTTAATCAAAAAGTTTAACACAGCGGAATACGATTTAGTTACCCTTTTCTTGATATGTTAAAGTAAAAATTCAACAAGCAATTATACGGCAGCTGTCGACGCCGGGATTTTTGTCGTCTCGTTTTTTATTATTAAAATGTCCCTTTCCAATTTTAGCCTTTTGAATTAAATGTGATTTTGAAAAGGGTCGGCTTAATGTCGACGGATTTTGAAAGATCGATTTTTTTATGAGCCAATTGACCAGAGTCGCCAGTTGGTATATTTGAAATGGATGTACCAACTCATCCGAGTTTGTTTTCGTAATCGCTGGCTCATATGTGACTCCGAGTTAATTGGTCCGCAAACCGAGATTCATAGAGTTCGGGGGCTTGCTTAAGCGAGGGGAAGGTGTTAGGCACCCCCCGACTTCCGTGAAACACGGTTACCGCAATCTCGATGTTTTCCTATCCTTTTAAATCCTAAAATGTGTGTGCGCGCGTGTGTGTGCATGTATGCCTAAATGAACGTTTGTGGTGCGTTTTGCATAAAAGTTGCTTTGATTCTATATGGCAAATGTGTTTATCTGGAAAGCGTTTTAGACATCCTTTGACCCAATTGAGAAGACTTCATTTTTTACAATAAAGATTGATTTTAATTTCAAAAGCGATGGGGGTTTTTTATTAGGTGTCGTTTTCATAAAACAATTTGTAAACTTTTGTCAAATAGGTATCGAGACTATACATTGCCCTCTAATAATAAAATGAACAAAATGAAGGCAAATTTTAGAACTCTTTCACCCTATGCACAAAGTTTAATGAAAACATTTATTTATTTGCGAAATCGTTTTTTATGACATTTTGGAACCAAATGAAGCCTTTTTGCCAAACATGGATTTAAGTTCGCCAAAACTCTTAATTTTAATCCTCGTGGATCTAATATCCTAATTTGCTTGATTTTATAAAAATCTTTATCATTTCATTCCAAAATCGTTTTCTCGTGTCAAAAGGGAAAACCAAGCATCAAAATAACGTTGCGGCTGTTCACGGGCATGTAAGCCATCCGAATAACCCCAAACGCCCACAATCGCACATTTCATTATTACGGGGCCTTAAACCCGATTTTCGATCCGACATCGCTTTAAGGCCCGAAAATTACATATTTACAATACAAATGCATCGCCATCGCTACATGCGTTAAAACTATAAAATAAACTAAAAGGATATCATCGGGAGGTTAGGAGGAGATTCTATCCACAACAAATCCTCTCTAACCATCCCTAATCCATAGATCCAAACATATATCGACTACATCGGATCTAACTTCAACATATACAAAATCAAACTATATTAAATAGCAATGCACCAAATATTTTCGGATCTAACAGTAGATCCACCCAACAAATGCACAAAAATTAGATCTATAATAACTTAAACAATAAAATGAAATGAGAACTAGATCTAACTATATAAAACCACAAATGCTAGAAACTTAGATTTCTTCACATTTCAAATGAGGAAAGACACGCTTGAATGCTTGAAAATCGAAATAGGATACAATATAATGTAAAGATTGAACAAATGAGGAAGAATCCTCACCTTTTCTACCAAACCCGAAGGTTTCTCTCTCTATTCCGCCATTCTCTCTCTCTAAAAACCTTCAAAATTTTCTTCCCTCTCGCTCTCGGACGCAACAATGGCCGATCTATAGCCTTCACCAGGCAGCCGCAGATGCATCTGCGGCTGGCCGCAGATCCATCTGCGGCTGGGCGGCAAGCCGCCTGCGCCGTTTCCTCGGCTGTCGTGTGCCGTCTCCTCGAGCCGTGCGAAACCTCGAAAGTCGTTGGCCGCAGATGCATCCGCGGCTGTCTGGCTTGTTTTTCTCGATTTCCATGCCACGCGGTCTTAATTCGCCAATTTCTGCGGTATTATTTTGGAAGGCTGTATTTTTGCGATTCGAAAATCCCTGGGAAACGTGCCATATTGTTCTGGGAGGCTAGTTCGGAGGGCTGCGACTTGATATAGAATTTGATAATTGTGCCTGGCTTTCAGAGGGCGCTGCCCCCTTTCCACCCCCGCCAGCTCACCGGCGAGCTGGGCAGCCGCTCGCTCACCGGGGAGCGATACCCCCGAACATCGTAAGCGTAGTGGCCATTTGTCGTCTTTGGTGATCCAATCAGGTTCTTCTGGATCAGCTGTTTGCCTTGCCTGACGCTCGTTGTCTGCTGTGGCGGATTTAACCGTAAGTCGTTGGGGTTCACCTTCCTTTTCGCATTCCGGCTCAAGTGACGACTTTGCCCTCCTGCTAGGGTTAGTAGAGAAGTGCAAAATTTGGATGTCTACAGCAGATATAACAATTAAAAGATACAATAAGAAAGACTCCAGGTTTTAACTGGTTCAGAGCTCACAAGACTCCTACTCCACTGTTCTGCTCTTCCAGCAGCAAATCCACTAAGGATACTTTTACAATTTCAGAATCACTAAGATTCCTTCAAGACCAGCAGTCTTGGAACTCTAGTTCACTAAGAACTCTACAAGTCTAACAAACTTGGATACTCTAGTTCACAAAGAACTCTCCTGGAGTGATGTAGATTTGGATGTGCTACTAAGTTGCTTTTAGCTTGAGTTTTCGAAGGACTTAGTAGCAATGCAAACTTTCTTATCAGTTTGATCTTTTCAACTTCTTGCGTATATTTTTCATGTGTAATTCGCTATCCTTTTCTTTTGCCGATCTTGGTATTTAAAAAGTTAGGGCTTCAGTTTTCTTCCCGTTGGAATATCTGCTTGAGCTTTTGTTTCTTTCCGTTACCTCACAGAAGAGAGGTACTGTATATTATATTAATATAGTTCATTAATGCTATGATGAGATTTTATTTGATCTGACCTGTTAGTCCATGGAAGGTTGTTTTTTTTCCTTGGGGACAGATATGTCAGTCGTAGGTTCCTACCAATTTTCATAGAGTCGTTTGGTCCTTCCATACTATAGGACTGATAGGACACAATCCTCTGACCTTTCTGCCTTGAAAGTCTCCTGGTGTGATGTCGCAAGCACCCAAAAATAAAATCTTACTTTGGAAAAATAAGTATGTAGTAGTGCAAGTAAGAGTCGATCCCACAGAGAATGATTATTTAATTTTATATTTTTGCAAATAAAAACTGGGGGGTTTTTAATTAAAGAAATAATAAAATTAAAATTAACTAAAATAATTAAGCAAATAATTTAATAAAGTAAATGAGAAGAAAAAGCCTTGGTTTAAGTTAATATCCACCATCAAGAATTTACAACTGATCATTGATGCAAAAATAAATCAATTAATATTTTAAAGATTCACCGTAGAAAGAACTACTCGCAGGTGGAATAATTTTTCTCCTCTCTCCTTAATTTTAGATAAATAGAGCCACGTGGTCTAAATACCCTTACTATTAAACAACCTCCGGCACGTGCTAAAGATTTAATTTTAATAGCAGCATAAAGAATTAGAGAGATCGTTAAACTAAACAACACAAGCCACGTGCTTGCATTTAATCTAGATGAATATTCTTCCCAAGATAAAATAATCTTTTGATCCGCAAAACAATTATTAAACTTAGTTGCTTCACAAATAGCAGTAGATTAATATGAATAATAAACTAGTAGGCCTCCTAGCAATTGAACAAATTAATCATAAAATTAAGCATAGAAGAATATTCAATAATCAAAATATAAATCGAACAATTAAAATAAATTAGATCTCACAGTGTATAAATCTTGATGGCTTCAATCACTTAAACCAAGAAAAAGAATTTAGCTACTCATAATTGTAGAGAACACTAAAGAATAGAAGAGAGAATTTTTATTCTTAGAAAAGTTGTGTTTTACATTGTGTGTCAAGCCCTCTATTTATAGGTTCCAAAATCCTCCTAAACCTAGTTGGAATTAATCTTTCCAAACCCTAATAGGATTTAAAATACAAATAAAAATAAAAGAAAAAGAAAAAAAATTATTATTCTAACCCTAGTTGGAATTAAAATCCAATTTGAAATCAAAAAGTAGCAAATTCGCGAAATAATCTGATTTGGGAGAATTAACGCACCAAACAAACGCGTCCTTCGCTACAGTAACCGACCGCGTCATCAGCCTGCGCGCATTGCGCGGTCTTGGCCTCAAAACGACGCCATTTTTCTCCGGTTCCTGCTACTGTTTCGCGACCGCGCGCATTACGCGTACGCTGTGATGAAACGGCGTCGTTTCGATGCTCGGCGGTCCATCCCCGCGCATTGCGCGGTCATATATTTTTTCGGAAATTACAGAAATGCCACCGGTGCTGGTTAATTACCATTTTAGCCTCAGAGTCTTGCGGAATTTGCACTGTGGCCCTCCGATTTTGCTGAATTTACAGATTTGCCCCCAAAGCTTATTTTTCCTACAAAAATAAATATAAATTAATTAAAAATAAATAAAAATAATATAAAAATACTAAAAATTCTAAAACACATAATAATAAATAAAACACCTAAAACACTAAAAATAAATAAAAACACATACATAAAAAGAACCATAAAAATACTATAAAATTACCTAAATTAACATAAATTAACTAAAATCCTATAAAACCTATTAAAACCAAAATAAGCTAAATAATTAAACATTTAAGCATACAATAAATATAAAAACTAAGTATTAGAGAATAAAAATATCGTATAATTTAACTCTATCATCTTCTTTTTGTTGCATAGTGCGCTTGGGTCAGTCTCTTGACTTTTCTGACTTTGATCGATTTGCAGAAGCTTTTTGGTTATGTCAACGAAGATTGAATTTTTGAACGGAATAGCTTCTGATCTGAGAGTCGTGATGTCTCTTTCCTTTTTGCTCAATGACCCTCCATGATCAACTCTACGAATATCCTTGCTGTCGTGATTAATCTGTAAAGGATCATCTCTTATTGTCATCGTGGAGTTTACTCTACAGTTAGACTGTTGAACGTAGAGTTCGTTCTACGGCTTCTTGCTTAGAACATAGTCTGTTGGTCGTAGAGTCTTCTTGGCCAAAATCGTAGAGTCCATTGTACGTTTGGTTGTCTTGATCGTAGAGTCTGTTAATCGTAGAGTATTCTTGACTGAAATCGTAGAGTCCATTCTACGATTATATTACAACAAAAGATCAACCTAACAGTTTTGATGTATTTAAATCTAAGTCTTAGTACAACATAAAAGACTTTATAAATCCATACATTTATATCAGGAGATCAACCTAACAGTTTTGATCTTATCTAACACAACCCTTGTACATTATTTCTTATCATCAAATTTAACCATTTAATGTTCAACATAAACAATGTGAAATTTTAAGAATATTATTTATTAGTCCATTTAGTAATTTAACATTAAATGGATAAAGTATTTAATTATTTAATTAATTAATCAATTCAATTATTATTTAATCATGGATGGAATAACTATTGTGTAACAAAATTAATAACTAATCATTTGGGTTATATTAATTAGTCCAATGATAAATTAAACGGGCTTGACTAAATAATAGTCCAAGTCATTTAATAGGAGCCCAATTGGTATTTTAAATAAAGCTCAAAGCATGAACCTAATTGAAATTAAATTATGTAACTATTATTTATTAAAGTAATTACATGTGACAACTAATTTGGGACACCAAAAGTGGTTGTCGGCAAAAAGGTGTGAGAGAGAGAGAGAGAGAGTGAATTGATTTTTTGTGATTTTATTTTTCATTTATTTTATAAAGGGTTACTTGTTTGATTTTTATATTACATAAACACCATGCCTCTTTTCACCTAATGTGTCATTTAGCCCATTTCTTGTGTAAGCTTCCATCTAGGGGCATGGTCCATTATAGATATAATTATGTGTATCTATTATTTAATTTTTTCAAGTATACTTGAAATGGTAGACATTGCACTTCATTTATTTTGTCAAGTTCCAAAAGAGAGAGTTTGAGAGAAATAGCTTGTAAGAGTAAATATTTTGAGCGAGCTTGGATTGTTCATGTCTTCAAGCTTCACAACCTATTTTGGAAGAAATAGGAAGATAGCCATTAAAACAAGGTAATTGTTAATTTAAATCTAGCTTTGTTTTTAAATTAAATAAACCATCATGTTAATATAAACATGTTAATATAGTTATTAATGTGTATTAGTAATATTTATGCCATGCTTGAGTTTAAAATGCTTGGTTTGTATTTTGGTATATTTTGTACACTAAAAACATGTGTTTGGTAGTGTGTAAACAAGTCTCAAAATAATGACCAAAAATATTTTTTATAATATTTATATTTAATGTTCTAATATTATAGAATATTAAATCATGAGAAAAATAAAGTTTGAATCACTCAAAATGGAGTTATACAAAAAAATTTATGATTTATAGTAGTTTATTTTGTAAAATAATTTTGATGAAAAATATGGAATTAAATCATGGAAAATTTAATTTCATGTTATAAATTGATATTAAGTGTTTGGTAATTTTTTTTGATTTTTATTGAGTAGTTAAAGCTTACTTGAAGGTATAATTTTTATTAAGTGGTGTATTTCCGAGCACTGTAGACATTTTGCTAAGGAAAAAAAAAACTGACTGGCCGCGCATTGCGCGCACAGTTGTTGCTAGCAGACGCGGAGCCAAAAGACGTCGTTTGGCTCAAAAAATTTTTTTACACCCCGCGTTATGCGCGGAAGTCGTTTTCGGTTCTTCAAAACGACACCATTTTGGGCTGTGATTCGGTTATACCCGCGCAATGCGCGGAAGGAAAATATTTCCGATGAAATTACAACTTTTCCCCTTCGTTCGTTTTTTCGGTTTATTTACAAAATTGCCATTCTGGATAATTTTAATTAATTTAAATAGTTGAAAATTAATTTAAAATTATAACTAAAAATAATAATAATAGAAAAATGATATTTTGGATGATATTTTTCATTAACTTTAATATTTAAATATTTTCAACATTAATCTAGTTAGCTAAATTTATGGTTAAGTTAAATAAATAAAAATTTCATTATTTATTTATTATTTAAAATGTTAATAATAAATAAAGGTGATAAATTAGCAATTATTATTTAATTCCTATTAAATAATAATTAAAGAGAGATAAAAATTTATAAATTAATTATTAATTATGTAAATATTATTAAATAATAAATAAGGATAATTAAGTAATTAATTATTATTTAGCATTAAATAATGATTAATGGAAATAAAGTTATTAGATTAATAATTTATTATTTAATTTAAATAATGAATAAGGATGAATAAATTAATTATTATTTAACCTTAAATAATAATTAAAATTAATTAAATAATTAATTATTATTTAATTGACATTAAATAATAATTAAAGAGGATTAAAATTAGTAAACTATTATTTAATTTCTTTAAATTAAATAATAAGTAAGGTTAATTACTTAGTTAATTATTAGTTGATTAATATTAAATCAAAGAATGTTAAAATTAAATCAATAATTATTTATTATTAAATAATAAGTAAGTATAATTAGTTATTATTTATTTTAACTAATAACTAAAATTAATTAATTAAGATTAAATAGTAATTGAATAGAGATTGAGTTAATAAAATAATTTGAATTTAATTATACTTTAATTAAACAATTGTAATAAGTTGTTTAAGGGTTTAATAAGTGTCCAACACTTAAGAAAAATATTTTCTAACTTATTAAATTATTAACCTAATTTGATTGAGGGTCTATAAGGTTAATAATATTATTTTGACTGATGTAAATTATGTGTTAATACTTATGTGTGGTAGATAAGTTCCTTAGTGAGCGTATAGTTGTGCGAATATGCCGTACTAATTATTAGACGAACTTTATTAATGTTAGGTCTTTCAAAGCCAGTTAGTTAAAGCTAAACATTAATTGTAGCTGAGCAGACAGACAAGTTCCTTATGTCTAAACTCATTTAATTGGACAAATTATTTATTTAAGCTTGAACTGTAATTCCAAGCATGCTTTGAGTGGTTTAATTACTTTACAATTATTCCACATCGATATTGTTGTTATTCGCACTTGGTGCACTTGATCTTGTACAGTCTTTAACTTGTACCTTATTTAATGTTCTACTGTTTAAAGAACTGTTCAAAGCAAGTCTAAGCCATTGTTCGACTAGACATTTATGTTAAAGATTTTAAAAGCTATCCAAATCATTGAAGATGCGGATTCTTAGACTATTATGAACACCTCTTTATTATAGGGGAGTACCTTGTATCTAATATCAGGTACAAAACACGAAAATTAAATGTTATGCATACTCATATTGTACTGAGGCTGATCCCCTTGGGTACATATTTCTAGTAGTAACCATTGAGTCAACTTGCTATTGACTCTAGTGGATGTTTATAGTTCATAGGCTATTTGACTATCTTGATTCTAAAAGAAAAACATTATTCCTGCTTATGTTATTCATATTGTTGAATTATTTCAGCTATTCCCTTTCCTTCATGATATATTGTTTCTTGTTGTTATTTAAACTTGTTGAGCAAACTAGTTTCTCACCCTTGCTATATCATGAAACCTTATTGCAGTGCAACCCGAGACTTCTGGGAAGAACAAGGGTAAGGGAAAGATGAAGTAATAGATTTCAGGATGCAGCCTTTTAGTTAACTAAATTACTTGTTATGTAATATAAACCCTAAATACTTTATTAAGGGCATTTGTGTACTTTTGTGTAAGGTTATCGTTTCTTGGGACTAGTAACACCTTTTGAATAAACAACATATGTTTATTATTCCGCATTTAGTTATTGTATGTTGTTTAGAGGTGGATGTTTGTGTCGGATCGTGATGACCAGATCCGGGTAATTGAGACTTGAATTTAGGGGCGTCACAGGTTGGTATCAGAGCTATGGGTTAGAAACGTTAGAATTGCGAAACCTAAGTTATAACATTGGTAGTAAACTCGTATTGAGTGTTAGGAGATAAATCAGGGAGATTTATCAAATGTGGTTATGATGAAGTCGGGAATTCATCGAGTCGAGTCGTACCCAATGAAATATAATTTCATTTTTCGTCAATTAATATATTTTATTGCCGTACTAATGTTGGTTTTCCTGTTGTGCTGTAGGATGGCTATAGGCGAGTCTAGTAGAGCTCGAGAGGAGGAGGTGTTACTGATATCCCTATAGACACCGAGCAGCTGATCGGGTATGCACACCAGTTGCCCCAGTAGAACCAGTAGTAGAGTCCGACCCTGAGGAGGACGATAGTAGGGATGCCGTGGAGCCCGTCAGGGGTGGAGTGATGAGGCCCTATAGCAAGGATGAGGTCGAATCTGAGGACGAGGAGCAGGAGGAGCTAGCAGAGTACGCTGATGGCATGGGCACTACTGCCAGTGACATCATCGACGAGCTGACTACAGCGAATCATGAGTTAGAGAATAAGGTTCAACACCTGGAAGAGTAGAACCAGATTCATCAGCAGACCGATGACCAGTATAGGGACGCAGCTTACATGTTCTCTGGTGAGAACATGGAGCTAAAGGAAAGGATGGCCGATTTGCAGGCCAAAATTCAGCAGTTGGAGAGCGCTGCACCTTCATTGGGTCCTACTGTGCAACAGCTTATGATGCAGAATAGTCAGCTGAGGCAGATGGTGGAGAGATTAGACGCTAGGGAGATGGCAAGTCAGACAGTTCTCCAGACCATCAGGGCTGAGCTTGATAGAGAGAGAGCCGCTAGGATCGACACCTTAGAGTATGCTCTTGGCACTTCGTTTGATTGACTGAGGCGTCGGGTTTTGAGGCACCCTAGGGAGGCGGGTAACAGCAGACGCTGGATTCGTCGCCATATAGTGGAGGAGTTGGCCCAGCAGGCTTTACGCAGGGCTATTCGTAGGACTGTTCGCCGTAGCAGTTGGTAATTTATTATTGTTATCTTATTTTTACCTAGTAGTAGTGAGTCCCACCTTTTATTTCTATTAGGGACGTTTTAGCTATTGTAAGCCTTTATATTTTGATGTATGCATATGGTGTCAGTTAGACCCCAACTTTTGTTTTGTTAGAGGGGTTGATAGTAGTAAATCCTTTCTTTTTGTTCGTTAGAGGATAGTCGTCATTAGGCAACTTGTGCCTTGAGCGTTTATAGAAGTATGTCACTTGTTGAGTCTGTACTAAAACATTGGTATATGAATATAAATGCAGTTATTTTCTTGTTTAAATCAAATGTTCTTGATATATAATTTTGAATTTAAATGTTAATTTGGCTAACATAATACGTAGAACTATAAGCGTAAGTCTAAGATTTGCTCTTTAGTATATCATGCCGAGAGGTAGACCACGCAATCAACGTATCCCAGAGTCAGAGAGTGAGGTTGGGGATCAACCCAATCCTATGAGGATGTTTGCGGAGATACTGACAAAAGCCATGCAAGCTAGACCCCCACCAGTGGTAGTACAACCAGCACCGCAACCAGCGCCGCACTTGGCAAATTTCAAGGACTTCAAACTGGTTGGACCACCGGAGTTTCAGGGAACTCTAAACCCTATCGAGGCAAAGTCTTGGATCGAGAAAATGGAAAAAGTATTTGAGGTTGCACGAGTGGCCGAAGAACAGAAGACTAGTTTCGCCACTTTCATGATGAAGGGGGAGGCGAACTATTGGTGGAAGGCCAATAAGGGTCGTGCGGGAGAAGGCGTTATTACTTGGGAACGTTTTAAGGAAATATTTCTGGAGAACTACTTCCCAGAAAGCATGCAGCAAGAAATGGAGGTGAAATTCCTTAAGTTAAAACAGAAAAACATGTCTGTGGCCGAGTATGCGGCCAAGTTTAATGAGTTGGCAAGGTTCACAACTCATCAAGTTGATACTGAGGCTAGGAAGGCTCGGAGGTTTGAGCTGGGACTGAAGCCGTGGGTGTACCGTTCTGTGGCGGTATTGAAGATTAAATGTTTTTCAGAACTGTTGGAAAGGGCAATCATTGCAGAGGGTGGCAGTGAGGCCCTGACTAAATTCAATCAGGAGAGGAAGAAAAGTCATGAAGGGCAGAAGGCGGGAAGCAGCAGAGGCAACAACCCCAATAAACGAAAGTGGAATAAGAGCCAATCTTCTGGAGGTAACAAATTCAGAGGAGAGGCTAAGAAAGTTGGCAGATGCAATAATTGTGGTAAGAACCGCACAGGCGAATGCTTGAAAGGCAAGAGTGTTTGCTATAGCTGCAGGCAGCCGAGACACATGGCCCCACAATGCCCAAAAAAGATGAAAGGAGTATGTTTTTCCTATGGAGCAATCGATCATCATGCCAAGGACTGCCTGAAGAGGAAGGGAGACGCTGGGAGTGGCAACAGAGGCAACAATAACAGGCTGA